>VWZV01009463.1:975362-1343046 GCA_013397155.1 Irena cyanogastra | reverse complement strand
CGGCTGGGCAGGGAGCAGCGGCGCTACTCGCTGTGGGACTGCCTCTGGATCCTGGCCGCCCTGGCCGTGTACTTCGCGGACGTGGGCACCGACATCTGGCTGGCGGTCGACTACTACCTGCGGGGCCAGCGCTGGTGGTTCGGGCTCACCCTGTTCTTCGTGCTGCTGGGCTCCCTCTCCGTGCAGGTCTTTAGCTTCCGCTGGTTCGCGCACGACTTCAGCACCGAGGACAGCGCCGCCGGCGCCGCCGGGCACTGCCCCGCCGCCGAGAGCAAGCTGCTGGTGAGCAGCGGCTCCGCGGCCGCGGACATCGACGCCGCTCGCCCCAGCACGCCGCAGAGACAGGCGTCCACCGCCAGCAAGGGCAACGCCACCAACAGCAGCAGCAACAGCAGCAGCAACGCCGCCGGCAGCGGCGCCGCCGGTCCCCGCGCTGGCGGCGGCCGGTCCGCGTCCTGCGCCTTCTGCATCTGGCTCCTGCAGTCGCTCGTCCATATCCTGCAGCTGGGGCAGGTCTGGAGGTGAGGAGCAGGGCGAGGGCGGTGCGGGGGCCGGGGCTTGAGCCTCTGGCCACAGGGGAGCACGCCTGGCCGCGGGCGGGACTGCGCCCGACGAGCGGCCGCCTGCCCCACCTCGGGGTCCCTCTTCGGGACAGCGCGCCCCGGCCCGCCGGGCCGTCGGGGTGACCGGGCTCCCGCAGGGCTGACCGGGCGCGGGGTGCCGAGGGGAGCCCCGCCGGGTCCCGGAGCGTCCTGTGACCGCCCCGGGAGGCACCCGGCTGCCTCCAGCCCGCACAGTGCCAGGTGCCCAGAACCTCCTGGGAAACCTGCGCCGGACGCTCGGTAAAATAAGGGAACCGGTGGGGAAAAGGGAACGTATCCCGGTAATGCATGTCTCCTGGTCTCCTCACATGCGGCCAGCACACCGTTGCCGCCAGCAGGGAACTTCGCTGGCAGTGAAGAGTTACTTTCCCGTGTTTTGAGATTTATGTGTGCGTACGCTGCGAAAAGTCATCTCCTTGCTATGCACGTCCATTTTCTATATATGTGATGTATTAAAGGAATGTCTTCTAAATCAAAGTTTTGAGTAGCAGTTCTCAAAACCATCTGCAAGTGACGTACTGTGCGTTATGGAAAGGATGTGCTGAAGTAGGTTGCGAAAGGCACTTGCTGGAAAAGGAGATGACATCATAGTTTTCAAAAGTAAAGTTTTCCTTCAGTTTTAGCCAATTTCTGGGAAAGATTCGTATGGAGGCTAAATGCCCTGCGAATACATTTAGTGTTGCCTGGAAAGTGCAGAGTTCAGAAGGCATAGTGTAGAAAGAGGTAAAACTTTCACATAAAATTTTGGAAGATAGATGCTGTGTTGAAGAAGGTCATGCAGTAGGGCAAATGCACTAAAGCAACAGTGGAAAATACCTTTTGTGTTTCTTATCTGATGGATAGAAATTATGTCATCCTTCTGTCTTGGAAACACTCCGGACTTTTCACAACTACTTCATTAGGGAGTTTAATTTGTTGTTACTGTAAACTTCTAATGCTGATACTTTTAATATCTGTGTCATTCTTTTGGGCAAAAACTGTCTTTTGCACTGTCAGCACAGTGTCCAGTACAGCTCAGTTTTGCTTGTGGCCCTTTAGCATCAAGGAGCCCAAGTGCTGCTAAATAGTTGACCAAAGATCTTGGAATGCCACAACTGAGTACCTTTGGCTTTCCAGAGTATTTGGTTAATTGCAACAAATTCAGTTTTCTAAATTTGTGAAACTAACTAAGTGTTACAGGTATGCTCATATTAACAATGACATGACTTGAAAGGGAAGCAGAATTTTGAACAAAAAGTGATGCTTTGTTTCAAATCTTGAATGCTTATATGCTCCTTTATGTTCTATCTTCAGAGTTGTTTAACACAAGTTAAGTTTAGGACTTTCTGAGTGTGATGAGTTTTGTGTAGTGTTTAGTCCCCACCCTGCAGAGATAGAAAAGTAAGTACAGTGGCTTAAATTGTACTTAGAAATTCATGTTGATACTCACACATATAGAAGTCAAACAGTGTGGATCATGCTGAGTGATAGAGAAGAGAGTTTTACAAGGTCTGGTGTCACGACTCTGTATTGGAGAACACAAAGAGCAGGGAGGGCTGTGGGTGGAGCAGGGTGAGATACAATACTGTACAGCACTTCTGTTAGATCAGGTGTCTGGGATTTAGAGCTCTCCAGCTGCTTGCTTTTTGATGAAGCACAGTGTCTTTTAACATTAGATTTCCTCCTTGCAAAAGCACCTAGTCCTCTATATTTAAAGCTAGATGAGTCTCTTTTGATCATATGTAGCTTTTCTTCATGTTTTATGTGCAGCAGTGAAAGACTACCAGAATATTAAACTGATGAGGCATGTTAGGACGTTATTTATGATTTAGCCTGTTATGCTTTTTTTTTTTTTCAGTGAAACAGAGCCATCAAATTGCCTGTCTGTCAGTAACTTTGTAGTATTTATTTGCAGTTTTCCACAAACTTAGAAATTTTATGGTCAGCAGTATGGAGTGTTTCATATCAGCACTTCATAATTGATTCAAGCGGCTCCATTTTAATTCCTGACATATATTCCTGATTAGGGACAGTCTTTGGAGACATCTACAGCTAATAATCAGCACCAAAGAGGTCACATCAAACCCTGAGAAACTCTATACATAAGCATGGTGTCAGAACTGACATGATCTGTAGAAATTTTCTGGGAGCAGTGTCTCTAATCGGACACTTAATAGTCCAGAACTTTCACTCCACGGTGTAACTTTGGCACTGCCTTGAGCAAATAGCTCAAGCTATTTAGGCTGAAAGATGATCTAAAGGGTTTTCCAGTTGCCTGTGTTTGGAGACTTAACTCCTTCTTTGACACAGCTGAAGAGACTGTGCTGGCTGTGTGAGCACAAGTGCACGTGTGCTGGGGTCACCATCCCAACAGGTGACAAAACCTGTTACCCTTTGTTCTGTGCCTCTCATTATGTTTCTTCTTAGCTTTCAGATTTTTACTTCTTTTTTTCTTTTTCCCCTGGTTAAAGCTCTCCTGTAACTACATTTAAATTTTCCATTACTTGTTGCACAGAATCTCCTACAAGTCAAAATGACAGTAATATGTCTGTCATTTCTCTATCAGGGAATGAGGAGAAAGTTTGCTTGTGCCTGATTCTCAAGCTGAAATTGGTGATCATTCTGGTTTTGTGTGGTATTTGTTGTCTTCTGTCCTCTCTTAAAATTAATTGGATCCTGAGCTCTTCAATTTCCCTTTATTTGTCCCATTGCCAAAAGCTTTGGGGGCAATGGTGTCAACTGCTTATTTAAGGAAATCATCCTGAGGAAAGACCAGTACAACCCACAATGCCAGTGCTCTTAATAACCTTGAATTAAATAAAAAATTTGTAAAAATGTGGTTTTAGTGATTAATTCTGTCAGAATGACTTTTAACAATTTCAAAGCTTTTCCTCTGAGATTAATTTTTTGTTTACAAACATACTGAAAGCCAGATCATTGAAAATGATTATGTGTTAATTTTAACTAAAATGTGCTAATGGGAAATGAATGAGGTCTTTAATGTGGTATGGAACAATTCTAGAAGTAGGCAATCTAAAATTATTAAAACATTTTTTATTCCTAGAGTATGAAAAATGGGAGCTGCAGGAGCAGCTAAGTTGCCAATCAGTTCTGAGTAAAATCATAATTTTTTAAAATTTGAAATTGGTATAACTTTCCCCTCCCAAAACTTTGGAATATCAAATGGTTCATTTTGGAAGAATACATATTTTTTTTTCCTCTGAGGTTTGGCTGTTCATGGGCTTCCTGATAACAATGTCCACCTGTTAAAATTCCAGTGAAGTCTCTGAGGACCTGCTTGACAAAGCAGAGTGCAGCAACTAGGCATTTGTTGGAAGCTAATATCATGGTAAAATATGATCACTGGTGATATTCTGCCTTCAGAGACAGATACAGATGTGTTTCCTCATCCATACTTCTGGTGTGTTTTCCTTTTTACCAATATTTGGGCGTGGAAACCACACTACTGAGCCCTCTTTTCCCAAGAAGGTGCTGTGAGAGACCTGTCTTATTATTAGTAGACTCTGGGGGTTTCAAGGAGGATGCAATACACAGGGTGTTTCTATCCTATTGAAAGGAAAATATGGAACTAGATGCTTTAAATTAGTCTGTAAGGACCTCTGTAGAGGTATATGGGCCAGTAGGGTTCAGATAAACTATTGCCCTTTGAGCCTGGCCTGAGAGTGTGTAACCACTGCCCTTGAGCAACCCTTTGATTCACTAAACTTCACAGGCTTAGCCATGACTTTCAGATTTTGCTGTGGATAGCAGGACTTGGTGACTGAGTGTGAGAGATCATAGCGTTCATCTGGCATCTGTGGAGCTGGTTCATTTCCTTAGAAAAGATTTCTGGCTGAGGTTCCTTTGGTCTGGCAGGATTTAGATAGCCACGCTCATGAAGCTGTGTAAGGGAGTCCTGTCAGTCAGTCCTGGGAGGAGTGTGGGTTGTGGGAAGTTGGATGAACAAGAGAAAGAGACTGGAGGATTTGCTGGTGCCCATCTTGTGGTGTCTGGATAGCAAGAAGTGGCTCTGAGACAGCTCCTGTGCCTTGCAGCAGGGTGGTGTGAGCGGGCTGCCTTGGTGCTCAGAGTGCTGGGGGATTCCCACAGTGTGTGTCATTTTGTCTGAAAGGCTGCAGTCAAAGTGCCTGAAAGGGAACTGTCAAGTTTCTGTAGCTAACAAGGCCAGAGGAAGGGTGAATCATTGGAAAGAAGAGGACTGGAAATTACCCTTTAAAATTATTTCTGGGTAGCTGAAGCAACACTGAGATGATTAAGTATATCCCTCTCAACAGAGTAAGGGGGTTTTCCTAGCTCTATGCAAAACCACCTAGAGAAGGAGGAGGACACACCAAGTTACTTACTTTTCCTTCCTGGTGGCATTGTCCAGGACAGATGTCTATTCCAAAGTGGATCCCATTCCCTGACAAATGGCTATATCTGTTTATGTGTAGTACTAAGAAGCCATTATTTTCCTTATCCTTCCTGGTTCTTATTCGGAAAAAAAAGGAGTTGTAAAGGTGATGTTGGATTCTGAGACCAGGGTGAGTTGTAATTTCTCTGGTGTCCTGTGGAAACATTTTTATTTTTCACAGGTATGGATCATCTGCCAAAGAAATGTCATTGCTTATGCTCATAAGCTTCACTTCTGCAATAACTTGGCACTCTTAGAAGTGAAAAAAAAAAAAAAAAGGAAAAATGGTGTCTGCCCTGCGTGTGAGAGATCCTGATGACTTCTTCAGGTGCTTACCATTGAGCATGACTGATGCCCTAAACTAGAAGTGCCAGCAAGGTAGTTCAAATTAAGAAAAGATCTTAGAAGTCTTAGCTCAATGCCAAACATAAATCTGTTCATTTCTTTTCGCACTTTTGATCTACATAGTAGTTTTGACACTTTTGTTCAGTAGCAATGGAGGAGTTTGGTGTAGTTATGTGGTCAATCATTCCAGCTGCCATTGGACTTCACACTAAGATGTGATAATACCTCAATCTGACACCAGTTTTTCTCACTGTTTTGAAATCTGTCAGATAATTTGTCACATAGAGTCCAAATTTATGAATCATAACCATTTCCTAGACAAGATTATTGCATATCCTCCCCATCTGTCTCTTAGTGTAGCGAAATGCTGCCACTCAGCAATGCCATATTTCTTTTATTGAGTTACTGCGGTGCTTGAGTTAAAATCCTACTGACTAACTATTTTGCTTTCTGTGTCTTTAGGTCCAAGGAAGGTTATGGGCTGTCAGAAAGAGGGAATAAAGTTGTGGGTTTTTTCCCTTTCAACAGGATTAGAAGGGACAGCCCACCCTGTAAGTGGCCTGACCACATTTAAACTTTTGGTAATATATTCATCACAATAAATATTCAAAATTTTTTGTTATTTTCATTCCCTTTTTTTTCTTTTCTTTATTTTTTCTTCTCTTTTCTGAAGACAGTGATATGCAGATGAAGTCTGTGCCTTTCATATTTTTTTTGAAACACAGGAGTGAAGCTTTACTATGTTCTTAAAAATCTCTTACAAGTCTGCATACAAATCAGATTTGGTATTCAGTTTATTCTAATAACCTTAGCTATGTGTAAGAGATGCTGATGTACTTTAGAAGAAAGATACTGTACTTTAATTATTAACAAGTGTTCTCTCTGCAGAGAATATTTATCAGTTACATAAGTTTTCAGATTTTCAAAGGACTGCTTAAGCACTGATTTCTGATCACACAATTGGCTTAGCAGGAAAACTAATATTTTATACACAGAATGCTTTCTAGAAACTTATATATGGGAAGAATTTATATTTGCCTTTTTCCAAGAGTGGAAAATTGGTAAGATTACAAGGATTTGTATTTCAGAGAATTTCATGTCATCATATATAGATATTATTCTAGAGTCCTCTGATGCTGTGAAGGAATGACTGTACATACCATGAATTCAAAGAAATGCATCACATCATAATTTGTTTCTGAATGTTAGAAACTGAAGAGTTTGGGGGTTTTTGTTTTGTTTTTTTGTTGTTTACATTTCTGTTACTTACATCAGGGAAAGTATTTGTTTCTGAAAGGTCAGATTGCACATCCAGATCTCTTGTGGGAAAGCAAGAAAGTGTTAACACCACAGCGTAATCTGTAGCCTCAGTTATCCTCCTTCATTCTTCAGGTTATTTACATCACAGTTTAACTTGTCCAGAAGGGTATTCTCCTTGTCAGGTGGCTTAATCGTTGATATTTGTCCATAAGAACTGACTTGGCCACAAAGATACAAGAGCTTTAATAAAACTAAAATTAAATCAATTCCTCTGCCACTTGGTGTTGCCTTGTTCTTATGTCTCTCTGTTCCAATTAAGTAGCTTTTAATGTAGAGCAGATAAATCACAACAGTGACTTACATTTTCAGTAAACAGGTTGTTTGGGAGGAATTTATCAGGCACAGACAAAATCAATAGCTCTTTTGCTTGCACTTTAAGAAGAAATTTTTGTTTGCTAAAGTATATTTACAAAGTGGTGTCTTTTTTGTCAATTTTAGCGCAGCTGTCAGTTGTATGCATTGTGTCAAGTGGATATAGGCGTGGAAGGGGCAAACAGGCTATAAAAAGAACTGCTTTGATTTACTTGATTTTTAAAATGAAATGAGGCTGATATTAAAGAGCACATGAGAGAGCATGTAGAAAAGGAAGAAGGTTCTGAAAAGGCATGGGAATATCAGTTAATACTCCTAACTATGTACCTAACTCCAGTTTGTTTCCTTTCAGCCACTAACCAAAGAGGAATTACTCGAATAATTTCTTAAGTGACTGCTTGAGAAACTGTAGAAGCAGGCAGGCAAACAGAAGAGTTGTATGTCTGGGAAAATTCACAACAAAAATGTTAGATACACGGAGAAAATGCTAGATAAGCTCTCACTGCAGTGAGTAGTCATCTGAACAATGATAAATAAAAATGTGAGATATCAGTCTGGCATAAGCTGACAGGAAAGAGAGTACTCTAAAACATCTTTTCATAAATTTTAGAATTAAAAATAATAGGTCTTGGGTATATATTTTTCCAAGAGATTTTACCTGAATTTTCTGACAACCATAACATGAATTATCATCTCCCTGTGGGCTCTGGTTGCTGAAGTGGTTTCTTATCACTCTCCTTCTCATTCTGTTTCCCTGCCTGAATGGCTGAAATGGGTTATAATGTACTTTTTCCCCCAAGATAAAATAATTGCTATATTATGTTATTATTTTCATTACTTTTCCTTTGACAACAAGCCTGTGCTGTTCAGTATGCTCATGGTATAAGGCTTGTATGGTGAGCCATATAAATCTTTTTGATTGGCAGGGATAATCAGTGGGGGTGGTTAATGTTATCAATCACAAATGACTTGATGTCACGAGTTGGAGCACATGGAACAAGACTGTTTTGTGGGGTGTTTTCAAAGGAATTTTAGCAGGCAATGATGTGTCAGGGAGAGTATCTGCCTTTTGTTCTTCTAAAGTTGGAAGGTGTGACTTAGACGAGACTAATGTACCAAGGATGGTGCCAGCTGCTTTAGAGAAAGATGCAGATGTTTTATGGTGAATAAAAAGTGAATTAACCTACAGATGGATGGACAGTTTTCCTTATCTCTATCAGCTGTTACATGTCAGATTGATTTCTGCCCTTTAAAATGAAGATTAGCATTGCCACTGTTTTCAACATTACTTGCTTTAATGGGATGTTTTCATGTAAACATCTGATCTGTTCTGGGATCCTGCCAGCTTCTTTGAGTGGTGCTTTCCCATGTATACAGTACATAGGATCAATAGATTACTTCCTGTAGGTCCAAGGAAAGTACCTTTAAATATCAAGCAGCAGCCGTCAGCTATCTGTAGAGAGATCTATACATGCATAGAAAGCAATGAAAGCCACTATGCTGATATTTTCACATTTTAGTAGTGGCTTGTGTGGAACGATAAGCTTTGTCATTAGAAAAGTGTGTGGGCTTTTATCTAAAGGGAGGGTATGGATGCATTTGTGTCTTTTCTTATTATTCTTCCAACCTAACCTTTGGAGTTTTACTTTATTATGGAAATATTTCTGTGAGACAGATCTGTAATAGGACTTTGCTCTGAAAGCAGAATTTAGATGTCCTTCAGGCATATAGACCTGAAAAGATGACCTAGAAAATTTGGCTTAACAGCCTTTTGAGGAAAGCTTTTTTACTGTGAGGGTGACAGAGCACTGGGGCAAGATGCCTAAAAAGTTTGTGGAGTCTCTTCCTCTGTAGATATTCAAAACACACCAGAATGTGATCCTGTGCAACTTGCTCTGTGAACTTGCTTTAGCAGAGGACTTGGACTAGATGGTCTCCAGAGGTCCCTTCCCACCCCAAACATTGTTATTCTGTGAATCTGTGTGAAGTTACTTGAGGAACTTAAACATAATGGACCATAATGTTCAACTTGAAGGCTGCCTAGAGGCTTGTATTAATTCCTACATTTTAGCTGTGTGCATAACCTTCCCAGCACTCACAGCCTGAGTTCCTCCTCATTTAAGCCCATTGCAAGCCAGATGCTAGGCTGCAGTGGCACCAAAATCCCTCAGTGGATCCAGTTGGCAAGCATTGTTTAAATCTGCTTTATGAGCAATGACAAGCTTATATCCCCAACAAATATTGCAGACTCAGCCTTGTTTTATAGTACTGCAGAAATGTCCCTTGTGATTGGAGTATTTGCTCAGGTTTTAGGAGATTGAGTCCACTGCCCTTTCCAGCTGTGAGGGGTCAGTTCTTGTCTCCCTGATTGGTTTCTGCAGTGACACTTAGGCAAGGCTGGATGGGGACATTTACTGCCCTTCCTGCTGGAGTTGTGACATAGCACTGACAGAGAAATGTCATGTGGGGCCACAGAGGAAGACTTGATGAGTAATGAGACCTTGTAATAAGACCAAAACCAGATTTCTCTTTCTTTTTTCTTTTTTCTTTTTTCTTTTTTTTCTCTTCTCTTCTCTTCTCTTCTCTTCTCTTCTCTTCTCTTCTCTTCTCTTCTCTTCTCTTCTCTTCTCTTCTCTTCTCTTCTCTCTCTTCTCTTCTCTCTTTTCTTTTCTTTTCTTTTCTTTTCTTTTCTTTTCTTTTCTTTTCTCTTTTCTTTTTTCTTCTCTTCTCTTCTCTTCTCTTTTTTCTTTTCTCTTTTCTTTTTTCTTCTCTTCTCTTCTCTTTTCTCTTCTCTCTTTTCTTTTCTTTTCTTTTCTTTTCTTTTCTTTTCTTTTCTTTTCTTTTCTTTTCTTTTCTTTTTTCTTTTTTTCTTTTTATGGTTTAATTAATTAATTTTTCTACCTTTTTCCACCCTTTAACCTTCTCTAGTTCTCTTACCCTAAAATTACACTACCAGTATTTCTGTTTGCAAACATTTATGCTTCATGTATAGTATAACCACAAAGAGCACCATAATACAGATCTCCATGAAAATGCCTGTTTAAGCCTGTAGGAGTAGCTCCAGATGAAGTGAATTAGCTGAAGGATTGGTTTATCTATTTTTTTCATCAACCTTTCTTTGTCATATGTAATCAAACTTAGAAAAAGAGATAGAAGAAAGCTCTTTTTGATGTATGCACCCAGTAGTTGTTCCACACTTTTTCTCTGCCATTTCTTGCAAAAGTGAATGAAATAACAATTTTAAGACTGCAATTTAAAAATTGTTTGAGTTCCTGATTCTTGCTCTGAGTTGATTTCCTGATACCATTTTTGAAGTTGATTTTTATCAACGTAAGCAGAAGTTTTGTGGCTGAAATAAAACCCTATCTTCATGTCCCAGCTTCTTATTTCCCAACTCACCTCAAGCTCTACAGCAAGTGGAGACCAGTTTTTCAGTATGCATAATTTTGGTTGTCTTTTAGTTGCCTGTAGGCTGTGTTTCAGAAATTAAGAACTGTAGCTCCTTTACACTTCAATTGAAGTGGAACTTTTTATAATATTTTTTCTTAAAAGAGAACGATATTTAAAGTGGCTCAATTTGGGCAGTCAAAAGCAGAGCATACTTCTGAAGATGTTATTCTTTAGTTATCTAGTACATATATGCAGTCTAATCTATGGATATTATGAAGCCTTAGTTTTGTAATATACTTTGAGATACTCAGATGGAAAATGATCGGGGTAGAAACAATTCAAAATCAATTGTCAAGACAATGTGTCTGTCAAAACAGACAGGTTTTAAGTTAAATATGTTGAAAACATGATAATTTTTCTATAATGGACAGTATTGAGCTATTGAAGTAACATTTTAATATTTTAAAGATTTCTTTCCACAAGGCTTTATGCTTATTACACCCAGAATATGCTATATAGCTTTAAAAAAGTTCTGTCCTTCACCCCATTTTCTTCACCTACTACTTTTTCTTCTTCAGGTTAGCTCATGCCCTCATCTTTTGAGCTGTTCTCCTTATTTGTTAGTTTACTTTTTAAGCTGGATCCAGCATGCTGTGGAAAACTTAACCCTTAGTCCTAAGGGTCAGGAATTTTTCTAAACAAAGTGGAGGAGCTAGAATCAACTTCAACCTGAAGCTTCCAAGCACCGGACATTTCAGCTTCAGAAACAATGACATGAGTGAGTGATAGCAGACAAATAGGTCGAGGATAGAACATTACCAGTAGTATTGGTGAAAACTGGACTCAGTGCAGAATTATTGAAAAAAAATAGATGTAAACAGAGCTCATAGAATATTGAATCGATACGTTAAGTAAAGATTAGGTACTTAGAGAAGATTTACCCAAGTGATGCCAAATACAGTGCAGAGGATAATTAATGTGGCAGAGAGAACTCAATAATAACGGCTTTGAACTTTTACAATAGTGTGTTAATGCATGTGTCAAAAGGAGGGATTGCATTTACAGTCAACAACCATTTGTTAGCGATTTTTACCACACAGGCAAATTAAGAACTCATGATAACATTGTATGAAAATTGCCTTTCTGAAATAGAGGCTATGTTTGGTCCTTAAGTATGGTATTCATTATTTTTTTCTGTACCTCAAAAATAAAATTTTGGGCATGTACATTTTTTTATAACCTGTCTTCAGGGCACAATCTCTTTGTGTCACTTCTGTGGAAGAGCTACTCCATTAATAATCCCATTAGGTTAGAGAATTAATTAGTTATTGGGAGTGTTCTCTTTGTGGTTGGATTAAATCAAGAGGGCTTCTGAGAAAACTAGCGTAGAGTGCAAAATAAGTCACCCATCATTTCCTGAGTTTGTCTCATAAGAGGCTTACTCAGCCCCTGATGGTTGGTTTGGAGGAGCAGAACATAAAATCCCAGGAACTGTGAAGGCTGTAGTTGAAATGGACCTGTTCCCTTCTCCCTGTTACTCATGTGCTGTCAGGTAGACTGAGAATTTTGGCTTGTTTTGTGAGTTTATGGATGCTTTGCACTCATCAGTGTAAAAGTATAGCTCCTTTAGAGGCAGAATGCTGGTCTCATGATCAAACTGTGATTTGGGCCATTGAAGGTTCTTCAAGTGGGACTTGCCTGAGACAGCCCAGAGCAAGCCTTTAACCTTTGTGTATCCTTTCCTCTTCCGGTAGGACTTATTAACAGCTTCCAGCTTCCATGTTGAAAAGGTGGCAATCTGGAAGAGGGTTCTCCTGTTTCTGTAAAAACTTCCTAGAACAGCAGGAGGATGATATTATGTGCAGGTTTGGGGATACTTCTGTGACAGAAGTAAGGAGGAGTTGCTACTACTTCTGGTGGTTTAAATGCAAATTTAAGATAGAGGAGTTAATTTGAGCAGGTGCCTTTCCTAATTCATCCCAAAATAAATTTCAGACCTAGACTCAGTCCTTTTTCTTGAATCTAGCTCTCCTTACACTGCCCATATCTTTATTGCACACTGTGCACTCATGAGGCAGTCAGCCCATTCTCTGCTAAGAACCAGAATTTTTCTATAAGTCTATCCTTTACTAGGACCAGTGTGTGAAATACCATACTGGTTCAGAATTCATGGTAATAGGTTGTTATCATTAATTCTTATGTTGTTTTACAAATGGGAGATTTATATAACAACAATAAAAAAGAAATGATACTTTAATATCTTTCTATTTGTTAAGTATCAGGTACTCTGGCTTTCTTGAAGTGCAGAAAGTATTGGATGGAAAGAATATTTTGAAAAATGTTGACTGTCACCATAATTAAGTATGTTTCAGTAATGACCTGCAAAATTTTCCTAATGCATTCTCTAGGTGCAAAATGGAGGTGCATTACATGAAAAATACCATAAAATTTCAAGTTTTTAAATGTAACGCTAGGTCTTAAAGGATTTTAAATATCCACAAAATGATTCATTGAGCTTTGAAACAATCAGCATTTACATAATCAACATGTATTAACATGGGATATTTTCAATACCTCGGCAAAACCTATATCCCTAGTTTTTAATTTTATACCAGCACCTAAGGTGGAAATATGGCCAATAGCTTTATTTGACAGCTAGCACTAATACAGGAGTCAAACTTAAAAGGACATTGCCCATACCCATCATCATAAGCAAAACCTTACAAGTATTCTTTTGAAGTTCACTTATGAATTCAGTTTGACTGTGTTAATGACTTGTACTGATTTCTTCAGCTTGAGCTTTATGAGTGCAAATACTTATGGAAGGTGTATTTTAAGCCTGAGTGCCAGAATATTAATCAAAACCTTAATTACATATTCAGTAGTAATATTCACAATTCATATGGGTCTTTCTTAATTTCATTACTTATCCAATCAAGGATCAGGAGCAATGACATATGATTTAAATAGCAAATTGTTTTGGATATTTCTAATTAGTAGGAACAAAGGATTGGTTATCAAAGAAATTAACTTTGGCACCTTGAAAACTAAGAATAACCTTGAAATAAGAATAAACTCAACATTCAAATCTGTCCACAGAAAATTTACTAAATGTTTTCATGCATGCTTACTGTATATAACTATTTGCAAATAAATAAATGGCAGAAATATTATAGACATATATCTTCTAATCATTTAATATGATATGTCTTTTAATCATTTAATAAATCATTCTTTGAAGAATTCTTCATGAATAGCAACCTTAATAGATGTGGAGAAGACAGCAGGATTTATGCTCATTCAAGCAGTTGTTTTGGGTGTAAATATTGCCACTGTGACTCAAGAATGCATCTTATTTTGATACTACATCTTCAAGCAGCGAAATTCTAATTTGGTCATAATGGAGGATGTCTCACACTGGATTTATGTTACTGTGTGGGAGCCTGTCACTGTTTCATCTGTGCTTTCAATTCCCCATCCTCAAAAATTTGTGAAGTCTTTTGAGGGGACAAGGCTTTGAAAAGTCTGTCTGCAAACTTGAAGGACCGGTGGGAGCATTGAGTCCTTCTCTCTGTCCTGCTGTCACTCCATGCGCTGTTAAGTGTCCTTCATCTGCACTACAAGCCAAAGCTCTTTGATTCTGTGATCTGCCACTCGTGGTGCCAGAGGAAGGCAGCTCTGTGGCTCCCTTGGAGCTGTATTTTTATGGGCAGTGCTGGATTCTAAAAGCAAGGAAGCACAAAGCCATGGGAATAGTTTAGGAATTATATTAATTGCCATCATTTGAATGTATATGTACCTGGGATTTGTTGCAAGCAATTTCCTTACACAGGCAGTCCCACTCTTGTTTTTTTTAATATGAACATAATTTTTGCCTATAGACTTCACAAAGAGAAGAAATCCATAACGAAATAAGGTAGAATCTCAGAACTGTCATAGGAGTATCTTATTTAATTTCCTTTTTCTCTTGGCAAGTCTTTTTTATCATATTCAAGCATTAGCTCTGAGAGAGAAATAATGTTCACTTCAAAAGCCACTTCCTCCTCAATAAATAATTCAGAATCATAGATTGTTCGTGAGGAATTATCAACACGCTAGTAGTAATTTAATATACCAAGCAATCACACTCACTTTAGCCTACATATGATTTAAATAGAATATGACAGTTTAGGGTCTCCATTTGCCCCATGGCATGTTGGGATCAAACTTGGCAAGTGGTTGCAGTGTTCTCATATCTTCTGAAGAAGTGAATGAAAGTTGCATAATTCAGAGAGGATTTCTTAATTGCATGCTAAATCAGAGTTTGCTTTCTTGTGTTCTGAATCCAAATTGTAGCCCAGGACCAGCTTTAAAGCATGTGAATATTTTCTCTGAACCTTGTTAACTAGCATCTCACAAACTTGTCAGGTTTTTTTAAACTTGTTATTATTTTGAGGCAGTGTTTCAGTACATTAACTACCTTTGATTTATCCCATGGGTGAAAGGCTGCACCTACCCTTCCTGAACTGTCTGACACGTGGGATCCATCAACTGAAGACAATGTGGTTTCTGGAAATTTTACCTCTTTTGCTTTTTCAAAGAGTCAGTTTATTTTTTTTCCCCCTTCCATTCCCACTAGTAGCCCAACACCGCTGAGTGTTAGCTACTGGCTGAGCAAGATTTGTTCTTCTCACAGTCATAAATAACTGTAGTGAAAAAGAGACAAATTCTTCTCACTCTGATGCTTTTGCCTGTTGATAGAAAAATGCAAGACTGGTAGTATATCAATGGCATACATATCACGTACTACTAGAACTGTCATATCTGAACTCAGATTAGGACTTCTCTTTTTATACATTGCTTTTTCTGGAGTGGCTGAAATGTATTCACACTGGTTTGTTACAAATTTGGCCTAAGTTTTCTTCTGTTTTGGTTGAATGATGGTAAGGTTTAGGGCTGTAGTCGTTTAAACCATAGCAATATGTCTTCTGTCCATGGATGTGGGTTTGTATGGAAGGCAAGGGATGCCTACAACCAAGAAATGTTAAGTACAATGCTTAAGTTTATGCATTTTCCCTTTGTGTTCTCTACAGTCTGTATCTTCTAGAAAGCCCTTTTTTAGATAGACTTCTATCTATGACATTGTTTATGCCAAAGATATATAATGAAGTCACACTTAGAGACCTGTAATTGTCTTGGTGATAAGAGGCAGTCCAGAACCATATTTCTCCAGGAAAATAGCAGATTGGAATTGAGACTGAGGAGTAACATGTTTTCCCGTATTGTTGTGAAGAAAATAATTGCCCTTCAAACTTCCACAGTATTCTCCAATTCATCTGGCTGATAAGGTAAAATGATAGCCAGGATTTCTCTTACCTGTTTGCCTACAAGGAAGGCTATAGCTGAGTAATTCTTTCTCCAAAGAAATTCTTTCTCCACTATAATCTGAATAGATTTAGGAATGGTTCAAGGGGAGCCATTCCATCTTCATAAAAATCCCTGCTTCCTGTTGGGAAGGTAATGCCAGAGGTTTTGGCTCATTATTCTGAATGTTATGCTGGTCTTGTTATTTAGCTTCCTGGTTAACCTGGCCTTTCATCAGAACTCCACCAGAGATTTTAATTTTGGAAACAGTTTGCTGATCATACAGCATGCATGGAAGGAGCAAGGAACATTAGGTCAGTGATGGATGTGTTTCTACTTTGATTTAAAGTGTCTTTAAGACGTTCAGAAATTTCCTTTATGTTCCAGTGGGATAAGAGATTGGATGCATGATGGAGCACTGGTGATCAGCACATAACTCATGATGCTACAAGGGATGTGTTTTGAAGCATCAGCTGTTACTGTGCAGCTGGATGAAAGAGACATCTAAAGATGTGTTGTTCTTGACTGGCTTAGAAGCTGGTCTCATGTTGGTGCTGACACATCTGGAAGAAGGACTTTAAACGTACATATTTATATGTATAAAATAGGTGCAAAAGGAGGAAAATGGGGGAAATGAGGATAGAACAGTGGATCTAGAATTGTTAACAGGACTTTGGTTAGCAAAGAAAACTTGAAGGTGCTAATATGTTTGATTGATGGTGCTTGATCTGTTCAATGGCTGAATGTTGTTTCTAAAGAAAAAGGTGAAACATGGTTGCAGACCCCTCAAAAACCTTAGCAAGAAAAGAGAAGAAATGGGGAAACACCTGTGCAGGACTTGAATCATGCAAATTCACGGCTGGAAATAGGCACTTGAATGTTGTGTGCTACCTAGAAAAAAAACTGAAATTAGTGACATGCTGGTATTCTACTGAGTATTAATGATATGGTAACTTGAAAGAGTGGGATATAAGTGTTTAAAAAGTAATTTTTTAGAAGGTCTGCCAAAGGTGGTTTACCTGGCCTAGCTTTGGGCTGCTGAAGTAGTGTTGTGAAAAGGGAAGGGTAGGCATTCCAGAAATCTGTGAAAATGTTATACATTGTGGGGGATTTAAACTGCTTAAATGGATACTGGACAGCACAACATATTAGTAACCATCATAAATGTTTTCATGTGTTAGCTAACAGTCTTCATCAGGTAGCTAATATATTAAAATGTGTCACAGTGTTCTGTTTTTGATGGGGATACTTTAGAACTTTTAGAATTTCTCAGTAAGG
This sequence comes from Irena cyanogastra, assembly GCA_013397155.1. Lineage (NCBI taxonomy): Eukaryota > Metazoa > Chordata > Aves > Passeriformes > Irenidae > Irena > Irena cyanogastra. Next base: position 1,326,063 of record VWZV01009463.1, on the reverse strand, counting down.
TATGAAGACACTATGAAAGACTGGTAACACTGAATAACCTTCAACAGCATGATGACAGATAACTTTGTTTTATGTTTATTGAAGAAATAAAGTTGCTACGTGGTTTGTTCTGTTTTGTTTTGTTTTCCCCAGAAGAGCAAAATTTCATAACTGAGGCAATTGGCTAGTAAGAGACATTTGCTCCTGCAAATATATAAAGAGATGATAAATTTCTTTGAAATTGATAATGCTAACACTGTGGGGAATCTGAACATCAAAAAAAGAGAAAAAATTGTAGGGTGTAGCTCTTAAACGAAGTGTGTGTTTGTAACACCATTAGGAATCTGCAAATAATGGCTTGCCACCTTGCCTCCTTTCCTTCCCAGTTGTTTAAGCAGCACTAAGGCTCAGAGGTCAAGAGGTTTGGAGATAAAAGTGAGACTTTCCAAAACCAAGCTGATCTGGCCTTTACAGAAAAAAACCCAACAAATAGCAAAACACTCTTCAGCTATGTAATAGGGACAGAAAAAGGAAGAAAGCTGCTATTTTATGAGAAGGGATATTAAATATAATCTAGATAAACTTGGTGGTTTCCCTAGTTTTTCAGTAAAGACAATTCTATTATTGTAGTGGTAAAGGGAAGACAGATAATGTATATGGTGATAGTAAAACAGAAATAACCACAAATGCAGTGGAAGCAATAGTAAATGATGTTTTCTTAGAAAAATCAAAGGGAATTAATAATTCCAATTCCAGAATACTGAAAGAGCTGGAGAATTGCATCTGTGTTTTAAATCTGTTAATATACATGTGGCACCATAAGATTGGAGAGCAGCTACATATTTAGGAAGCTGAGAAATAAAATTATTCATCAACTATCTGTCTATGAGTAAGTGATGCTGTAAGTGTCCTTTCCCTTAAAAACTTTAAAAAGACATACAGTTAAAGGACAAGGGGGGAAGAAATGAAATGTAACAGGGTTTACTAAAGATTGGCACTGCCAGACTGAGCAGGGAACTTTCCCAGTACTTTACTGAATTTTATAGGGAAAGGAAGTGTGCTTCATGTTTTCTGTCTGGCAAGGAAAATCTTGTAATGCACCTTGGAAGTTTTCAGTAGAGCAGGACAAGAGGGGGAATAGCCAGAGACTGTAGAGTATGAAAGGAACTAATTCACTGGCAGGTGTGTTTGAGTACAAGCAATGCAGCTGAATTGTGAGGGGCACTGTGTGGCCGTGGCTTCACTGGGTGACCCAAAGCTCATGGCACACTGAGAGCTTACATGCCTGCTGTTAGTCTCTTCCTTCTCAGCCTCTCATCCAGGAGACATATGTTTAAATCACTGCATTACCATTCTGCCAGGATTTCCAAACTATAGCTCTTTTTGTTTTCAAAACTCTGAATTTTATATCAGATAGAAGTTTGCATTTCACAGCCTAGTCTGAGCATATTGGGATTTTGTTTATTCTCCAGGCATGATCTGAACAGATAAAAAAAAATTGCTGGTAGAAATACAGTCAAAACTAATTGAGTCTTTCTACAGTGTAATTTTGCTCCACAGAGATGTATTGTCACATGCTATGAAATCAGGGGGTTTAAAAACTTCAGAGTCAATGATTTAAGCTTCCCTTAAACATCTTCTCAAATAGGATTCCAGCTTGTGTATTTGTGGCATACCCCGAAACCACAGTTAAACTGGAGCTTTCCATATGTTGTGGCATGCCAGAAAACCTTGCTTAAGCTTTGCTATGACAATATCTACAGGACCAAGTGTTTTCAAAAGGTACAATATTCAGTTTAGATACCTAGTCTTCGTGAGAGTTTACTGGCTGCTCATCACCTGGGAGTGCTCAGGTGTTTACTTCTGTGTCTGCAAAGTGATGGAAGAAACTGCTATCACTGAAGGTTGAGTAACTTTATGTCATTTAGATCCAACATGTAGGGATATACTCCTCCAAACAAAAGCTAGCCTGGGTGTTTTACTTGACCATGTGCCTCGTACTTTGAAAGACTGCCTGCTTGGGGTTTCAGGGTACTTTCATCAGTTCCTGTGCTTGTGAGTTTTGTGTGTGTAGAATTTTGTAGTATCCTTAAATTAAAATGTGGAAATAACATCATGTTATTGTGGAAATGTCTTTATTTTAATTTTAATAATTTGAAACATTCTTACCTGCTGCTACAGAATACGCATGACAGCCAGAGAATGAGACTAAATGAGAAAAAGAATGGTATTGCATCACTGGGCCAGAATATATATTCCTTGTCTACAATTGTAATGACACAGGTATATGTCAAATAGTGTTGAAGCACTTTCTTTAGACTGTGTTCAGTAGTGTTGTCTGGTTCATACTAGAGTTTTTTTAACCTCAGATGAGGATGTGTCTCCTTTCCCTTGTGTTGTGTAAATCTAGGTGCTAGCTGATTCAGAAACTGACTAAATCTGCAAAAGATGCTTATGTCTGAGCCTAGAATGTCTTGTGCAGAGTGCCACAGCCCTAACTAATTAGGTAGTACTTTACTGAGTGTCAAAGCAGTTTAAAGGACAAAAGTTGAGTGGGTACATTACCCTGCACCCTGGTCTGCAGACAGAGGCACCCCTGCTTTAGGCTCCACAGGGAGTCCCCACAGGCTTAATAATGTGTGGGACTCCTTTAACCAGCCTACTGACTCCAGTTCAGAAATTCACAAAGCACTTAGTATCCTAGTCAACCTAGGGGAAAAAGATAAAAAATAGAATCAGACCATTAAGTTGTATAGTAAGGTTGCTAATAATAGTTGCAAAAGGGGTTACTCAATCACTGAGAGCAGTAGAGCCGTGGAACTTTTTTTTTTTATCCAAGGAGTTGGGATTTTTGTTTGGTGAGTAATGCTTCAGCAGCCCTCCCAGTGAGGAGATGTGTACAAAGCTCTGGTCCTGCAAGCACTGTGCCACCTGTGCTAAGCAGACATATAAGCAGATGAAGAATCTGGCCTGTGCTCACTAAACTCAGATAAATTCAGTCACATGAGTGAGACAGAGATGACTAAATAAATCACGTATTAAGTGTGTGCAATGTGAAAAATAATTGGGGTTTGCATTGCTTCTTTTTCTGTTTTTTTTCTTTTTTTTGTGTTTTTTTTTTTTTGTTTTGTTTTGTTTTATTTTTTTCTTTTTAAAAATATAACTATTCATTCATTCATTCAGTTACAGCCAAATATTGTTGGACCAAAAGACTTGGACTCATGAGTAGACATGAGGCACCTTGGGTGGCAGATTAGTTTGCCCTGCTAAACCATCCAGGCTTGTATAGTCTGCTGATATTCTGTATTTATATACTTCTTGATCTTAAAACTAACTTAAAAACTTTTAGAAGTCAACAAAACTTATACCAGTTCTGCTTTATACTAGTGAAATTTTTGCTGGAAAACAGGACACATTTCAATAGTGAGATTAGCTAGACTGTGAAATATTACCCCTCAGGGAAGTCGTAGGAGACCAGTTGCACGGATCATTTAAATGCAATTAGAAAAATCAGCAGAGGATGGAGCCAGGCAATTCCTCCTCCCCACCCTCCTTTGCTTCCTCCCCAAATAAGTTTGGAAAATGTCATTTGGGGAAATAATAATGGAGTCAGGTTGAATTTAGCAAGTAGTTTTGGCTGAGAAGGGACAAAATTTGAAGATCTTTTATTCCAGTAATTTTGTGAAAATGTCTGCACATTAGGGAGGAAAGTTTCATGCTAAAAATGCAACTTGTCATTTCAAAATTTAGTGCTTTCATTTATGAATTGGGTCATACTTGTTATAGGTTGATGCAAGAGTACATTATTATTATATTTTTCTTTTTGTGGTTCTTTCCTTCCCCAACATGAGATTTTAATTAAGCTATTTTTTTTTTTTTGTTATCTCATTCAGACAAAGAATCTGTTATTCGCACAGTTCTAGAAAGTATAATGAAAAGTCAGTTTCAGGCTGATAGAAGGACAGACTTTATGTTTTTCCTGGGAGATCTCTTTTGTTTAGAGCTTGTGTTTTACAGGTTGAGTTGGCTGTCTCAGCTTAAGTAATGCCTTTAGTAGCTTTCAAGTTTGATTTTTGTGAAAGTCTGGTGATGTGTATCAACAACTTCAATTTCAGTATGAGGTACATTTTTGCATTCACTCTCAAAGTTAGAGTTTAAATATCTCAAATTTGCTGCTTAAAGCTAAAGCAATTCTAAATAGAAGTAAAGCTGTGATGGACCAAGAGGGTTTTTAGTGCTTCTTATGTCTTAGACTGCTTTTCTGAACAGGGAGGAATTTTACCCACTGAGCCCTGGAAGGTTTTCTCCCATGCATCTTCCATTGTAGGGATGTCAAATTCTCTGACAGATGGAGAAAAAATTGAAACCAGTGAGGCTTCATAAAAATCAGAATTTTTGGGGCTACTGGGACTAACACCGCAATATTTAGCAATCTATTGTGAAGCAGCAGATGTATAATTTGATATACATAACTTCATTAATCATATTTCTTGCTTAAATGGTGATTAAAAAGAAGTGCTTAGAAATGAAAGTTGTCTACAAAAGCTCAGGTTTGTCTCATTACTTCAGAAAGGTGATGGTTTCCCCTCTCTGTTGCTGTCTGTTGCTAATTAGGGATGTAGAGATGGATGTCTAGAATTAGGTTGCACATAATCTCATCTGAATATTTAATCATAAATGATTAAGATGAAGATTTATAGCACAGATTTTGACGTGCTGGCTGATAAAGCAAGGTTAATAGAGCTGTATTCTCCCCATTTATGGATTGTCTAGGAAGGCAGGCAAGACAATAGTGTCTACAGACATTAGAGGGCAACAAGATCTCCAAGAATGTTCTTTACCTTCTTTATTTTTAGAAAAAAATTTTGCTGATTGTCTGATGTAATACTAAAAGCTCCATGAAAGAAAATGTAAACAGAAAAAAAAGCAAAATTGAAAGGCATATTATTTGCTAATGAAACATATGGCTGTGGATTCTAATAAAAGGATAATAGCAGATCTGTTTTGTTTGAAAATTCTAGGTGTTATTTGATGGAATAATCTGCTAATGTGATACAGTATGACCAAGGTCACATATTTTCCTATCCTGTCTAGTTGTACTTTTTTGGATTGAAGATTACTGAGCTGCATGTTCCACCTGCTCTGTAGAGTATAAAACCATTGATGTCTCCAGGACCACATGATTTGAGTATGGTTGCATGCATTTACTACACAAATAACTGAAAAGTTATTAGGAAGTGAAGTAGTAACACAATTATTAGTACATTATTCATACAATATATTCTATTGTAATCTCCCTAACAAGAAAGAATAATTGATTAATTTTAACACTGCTCTGGAGGACCTGAGCTATCGTTAGATAATACTTGATTTGCTGGAGAAAGAACTGAGATAAGTAAAAATATGCCACCAATTAAAAGAAAAAAAAAGGCAGGTATAACGGAAATTGAGCATCTACATCCAAAATTCAATCTGAAATTCAGTTCAGACACTATCTCTCTAGAAATGTTCTCTCGGAGAACATCGTGGACATCTTATTCTAAACTTCACATTTATGACTAAAAAAAGGAGAAATAAGGACATGTAGAAATATCTCTGCATTAATAGATGATGTCACCCTAGCCCTGCCAGGGATCTAGAAATTAAGTGTTCCACACATCTGTTGTGAGGATGCAGTGAGGCAGAGAGTCTGCAAGGTTGCCAGTGGATATTTCTGGGATCTAAACCTCTGAAATCATGAGCTCAGGTGTTGTTTTGGGTGCTGTGGCAGACTTTGTGCAGGTGTAGCACCTGCCGCTGATCACCCTGTGGTTATCTCAGAGTGGGGCTTATGACAGGGTACTCACAAGTACCAGCCTTGGCCAAAGTGTATTGCCACTCACAGCCATGAGAATTTTTATCAGAGCCTTTAAAATGAGAGCTAGGAGATTGACATTTTCGAAAATCTGTGGTATGGGAATTCACAAAGACTGAATTTATCCTAGGAAACCTAATCTTGCATTCAGCTTGGAGGAGGGAGTCTCCCCCAGGAGGGGAGTTGATGGCAGAGGACTGGTTATAGCTGCTTGGTGCTTTGAATTATTGCACTGGAAGAGCTCATCTCCTCTGCTGCCCTAGGAAGAACCTGGGGAGCATGGGAAGAAGTCAGGCACTGTAAATATCTCCCCAAGTGGCTTTCCCTGCTGTCTTCTTTACTTGTGCATTCCTAGCCCTGGGCTGTTGTTGCCGTCCCTTTCTTGCGTTTCCTGACATTCCTCCTGCCTACCCCTATCATTCTTGTTCCCTGTTACCAGATTAAAGGTGGGAGTGTTACTTTTCCTGTTCACAAATGCCCTCTGTGTAACATTGATCCTGCTCTGGTGGTCATATCCTGTGATATTGATGATGCAATTTGTGTGGAGGATAGAAAGATAGCTGTTCTGTGCCATAGGTAACTGTCCTTTTTCATTTTGTAGGGCGTGGAGAGGATTTTTTTAACCAGACTTCAAAACTTACAGCAGTAAATGAGCTGTTTAAGCCTTTCTGTAAAAGCCATTGTTCTCTCTCTGTAAAGTCAAAAGAGTTGACATATCTCATTAGTCTGTTAAGCAGTACAAAGATAAATGCTTTATATACAAGAATGAATACAGATGATGATACCAGTTATGTGGTAGGCTTCATAAATGTAAACTATAGTGTCTAAAAAGAGCTTTTACTTATAAATTCTCATGATATTTTGTTTTGGTTTTTTATTTTCACAAATAATTTATTTTTCTAAGTAAATGAATACTTATATTAAAGTGGTCACAAATGAAAACTATCTACAATAAAACATAAATATTACCTGTTCTTTGTTAAGCAAAAACATGTTTAACTCCCGTTTTGTCTCATTCTTAAACACTTGGAGATTTTGATATAATAGGGGTTTTAATGAGTTTGTAAACAAGATATGAGATGCCTGAAGTCAAGTCTGATGTCTGAGGCAAGTTGTGAGTTGTGATCACTGTTCCTTACTGGCTACAAATTAATTATGAAGGTAAGCCATGCTAAAGTGTTTGAGGTTTCTTTCTGTGTTTTGTTCAGCTGGATCGTTATTTACTCATGCAAAATGAAGTTTGATACACAAAAAAAATCTTGGTATTTTTTCTCAAGTATATATAGATGTATGTAAGGCAGAAAATGTGTTGTCAGCTCCCAGTTAATTTGAAATTCAGCCCTTCTCAGCAAATTTTGCTCCCTTATGTATTTGTTTCATTTACCTCCCAAATCTTGTCTTAGAATATGTTTCAATGGGTAATTACACTAAGTAGTCCCATTTGAAAGCCTGCTGAGCAGGGCTGGACCTTTAACCTGTAAACTTTGTCAGGCAGAGACCATAATAAAGTGCTTATAAAATTTGTATCTTGGCAATGATGGGTAATCTGCCTGGAATCAGAAAATAATAGCAGAAGGTAATGCGGGGATTTCCCAGAAATTAACACAATCAAGTAGGGTATCTGAGTTCCTGATGATAGAGATGCCTGCTTTTTTTAGTCAGAACACCGTTTTGCATGGGAATTGTGTGATGTCAGGTGAAGGGACGGCATATCCTAATAATTGGCTGCTTTACCCAGTGTATCAGCAGGACTAATAAAAGATATTTCCTACTCCTACAAGGCTTTGAGCCTTTTATCCTGAAGCCATCATGCCTCCAGCAGCACTCCCAAAAGACAGTCCCAGAGAGGTTTGTGTTGCGTGCTTGGGAGTTAGTTAACAGCACTGAACTGACAGCACTGACCTGGACACAACCCGGGGTGAAGGTACTGAAGGCAGGCAGAGGTGAATGGCCAGTGTATTAAGATATGGTCCCTGTAGCAGTCCTTCCTGTGCAGTTCCTGAAGGGCAGGTGTAATAAACTCAGATGAGAGAGAGGTGATGTTTTGTATGCACAACTCTACAATCATAAGGGAAAAGTAAACACCTTTTTATTTTGTTTTTGTTTTTCTGGTGAGTTCCCAAAACTGCAGACAAGTGACAGCATGATTTGGTAAAAAAGAAATAAATTGTTCATCTGTGTTGCCAATATTAAAAAAGCAGATGTGAAAGATTTTCCTAAAAGAACTTTCTATTCATATGTTGAAGTCAGGAAGAGCATAATTAGAAGTTAACTAAAAATAAGAGCCAGTTTTCGTATTGACGGCTGTCAGCAAGCATCTGTACAGCAAAAAATATTTGACCCCATCATGTACTTCTAAAATTGTTAGCTTCTAAATTTTCTCAGATGGGTCATGGTGTTGTTGGTTCTTTTGCTGCTAAGAAGTGACACTAACAATTACATTTCTATTTTGAAGCAATTTTTGTTGCAGTGCTTAGAAACAAAATCTTTACTGGTACTATTGGCAGGAAAATTAGTTTTTCAAAGTCATTCTACTAAATGGAGTAAAATTTCCTAATAGCTTTTGATTAAAATAATATTTTTAAAATTTTATCAATTCTTTAAATGTTTTATGCAAGTGCTTAATTGCATTACTTCAACCAGAATGCTGTCAGTGCAAAATTTCTCTTTAAGGGACGCTTGAATTCTGCCAAGAGGCAATGCCGCTTCTGTTCTAGACAGTGAGGTAAATAATGGATTTTTTGTTCTTTAAGAGATAGGTCTATCCAGAAAAAAAAGCCCCATATACATCTGTATTCCTGCAAGCACACACAGACCTTCCCTTCTGCACACTAGTTGATTGTCATAAGAGAGAGCATAAGCATGAGGATTAATGCACAGACCTACATATGATAATATTAACCACATTCAGATCCATTGTTTCTCACTATTTCTACACCCCTCTTTCTGATGCTGTGTGATGGCTTGAATTCCAGACAGTTACAAATGTTGTCCCTTTATACTTGGACTAGTTCCAATTTCCACCACTGATGTCTTGAAGCCTAACAGCAGCTTTCCAACTGTAATGGCTGAAAAGACGAGAGTTGCTTAATATCTGTGTATCATTTCAGTTGGTGGAAATTAAGAAGTGTCCCTGTGAACCCCATTGAGCCTGCCTGGTGTACATGGGGAGGCATGGTATGCACATTTGTGGGCCCAGAATGGAATGCCTTGTGGCTCTTGGGGCCATCAAGCTGCACGACATTGCCCATAGTCCTTCCTCCTGCTGTTTTGCTATAAACTCTCGTTGGGGCCTGCCTTGAAGGAGAAATAGACTCTTTGGAAAATAATCTCTGCTGGTGGCTTGCTGGAGAGCCTGTGGGACCTTCATGTTTGTGAAGCTCACTAAATCCCTCTGTAACAAAAGCTTTTCGGGCCATTTACTCTCAGTCAAGGAGATCAATTGTTTCAGCCTGTGATGGCAGCACGGTGCTGTTACTGGTGAGCTCTGCCTTGAAGGACTCCCATGGCAGCACAGACCTCCACCAGTACAGTGAAAAACAACAAGACAAAAAGCATGGCAGATGAAGTAAACAGTCAAGAATGGGGACAAGGAAAAATCTTATCTAGATCTGTGAATGATATGGGTTTCCATCAATGCCAATAATAAACAGATTAATTTAATCTGAATTTAATTCCAGGAGGCTTTAAATATAATGTTTCAATGAAAATGTTTATCAAATTACTTCTTTTGTTTTAACTCATTGAGCTTAACACTTCATAAATGACAGAAATCAAATGAGGGGAGCTTTCTGTCATGAATTTTAATTGTATTACTGCTCCATAGTTTATTTTTAAGTTCTGAGAATCCTGGCCCAAGTCCAGCATCACAGCTACTATGTACTGGAACCCTCCAAAAAGGTAATCCAAATTAAATAGAAGTGTGAATCCACAGTAGATTAATTAAATGACATTAAACTCTCATGTGGATACTATGAATCAGAATTAAAAGTGTCTTGATTCAATTTAACTTAATTTCCAGAGAAAATGAGTTAATTAAGTGTGCTGCAATTTTGAATGAAAGTGTCTACACAGACGTTTAAGATGTTTTGACTAATCCATTTTAAAATTTAATTCAGTTAACTTTCCTGAGTGACCCTTGCACTGGCAAACCTTTGGTAACTTGATAAGAAGTCGAATAAAGGCTAATGCTCAAAAAAATAAAGACTGTTATTGCAACTAGTAGTTGAGACGATTTTTGTATTGGAATTTTTGTGCAATCAAGAAGCAGCTTTATTTCTTTGGTCAGAAAATGTTCTTCATTAATATGATTCATTCTGTCAAAGAAAAGGAAAACAGCTGTGCAGCTCCAGAAGTGAAGTACAGGTGATGGTATAGTTGGTTTTGCCACAGGAGGTTGCTATATATGATTTGGTTTTGAATATCAGAGCAGGGAGATACCAAGTATTTCTGGTATTACAAGAACAGAGTAACAGCATTTCTCATATAGTGAGGAGGACAGAGAAGTTCAGTTAACATTTTTTTATTCTGGAAAGAAATAATAGACCACCATGGACCTAATCCACTCTTGATAATAAGCTGGAAGGGAATCATTGAGATGAGGATGTCAAGAGGGGAATACTGCCATGGTACAAAGAAAAAACCAAATTATTCAGTAGCTTTCTATGATCAAATTACGTGAGTTAGGAGGGTTTACAGTACTGCCAGTTAGAACTGTGAGTGTGGATTGACATCTGCACAACAATGGAGAGGGGAATGACAAGGAAGAGGAAGGGGAGGAGCACAGGTCTTTCAGTGGTGCAGATTCCTGTGGCAGTGTCCCACCTTAGCCTGGGCCATAGGTCTCCCGAATGAGCTATGAAGCATTAACTGAACCTGACAAGGCTGAGGCTGGGGTGAAAGAGATGAAGAGTGACAAACCTCAGTAAGCCATGCCCATAAGGGTCTCCCTGAGCCACTATCTGTCCCATTTTCCTGGCGCTACTGCGATGCTTTGGACTTGTTGACTATCTCGGCTACAAGCATGGAGAGGGAGATGTTGCCTCTTCCTTCAGCTGAATATAAAGAACATGTAAGGAGAATCCAGTTTAGTGCCATATGAGACCCAAGTACTATCAAGCAAGGAGCAGAAAGGCATGTTCACTATTGGGATGAGATAGGAAAAATACAAGGAAAGAGGGATAAGGACTCACCTGCTGTCTTGCAGAAGTAGTGCTTGCTCCACTGATGGAGAGACTAACATATTTATCTTGGGCAGCTTTTTTTTTACTGATTGATGTTTTATCATATTTTTTGTAGTAAGTAATTTGTGAATTCCTGGAGACTTCAGGACTCGGTGCTTTGTAATGGTAATGTGATTCAAAGAAGCTAGAGAGCTGAGAAAATATCAAATGCATGCTTTTATTGTACTTTGAGTCTTTATTCTTATTACCCACTTTTGTTATCCTCTGTCCATTGCAAGAGCCTTTAAGACCAACTATCATCCTCCAAGCACTTACAGAAATTACAGCAGCTATTGCTGGTAAAACAGAGAAACAGGTGCATAAGAAAATGAGATTTTGAATGCCTGCTTTAATTTTACTGCAAGAATAAGCTCTGGAAACAAAGCTCTGATTGGAAAAGTGGAGAGAATCAAAAATTAGTTGCAAGAGTGTCTTCACTACATCTTTTAATTATGAGGAAATTTTGCCACATTTTCATTCTGTATTATTATCAGAGCACAATTTTCATGCCTTTCATATTCTAAAAACTCCAGAGTGACACACACATTTATTTCTAGTATTAAATTGTGCTGCTAAAGCACATTCTGTTTGGCATGACGTCCTTTCAGTTTAATTTTCTCCAAAAATCCATTTCATCTTTTCAGAATATAAATGGCATACCATTGACCCTTCAACTTCCTGCTATTCCCTCCTGTCTTCAGTACTCAGATGACTAAGTTGGGAACGTGTTCAAGTGGTGGCATCTGGCTCTTTGGGGAGCTCTGTGAGCAATTACGTTGGCAGCTTTACAGATGGCTCTTCATGCATTGTGGGGTGAATCTGAGCTTTTATCCTTTAGATGTCTGTGATTTGGAAGAACTTGCATGCTGGTAAATAACCGCGCTCTTCCCTTCTTGAGCATCCGTTCAAGGCTAAGCTAAATGCAGCTGCATTAAAACTCACTGCCTTATGAACCAGACACAAATAAAAAACATACAAGTGTTCAGCTACAAAGTTTTTTTTTAAAGGCTTGGATACATGAATACCATCCTCCTTGAAGGTTCTGTTCTTTCTCTTCCATAAAACAGACATTGTCTCGGTAGCCAGGTATTTCCCAACTAGAAATTTAAGCGCTAATCCTTGAAAGAGAAACTGTTAGCGATTTAAAGAGATTATTTCCTTCCAGTTCCCTTTAAAGGCTAGTTGATTCAGGTATGTCTGGAGGATTTTAAACCTGGATGGTTTGGAGTATTTTTTTTTTTTAAATAGATGTATATGATAGACATATTTAGAGTAATCAGGAGGCAGCCTGATCAAAAGCTTGCACCTTCTTAGAAAGCTGTCAGTTTACACTGAAGTAGAATGCAGGGACAAGCTGAAGTTCAGAGAACCCTGAAGCGTGTAAGAGGGGGAGAGCTTCCAGATTCCACAGCTTTTGATTTTTTTAACCCAAGCTAAAGTATGGAGGCCAATTTATTTTTATTTTTGGGGCATATCTGACCTGATGTCAAGCAATTTAGTAGAGTCTTTTGGGGACATGGAGTTGTGTAGATAGGCAAGAATAAGGCTTGAAAATTTGTCAGGGTAGGCTACATAATTAGCTGGAGCATCTGAAAGACATCTGAGTCTTAAATAAGATGCCTTCACCTGGAGATGTCTAATTTCATCCTCTTTCTTAGCTGAGTTCAGAGGACGGCAGTGAAAATGTCATAACTGCACCTAAACCAGCAAATTCATGGATTTGAGGGGCAGTCTGGTCCAGAGATTTTCACTTGTAGCTCGTAAAGGGAATTGCTGATAGGGTTGAATTTTGCCTAAATTCTTCCTGTCTAGGAGCAGTGCTTTTAATCAAACAAGAGGGCACAAGAGAAATCTAGACATTGAGATTTTGCATTAGTGATTTCTATAGATAATGGATTTACAGATAATATCTGCTTCAAGTAAATTTGGCCTGGATCATAGAAAAACATTTGCTAGCTGCATTACTGAAGAGATTACATATTGCCTGGTGGAATCTGAGATTGGTGAAATAATGTGTTTTCCAACAATCGATTTTTCTAGTTGCGTGGCTCCCTCAGGAGCAAAACAAAGTCCTCGGACTTAGAAATGTGGGAGGGAACCTCCCAGAAGTGCTGAGAAAATCTTTGAGATAGATGATGTAACCTGTAAAATCCTGGAATCAGGATGTTGTATCTTTTGAGACAATTCTAGAGAATTGTCACTTTGATTAAAACTGCTTGATTATAATATTTGATTATTAAAAAAAAAAATATATGTTCTTTGTGAAGCATTCCACGATTGAGGAATTTTACATAGCATTTCTAATGAGATGGATTTTGAGCAAATACACCATATCTGAGTTGCTATGAGTCCATAATCTCTTTTAATACTTAGAAATAGGAACTTCTGACTAATCTTTTTCCAGTTGTAAGACTGTAATGTACTCATTTGAAAGATTAGCTGATATTTTGTAAGGATACCTAAAGTAAAATGTGAATCAGCTTAAAGAACTTAGCAGAAAGACAGAATTTTTGTATATCCCGTAGAAGATTGAATTACAGCCTTTGAGGATCCTGTATTCACACTCTCTGTCAGGGCCAAGAGACAGTAAAAATCATCACTGAACTATGAAGGTCCTATGACTTTTGTGTGTCTTAGACAATTTGATTATTGAACTGTTACCCAGTTTTAAAGAGTTGATTTCTGCCTTACAACTGACACACAGAGGAACATGGCAATGGCCTTAGACAACCCTTCTGCTGGCATTTAAGAGAAAAAGTAAGAAACTAGTTAATTTTGAAGACAGTCGTGACTCTCCATTCCTGCTCCCTGAGGGAGAGAGAGGAACAAAACTGTCCAAACTCAGAAGGGCCAGACAGGAGCCTCAGGGAGAGCACAGAAGTTAGGGAAGATAAGATGTAACCTGGCTTTTGTGTCAGTGTTTTCTCCAGTTACTTTTTCTTATGGTTTCTAAAGAAGTTGTTCTGAGCTACTGTATTCTTCACCCTGCCTTCTCTCCAGAGAGATGTCCCTTGCATATGTCAAACTCATTAGGACCTGCTGAAAAATGGGGCTGGTATACAATGAGGACATCTAACTGATGAAGAACCCAGGACATTTTTTTGTTTTTAGGGTACTCATCCTTGGAACACACCTTGATATTATTTTGTGATGAAACCTGGATGTATACCCCTGGTGTCTCTGCAAATAAGCCTGGGTATATGAGTGGAAAGAAAGTTAAGTTGCATACCAGCAGATCAGTTGATCTTGGTGACAGAGGCCAAAGCTTCAGATAGGATTGTGGTGTGCATTTACCTCATGTGCTGTAAGCAGTTTGGTGCTCTAGCTCAGTTGCCTTCAAATAGGGTCCACAGTCCATTGAGGTGTAGGCAAAAAATACATTTTATACCATTAATAAGTTAAATTATATTAATTAATTAATTTATTAATAAAATATTTTAAATAGTATTTATTTCATCTTTAACATCCTTTTTTGTTTCAATTTTTGTATATGCTTTGCAATATGCATAATATATTAACTTATATATAAATTAGTATAATCAATGACTGAATGAAATTTATTTTGCTGAAAATGTTTTTACTGATAGGTGTTCATCATCAAAAAAGTTTGGAGATGATTGCTATAGCTTATTTCTATAGGTGAAGGAAGATCAGGCCTTTCTATAAAGCAGGAAAACATAAGTTCTGTATAAGAGGAAAAGAGTCTCTGTAAAATCAAAGGTACAGTCTCTCTGCTGTAGATCTGCCTAGAACATATAAGTAATTTCTAACAGGGTGTAACCAGGGAAATATTAAGAAGAAGGAACATTTCCATCAGCATAGAATAATCTTTATTTGCATAATGTTTAACTACTACTTAGTAAAAGTTAGTTTAAGTCTCATTATGATTATTTTAAAATTACTGCATTTACTCAGAAACAATGAATTACTGACTAAAGGGACTTAAATGTAATAACTCATTCCCTTAGGCAGATAAGTTTCCTGATGGAAATTCAATTCCAAATTTGTAACAATAAAAACCAACAAAAAATGGTTTTGAGATATTTTATTTCTGATGCTACATATTAAAAGAACTATGTGTACAATTCTTTTTTTTTCTTTCTTAAAAAATTCCCTAGGCAGATGAAACCTCTCATGCATTGAGTAGAGCAGAAACATAACCAACTTCATGCAGTTTTATCAGTAGAAAATAATAGTGTGAAAGACAAATGGGAAGCAAAATTCTAGCATTAATCAGTAAGATCAATTTTGCAAGGCATCTCTCTGTACTCGATTTAGAAGGCAGTATGAATACCATGAAAAACTTTAAAACTGCAAATAATTCATTATTGGTTTAAGTACTTCAGGTTCTGAATGCCTGCTTCTTTTTGCACCAGAAAATGTCCAACAAAACTCTCTATACCCCCAGGTCTTCTTTATTTTACCAATAAAATAGAGAAAACCGGTGGAAGACTCACTTCTCATCTCCCTTTTGGGTCTTAATCTATGCCGTTAAATTGAAATACGTACACATAAAACACAGGCTGACAGTAACACCCCAAGGTCTACCACAGTGTAGGTATGTAAGGTCAACCAGCATCAAAGCCTATAAACAATAATTTCTAAACTCTCACCTGTCAGCTCAGAGAAGAGAAGAGATGCCACAGCCTGCAACATGCCCTAGCTTTGGCAGAGCTGGGTCTATTGACCTGCCAAAGCAAAAAGCAGGACCACAAAGGAAGGGAATCCTGGGGTCATGGCTTATGGAAGTGGATGCTGCCAGACTGTGCCTTTTAGCTGCTTCCAGCCGACATTGAATCATTTGGAGAAGTCAATTCTCTCATTGTCTTGGCCCAAACTAGTTTTGTGTCAATTTCCTTAGTATTTGTGTATGCTATAGTACAGAATTCACATTCTACATTATATTGACCTCTGAAGAGTTTCTAGACATTCATATGAGAGTATTGGTGTAACATGTGTGACACAGGCAAGTCTGTGCTCTACTGGCTATGGTTTCCAAATGACTTAGAGGTATAATGTATTAGCTGTTTAATTTGCAGAGTCATGGCATGAATAGCCAGAATAAGTTACTTGATGTTGCTTTAAGTTACGTGAGTAATCCTGTTAATAAGGGGTCTAGAAACCTGGGGGCAGGTGTCTCTTACTGCACTTGAAAAAACAATGTAAGTGTAATAGAGGATGATTTTGGTTATATACCCATACTTCTATGCATTCCATTGTGTAACTCAAAGAATTTTAGGAGAGGTGAAGAAGTCTGTATGGTGAACAAACAGCACAGTAGCAAAACTGCCACCAGCAATATGTGATGAACTGAAACTACAAAACACTTTGAGTAGTCAGTATCTGCTGTCAGCCCTGCTGCACTCTAGCTTGTGCCACATAATTCTCCTTTGAAGGTTTTGAGTCAATGATGCTTCTCCCAGATGCTTCATGCAGTGAATTCTTTCCTGCTCCTTCTCACATTGTCAGTTCTTTGCTGACATGGCCCTTCCAGTGGCTTTCCATGTTGTTCCACTGAAGAGGGAGAATGCACACAACCCTGTAGTCTTTCGTTGGCTAAGCAATAGCAGACAGTGTCCAGTTAAGAAAAAAATTAAATTACTGTATTTAAATAAGATTTTCTTTCCCCTCAAATGCACATATTGAACTTATGATGTGTACCTAAGATAAAAAAAGCTCCAATCCAGAACTGATCCACATAATATGTGATGGAGAGGCAAGTAAAAAATTTTAACAGTAGTTGTGGTTTGGAAATGGTATCATTTACTGTACTGACATTCCTGCAGTACTGGCAACTTTAGGTGATCTCCATTGCCTTGAAAAGGATGAAATTTTAACTGTAATGAATTTCAGAATTTGTTTCCTTCTATTTGTTGGCATTTTAAGATCAAGGACAATTACTTCAAGATTTTTCCTAAGCATATGGCTCAGAATTGTATTAGTTTTTAAAGACGTATTATTTTTATGTAATCTCATTATACCAGCCTTAGGGAAAATACCAATTATTGTGTGATTTGCATGAGTTGGCAACACTGAAATGGTGTGGTGTGGTGCAGCGTATCATATGCTAATATCTCAGCACTGAGGTGACTAATCTGCTGTGTTAATTCTCTTTCCATGGAGGATAGCTTGAGAAACCCCTTTCTTGACAGTGCTAATCTCACTGCTGACCCTTTAAGTATCTTAAAAAAAATTCTTAAAAGCCTTCAGAGAATAATGTGACAATATTTTCTGTTGTCTATTCTGGATCCCATGAGAAGTGATAAAAAGAACAGATATAGAGCAGACAAAAGAAAGCCCATAGGTTAATGCCTTTTTTCAATTACTTCATATTTTAAACATTACCACTCTTCACAGAAATCTTTCTAGAATTCTTTTAAATAATATTCATGCCTCTCAAAATGGGCACTACAACATATCTTTCTTTACCAGTTCTGTTAACACTCATGAATAACGAGTTAAAGCTCATTTTGTATGTTCATTTAGTGCTTCAATTGGCAAGTTGAAGGTTTTTATGGCTTTAGAATATGCTGTGATTTATCATCTTTATGGATTTATTGTCCAAGGTAGAGACTTAGTAGACCAGTGGCATGCAAGAGACCAAATTCTGTTGGCATTTACCCTCTCATAAATTAGAGGTATCTTTGCTGATTTTAATTAGTAGTACTGAGGTTTGCACCGAGATCATGCTCACAAGCTTTCCTGATTAAAGCTAAAGTGAAAGGGCAAATTATTATTTGTTTAATTAATAGTCTGTAGTTCAAAATATTATAATTCAGGATGAGATCTCCAAGAAGGCTCATCTGAGAGCTGGCTTCCCAGACCACTCAGTGAAAATATTAATGTCAGTTAGTCTGAAACTAAAGTTCAGGGCCTTTGGAAAGCTCCGCCTGGTTTGTGTTAGTATTAAAACTTTTGAAGTAAAAGCATCCCATGCCTGGGTATTTTCAAGGCAGTGTAAGAGCATACAAGACATTCTGATGGTAGGTATAACATGGAATTGTACTTGTGAGGTTTGATTCTGAAAGAACAGAATTTGCCTATGTGGCCATGGGGATGGTTCTGTGCAGGGCCAGGAGTTGGACGCAATGATCCTTGTGGGTCCCTTCCAACTCAGCTTATTCTGTGAAGCTCTGATTCTGGTATTTATTACACATACATATTGCTGTATTACATATTGCTGTATTCATGATTTCAATATTTACTTCACAGAAAGTATTCAAGGGCCCTGTCAAGATAAAGGAAAGAGAGGACAAATAACTCTCTTCCAAATGGCTATTTTAAGACAAGAAGTAATCACTTGTACTCAGTGGCCAAGAGAACCAAGAAATCTTCAAATTGGAGTGACTGCTAGGAAAGACTTGCTGTGCAGAAAGAGGGAGCAGCTAAATGGATAAGATTGACTTGCTCAAAAAGTGGTGCACAGCCTCTGTGCTGGTGGTATTTTGGGCTATGGAAAGGGAGCAACAGGTAGGACAGGTTAGGTGAACATTTGTTCAGGTGTTTGATCTTAAAAAATCCTCACAGTTCTACTGAAATAATAATAGTATTCTGGTAAGAAGGACTAGGAAAACATCTCATTTCAGACAGCTTTCACAGCAAAATATTTATGAAAAAGTAATGTATGTATTCCTGCAGTCTCTTTTCAGTTGAAGGAACAATGATACTGAATGTATTTAATTTGAAATTAGAAGCCTTCTGAATATTGGGATAATGATAGTTCTAGGGGTATATTAATGAATCTGTGTGAAGGAAGGCAGGGCTGAAAAATGGCTAATCAAAGCACAAGCTATTTTAAATGGATTCCAATTTTATCTCCTGACCTTCATGAAAAATATGCAATATCTGTATCAGTAAATACTCTGCTTTTTTTTTGCTGGCTTGGCACTTCTAAAAATATTTTCTCCTTTATGCTCAGGAAGTAGAGAATACATAGCATTTTGGACTAAATAGGGGTCAAAATACTTTTCTTATCATCACCTGTATTTGCAGAGTTCTGCCAGTGGTTGAAAACAGCCAATTATTTTCAAGAAAGGTGGATTTGAGACAACTTTAAAAATCATAGAATGCTTTGGATTTGAAGGGACCTGTAAAGATCATCTAGTTCTAACCCCCTTCCATGGACAGGGACACTTTCTACTAGACCAGGTGGCTCAAAACCTCATCCAACCTGTTCATGTATTTTTCAGAGGTAATACAAAATGGAGAGGAAAAGAAATCCCTACATAATATCAGATAGGGTAATTTCTGACCACAAACAAATATTTAAATATAGAAGCAGGTTAGTTTTGTTTCATAAGTGCATTAAGCCCTGAATCACCATCATCTCCTAATTAGTGGCTGCCCCTTGTGGCTGTTAATGTTGTCTGGGGATGGAATAGCAGTGCTGCTCTTATGGGGAGTGCTGTTACTTTTTCCCCCAATATAGAATGCCATGGTGGTACAATGAAACTAACAGCTTTTGCTTCTTTCATTTGTGGCTGTTAGTCACACAAATGCTATGACTGTTGAATTGTATTCTAGTTATGGTGCTTCATGAATCCAAAAAGAAGTGGTAATCTTCTGGAGAGAGACCCTTTCCCTGTACTGAAAACCATAGCTGGAGACTGTGAGGGTGGGCTATGCTCACAGATAAAGATTTTAGTGTCTTTATGGGATACAGTAGAGGAAGTTAAAATAGATCACTGTCACGTAGAGATGTTGGCAACATTGCCAGCTCCTCACAGATTCACAAAGGCTTTGCCCCATGCAAAGTTCTGCATTCTGCTTAGTGTGGCACTTCATGTCAGATGGAATGATGGAGTTTTCTGTGTAGAACTTCCAAGCATGTGGGTATTTGCTCTGTTTGTTCTGTGTATCACTGAATTCCATCAACTCCTAGTCAACACAATAGATTGTGAAAGTACTCAGCACCTTACAGAAATTCTTAGTTTCTGATCGAACTGGTCATTTTTTGCTCGTTTTGTGCAGAGGTTTTGTTTCTTTGCTTGTTTTATTGTTTTATTTTAATGCCTTATTTTAATTCCTTTTCTTAGTTCGTTGAATTTTGAAAGTGAGTGTGGTCTTCGTCCATCAAATTTCTGATACTTATGGTATTCCATGAACAACCCCAGAGTCAGTCTCAATCAGAAGAGCAGTCAGGTGGTCCTTGGCTACTGTACCAAGGGCAGAAGAGAATACAAAATGATCAAATTATCCCAATTTGTGTTTTTTTATGTCACAGTAAGGAAGCTAAGAGCTATAAAAGGAAGTAAAAAAAAGATCTGTTCTATTAGGTTGCTTTGTATATACTGTTCTCCATTCTGCTCTATGGTTATGTGCTAATTTTTTAATAAATCTTTTTAGGAAACACTTCTCAAAAGATTTTGATCTGAGATGCTGTTTTGATAAAAGCTGTAACATTTTCCTAACCTGTTTGTTTAAAAAATAACTCTTAGTGATTTTTTATGAAATCCAGAATGAAATTCATGTTGAACAGTAATAAAAGCCAGCAGCAGCAGTAGTAGAGTGATCCAGATTTGCTTTGGAGATCTGTGTTCAACAGTCTGGTTTACAGTAGACACAGAAATGGTTCATATCTGTTTCCCCAATCAAAGAACTGAGCAGAGTATAGGCATGAATTTGGGTCCCTCTCACAATGTAGAATAAGTCTCTCTCAGTTTTTTTTTCTTCCCATCAGAGTTCTCTTGCTTCACATAGATGCTGGGAAACAGCAGGCTGATTCTAGGAGTGGTCAGAAGATCCTACATGCTTATTTTTGGCCCTCTGAAATGTTAATTTAGTAGTATGAAATCAAGTGGTTCCCATAAGTGTGACTAACAGAGGTTTATTTGGTATCAAGTCAAGCTTCAGGGAGATCCCTCACCTTCATTATCCTGTGTACCTACTCCCTTTTCATGCCTCCCCTTGTCTGACTTCTATTTAGCATGTTTTGATTGTATATAGGAGTGGAATAACTATAATTTCTGAAGCCTTGTTTTTTTATGGACTATTTTTTACCGTGTAGTTTTAGGTTTTAAGATGACAGTGAAATGCATGTCTTCTAGCATATTTTACAGAATGATGATAAAAATAGCACAAAGTTTATTTCAGGGTTCATTCCTCTAATGTCTAAACTGGTTTTTTTTAAGGATCACTTCCAAGAAATATATTTTATAATTAAGTCTATTATAGTAATTTCATAACACCTGCTGTCTGTACGCTCTTTAGCTAATTCACAGAAAGGACAAATTTTAACTTTATACCTTTGTGAAAAGTAATAACAAATATTTTCTTTTATAGCTTCCTTTTTTTTTTTTTGACTGGAAAGCTGAGAAAAGTGTTTCTCAAGTCTTCACTACCTTTGATTTCACAGTAGTTTGGCTCCAATGATTTTTTTCTTTTAGGCAATACACAGCAGGACATTGGACTTTTGGATCATAAGTTGGAATAACAATCAAGATAATTTTAACCAAAAACCACAGGCACTTATCACTGGAAATCAAATAGAATTTCCATTAATGTGTAGTAAAACTTGTCTTTTAGACTGAATACTAGAGGGCAGCATAGCTGAAGCAAACTCTGAAATGTTATTAACATGGGATTCAAAGTGTGCAGTAACCTGTTCTGGATGGAGCAGAATAAGTAGCAACTGGCAGCAGACCTGTATGGAGGGACTTTTATTCCAGAGCCAAGGAGAGCAGAGCTTTTACCCGGCCTGATTAGCTCACACCCTTGATTTCCTTGGTCTTGAATTCTCTACGGAGGGATAGCTGTTGCCCTTGGGAAGGAAAGTCATTCTGGTTCATGTCATGTTACTACTTGCAGTCACCCATCTCCAAGCATCCCCAGCCAAGGTCCCTAAGCATCCCACAGCATCCATCACCTTGAAGCAAATCTCTAGGATCTTCCCTGACTTCCAGGATCTCTCCTCCAGCCAAGATCTTAAACCATTTTCCAGGCTGGAAAGTGTCCCTGCCAATGGAAAGGGTTGGGGGTGCAACTACACAATCTTTAAGGTTCCTTCCAATCCAAAACATTCTATGATTATATGATTCTTCTTTCTGAGGCCACCTCCTCTGTTCAGCAGTCCTTTCTGACAGCAGCTGTTTTATCCAGAACCCAAGCCCTCCATTTCTCAGTCTCTGTGCACAAGCACAAGGTGCAACCAACCTCCTAGTTGGTGGCTCTGTCCCATGTCTCCTTATTAACAGGAGGATTCAGGGCATGCCAGTTCTGTTTAGCCCAGGTGTTACTGAATGTTCCTCCCAGCTTGTACCAGTTTTAGCTAGCAAGAGTAGGCTTCTGCTTGAGGACTCAGAAGTTCAGTTTTCATTCATACCCTGCAACGTGCTATGCACTCATTTACCAGCTGCCTGTTAGTGTCCACAGGCCAAGCTATTTTTTCACCTACAATACCCATTTATGTTGGGTAAACCCAGAGAAAGTCTAAGGATTTACAGGCTCCAGGATCCCGCTTCCTATTGCACTGTAACTATTCTCCTAGCTATAATATTCTTAAACTAAATTGAATTTGTATGTGCAGAGACTGTTAGCACCAGCATTTATTATCTGCAAACAATCTGTTGTCTCTTTCTTTTTTGTTCTCATCTCAGCCCTTTATAGATTATGACAGAATTTGAGTTTCTGATATCCTCCTGGGTCTGTTCCCAAATCAGCCTTCACATCCAGTGTTCTCTCTGCTCTGCACAACCTTTTTTAATCTCAGCATTTAGCTATGTTAAGTTACCTTTTCTGGTCTGAGAAATGATTGATATTCTTGGGTGCATTTTAATTGCACGGTACAAGGATGGGATCATGTGATTCCCATTAACATTTACGGGAGTTGTATAATTAAATCCCTGTGCAACACAATGAAAAAATGTACCTTCTATCTTATTTCCTTTGTTGGACTGTTGTATGTCATGTAGTTGGATTAGTCATAGTGTGTTAGAAGAAATGCAGAAGTACCACTTTCTTCCTTCCTCTCTTTCCCTGCCACTAGAAATTGCCCCTTTTTAACAGTGGAAATTCTGCCTTGTGAGTACTTACTATGCCAGAGCCAGAATGTGAATTTTGAGTATAGGAGGCTGTTTCTTGCAGTTCCCTGATGCTGTCATATGTCCAGGACTTGTGCAACTTGGATGTTATCCCAGCAGCTGCCATGTAGGTCCACAGATAATGGATTAAGTTTAATTTAGCGGCCCTACATAATGGAAGGAGGTCAAGGTTTTCACTTTATTTTGGTTCTTGGTTTGAAGCCACTCAGGTTGACAGTAGCCAGAATCATTACTGATTTGCAATTGCTTATGAAACAAACCCAATATTCTTAATAGAGCTCCAAGTGGACAGGTGTCCATGTGAATCAGCAGTGAAGGAATTACTAGGGCAAAGAAGGAATTTACTGTTGCAAAGAAGCCAGAGATGATAAAAATCCTTGGCACTAGGCAGACCTCTGACCCTCCTTACCCTTTTCTCATGGTAAATGGTGAAAGCAAAATACTGGTATTGTGAAGAAGGTTTTAGTGTCATTGCATAGGCAACCCTGATATTATGGCTAAATTAGATTCTTTTGCTTGTGCAATTATAGGCTTTCAGAGACTGTCACTTTGTTATTTGTATATTGCAAAGAGAATGGGTAAATAGCATTTATTCCTTCTCGTTGTAAGAGTCAGACTGGTCTCACTGTGATTTCTCCACTTCTGATTAGCTAATTGCCCACTGTACTGTGCCAAAAGGAACAGTTTTGTCCACTGCATAAAGAATATTCCTATTTCTCATCTACATAAACTATAACTTGCCTTCTGATTCAATGCAATGGCTTAGCAGTCATCTGCTATTAAATGCTGAGTCATTTGATTGCTGTTTCTGCAGTCTTTTGCTGACTCCAGTGATGCTTCAGCTCTTTGCTTCCTGGTCAAAACAAAGACCCGAATCAGAAGTGGCAGCAGCCAGTTTAGTACCATGGCTATATTTTTAGATTAGAGAAGTCTTCACTAAGAACAAGTTTTCACATGTTCTGAAGTCAAAATGAGCTTCAGGGAATGTGGACGCATCTTTTATTTCCACCTGATTTCTCAGGTCTTTTCATGTCTTTTCATATATATGTGTATGTGTATATATATTTGGGTTAATAACTTTTATCTCAGTGTTGACTAAAATGGTTTTTCTATAAATTACGATCCACATTAAAAAATAAGAGCATATTTTAAAAAAAAAGGTGATCTCAAGACTTAATTCAAAAAAGAGCACCTACAATTCATTTGCTAAGGCAAGAGTGACATAAGGCAAAGAAGATATTGGTCTCTTGAAAATGCAGTTCATAATTTTTAAAGGTTGTAGGGATTTGTCTTTCCTTTACCAATTAAGACTAGAAGTCTGGTTTACATAAATTGCATACCTTGATATGAGAGTGGAAAAATCCATATGGACAAAATATTCTAAACCTATTACTTTTTTTATTAATTTGACTTAACATTTTGAAGCAATACAGTGTAAAAAACTAGGCTAATGCCAAAGAAAGCTTTTCTAGAGTGATAAAAACAAAATGTAAATTCCTGAGTGAATACTTAAACCTGAAAAGGCTATTAATAAGCCCATCTGCTTGTTTATTCTGCCTAGATTAATGTAAAAGTTGACAGAAATAAATTTTATTGTTTAAGTTACTTAATGCAATTTCTTTCAAATCCCAACAGAAATATTTACTATCCTGGTAATATGTCCTGCTTTCCCCATGTGTTGCTATAGCCACCATTAGTCCTTGTAATGAACAGGTGTGAATTAAAATCCTCCTTCAAATACACAGCAATTCACTATTTATTAACTATTTAATTTCTGTTGATTTTCTGCATTAAATCATAATCATTTTTATGACTGAGATTTTTATATTTAAAAAAAATGCCACTGAACATTATTTTCTCAAGCTTTTGACCAACTGGTAGGAATCACAGCTCAAATGCAATTATCAAAATATACTGGTCCTTCAATATAAGGCTAGTACATATTACAGCAATTACTGGTGTTTCATACATAAAACAAGTCTTGGTCTCTGATGACACTTTCACAATTATTTGGTCACTATTCTGTTCTGTAATTCAGCAAGCCATATAAACATTTACCCATCTGAATTAAACTCTTAAATAAGTGAGCCTTCACCAGTTCAACAGTGATCAGTGCCTTTTCCTGAGTCCTGCATTTAGTCATATATACAAATCTTAAATTTTGGTCTTAAATTTTGGTGAGTAGGAAGTAAACTGTGCTTCCAATTTTTTTTTGTGAACCAATCTCTCCTTATATGAAGTGCATACATTGTAAAGCCATTCTTAGTGTGTGTTGTCTTACTACGATTTCAACTTGAGCTTTTACTGAAAGCAGAAACATCTGCCAAGCCTGGTTTCAAAAGCCTCAGAACTTAATTTACAAGTCAGTTAATGATTTCAGTGCATTTAATAATCCAGTTGGTCACAGAAAAATGAATGTATTAATGTCTAGGCTTTTTATTTGAAACTTCCTCTTTAGGCAGTCTTCATCTTCTACTTTTAATAAATTGTAGTTTATGGAACTAGGGTTTAGTGAGTTAATGATCATTAATATGAAAGCAATATTTGCTTTTATTTTGCAAGTATTGCTATAAAATATCTCAATGATATTTCTGGATTGAGAAGGCTTTTTTCTGTAAAAAGCAGCGAGTGAGTTTTCAGCCTTCAGGATTTCCTTTCCAACATAATGCACATATTATTGCATAATAATTCCAACATGGAAATAATACTCTTCTCTTTGCCTAAGACCAAAATGTGTGTGCTATTTAACACAGTAAGATCAAAAAACATCCTGTAGTTATGTCTTCCATTAACACCTTCACTGAACACAGGTCAGCAGCAGTTATGCACCTGCTAACAGAGAGAGATGCTTTTTTGGTAATGTTTTCACACTTAAGCAGTTATCTTTTTCCATGTAATAAGGCATTGCATGGTGTGACTTGGGTACCTGGAGTCTGACTGATGACGAGAATCCGTTCCTACTTGTGTTGGGAGGAGATGGATAAGATGAAAACTGCCCAGCAGCTCTGAGGGTGTGTTCTGTGAACACATGGGCTTGTTAGAGCACACATGCAAGGTAGTTAGTTTTTGGTAATTCACCTCTGTTTGAGGATGCCTTCTACAGTAGTGCTGCCTTTGTTTTTTCCCTTGAAAAAAGATGAAAGAATGAGCATAAGTATAAAATAAGGTAAAGAGTAGTTAGTAGACTTGCCGCTTGTGATGCTGCCAGAACTCATCTGCTTATGTTACTGAAATAAATTTGTTACTACAGTTTGTGCTAGCATCAAAGTACTGATGAAACTACAAGGGAGTGTATTGAATTCTGTTGTAGCTTAAGTAGCATAAACAGCTTTGTTAACTACTTTTTTGCTAGATGCAGATAACTGCATTTTATTGCAGTGTTGAGGCACTTGAACTAAATTAATTAGCAATTAACTAGCAATTTAACTAACTACAAAAAAAAACCAAACAAAACAACTAAGTAAATAAATAAATATGGAAAATACGCAAGGGCCACACCTGCACAATGAACGACAGTTTGCTCCTCTTCAGGGTGGGTTTGGCCCTGCTGTGCCATTATCCCTGGTTAGCTTGGTACCCAAGCCACTTCACTGCACATCTAGCTTAGGCATCTTAAGATGCAGACCTACCCTGCAGACTGCACTGTAAACTTCAAAGGAAACAGGGAGGATGTGGCCACAGGAAAAAACAAAATTTGACTTTCCAAATACAGAGTAACTTTCAAAGGCTGGAGCTTTTGCCGTGTTAACTTCCACATAACTAATCTGGAGACACTTAGCATTTAACTCAGTGCAGTCATCTCTCCCGAAAAAAGTAATAAAAAATAAAAATATGAAATTTTAAAAAAATAATTAAAAAATAGAAATATGAAACATGTATCTTTAACAAAACAAGTTGACTCTTACAAGAACTGAGATGTTCAATTTATTGTATGGCAATGGTTATTTAGGTCAAAAAGGAAGGGAAAAAAGGAGTACTGTGTGCACCAGAAGGAGAGATGCTTTATTGAGCATTCCTATGATGCACAATAGAGTTATTTGCTGAACCCCTAAAATACCAGTTAGCATATCCCAACTTGGCCACAAGAAGAAGAGGAACATCCGAAGGAGCCTGGCAAATGCACTTCACACAAATTCCATGTAAATATTTAGCAATGCTCTAGAAAAGCTGAAAATTATTGCTTTGAAAGGAAAAAGAAGTTTTTTACAGAGGTTAGCTGAGATAAAAGCAACTATGCCCTCAAAATGGCTTTTATTTATCTTTTACTGCTAGATAACCACTTAAGATCTCAGAGCTGATGAAGGTGGTGGATAAGCAGTTGGGGTTAATATAGTTTCAAGGAAACCTTAGGACAGATGCTCTCTTTGTATTTAACTACACTATATTTAACAATTATAAAACATTATCATTTACAACATTGGCTTCAGTTAAGCTGTTCAAGAAACATAGATACTTTTCCTTATGTAGTGTCTCTTTCCTAAAAGTGACAGATACCTCTGTAAAAACTATTTCACTTCTGCAGTGTTAAAAATGAGGGTGATCTGGGGCTTTGTGTGACTGCCTCCTAACTCTGACGTTGCTTTCTGCCAGTGAGGCAGGACAGCCATATCTCCTCTGACTTTTATTAGCACAAATGAAGTTAACTGGAAGGTTTGATCTCTCTAAAGCAGTGTGTGCATATTTAGTAACACAAATGATTTAGAGCTGTTGTTAAATCCCCTGAAGCATGCAAATTTTTGTTAAGCTTGATTAGTATTTGTTAGTTCCATATGTTCAAAATCTTTTCATTTTAGGCTTTCTGTTATTCAGTAAGGAATTAATTTCCAATTTAATCTTTCTATCCACAGTGTGTCCTTTACAGGTGCAGTCCTACAATAAGATAGTATCAGGGCTTGTTAGAGACAGTAAATTGTACTATGCATATTAAAGTAAAAAGTACATATTAAAATACAAAAAGTAGCTCTGTGCCATCTACACTCATACTTTAAGTAGTATTCCCATGCTTTCAGAAATTACATCTGGAACACTTAATTGTCATTTAAGAACCCTCAGTGTCTATGGGCAGCAATTTCTCTCTCTTAGCACAAGGCTTTTCTCAAATCTCCAGTTATGTGAGCTGTACATCTTAGAAAACTTCTGCTTTGAATTTTAGCCACTGCTGTTGCAAACAATCTCTCCAAAAACAATCTTTAAATGAAAATTAAAAGCATTTATTTAAATTTCATCTCTGTTCACTCTTACTGAGCATCTGAAGTTAGCCACCAATTTTAGCAAAATTAGTTGGTAATTTCAAAAACTCAAATCCTAACGAAGAGGGGCATTTGTGTTTCTGATTCTCTCTGTGTAGAGTCCAGGTCTGTACATTTCTGGAGAATGCAGCTTACTTGGTATCCAGTCCTGTAGCCATTTACAAGAAATATGAAGTTCAGGAATTTGGGCATTACCATTTGCTAAGTATCTAACACTCATTAGCAGCTTTGAGAAGTTTCTTACCACAATGTATGAAGGGATAAAGTCAAGCTTTTCTTTTATGATTAACCTGTTCATTGATAGCAAGGCTTTTTATCTGTTCATGCTGTGCAATAGAATTATAATTCCTCTGACCAATATTGAGAGCAGACCTAAGTTTTTTGCCTATAGGCTTAATAAAAACAATGGAGAACTAATTGTGGGAAGCAATTCTGCTGTTTGCATTTTTGTTGTAATTAATAACACTGGATAAACTTTTCTGTCTATTGGATCAATATACTTTTTTTTTTTTTGACAGAAACTTTCTTATTCAGTCCACAGTTGCAAAATTATTAACTGAAAGGTTAGAACAATGGCCAGATTTGCATGGGCATATAAAGAAGAGGTAGGTCCAGTCTGGGTTGCTATTTGAAGTTATTTTTCTATGGGATTTTTTGGCGTTAAGTATCTGCATTTTCCACACACGAGGGGTCTTGGGTTGATTGGTTTCCTTGGTAACAGCTCTTTGCTCTGATTGCATAAGCACACTGGAGTGGTGCAGAGCAGATTACTACAGAAACACACTGGAATTTGATGTAATGGGATGTTGTCTGAGCTGTTACTGAGTTCTTAATTCCATTATCCTTTATGTTATTCCCATTAATACTGCATTGTAGTGAAATAAAAAGTAGCTTACTTAAGATTAATCAAATTTCCTTTAACAAGTTAGCTGTTGGTTTCTGAAAGAAAATTTTTAAATGAATGAAGTTAACCTCACAAAACTCTGAATAAAATGTGCTGTCATGACTGGTGCAGAAGAACACTTAATTCTTGGCAAATTAGTTTGCAAGATAAAAATATTTATACAGCTTAAATTTATGTTGATGGATTATCTCCGTCATTCTTTCTTCTTAGTCCACAGAAGAGCTCCCTTGTGTAGTTTTAGCAAATACTCTGTCAGTCTCTGATAGTCTTCAGAATATATGTATTTTAATAGAAATTGCATTATTTTGAAGATTATGATTAAATCTAAAATGGTAGAGAGTTATTTCAATCAAGTGAGATATAAACACAGCAATGAAATTTTTGAAATGGGCAAATTTAAAACCAAAAGCATTAGCTGCAAAAATTAGAAGATATTGCATGGACATGTTGTCAATTGCCACATCCAGGTTGCTGCCCTGGTAGCTTTTAAGTTTTCTGGAGTCTCGTGAAGCTTGTCAGACACAATCCCCAGCATTACCCTGATGGTGAAATAAAAGAATCTGTGATCAGTCCTAGAATATCTGCCTGTGGAAATGTGTAAGGATGTGCTTGCAGTAGCTGGCATGGCACTCTGGAGTGAAACTGGCTGAAGTCCTCTTTTCCATGCTGCCAGAATTTCCCTTGTTTTTCTTTGGACTAGCTCACTGAAGATTCATGTGGGTTAGGTGCACTCTGTGTCATCGCTTTGGGGTTTTTTATGTCCAAAAGAAGAGTGGTTGCATGCCCTGAATCTCTTTATGACCGAGATTATGTGCCTTCTTAAAGTAAATGAGAACAGCTGTGGGGTTTGCTTTGGAAACATGCCACTGATTGAAGCAAAAACCCCAAAGGAAGGACACCCTGAACATCCCCCAGAGCCCCAGAAATGTGGTCATTTTAATGTTTATAGATCAGTTGGCCAAAGGACATCTGAAAGCAGAAGTGACAGAAAGAAAACCTTTGAGCAGGGAGGAAGGTAAACCTCTCTAACTGATAAAGGGAGTGCATACATTTAAAGAGAAGCAGATCCTTATGTATTTTCCTTATTTTCTTCATCATTTTTTGAATATAATTAGTATTAATGAGTGTCATGGGTGAGATCTGTGACTGGCCCCTTTATTATTCTCTTTAGAGTAAAAGGACCCTTTCTCATTCCTCTGTGTAGCCATTTTATCTCATCCATGGTCTGATAATTACAGTAGATACTTGTGTAAAGGCAGCAGAGCTGTCGTCTTTTCCAGTGACTTTCAGAATGTCAGTTCCTTTCAAGTTGTTCACGCTTTGAGGCCTCTGAAACCCAGGAATACATCTGGTTTTTGTTTTGCTTTTGAGGAAATTCCACTCCTTCTAGCTCAATTCCTTCAAAGAAGCTCTCCAAGGAGGATTTTCTGAAGTATCTCATTATTGTGTGGTGCTTCCACTTAAATAGGTCTTTCTAGCAAGGGACCTTCCCTTATGCCTGGCTGGAGAGAGACATGACACAACCTTGGTCAATTCTATCTACCCAGAAGTATTCAGTAAAACAGCAATTTCATTAGCACAGACAGGATCTGTGAGCAATACCCAGGCAGCCATACCACCCCTGTCATGCAGATGTTCCTGAAAGTCCCTCAGGTTAAATACTGAATTTGCTCTTTGAGTCAACTTCAGAGACTCGGAGTATTATCAGTATATAGGATAATGGCAGCATCTGTAAAAGCACATGTTAGAAGCTCTCTCAGCACCTGAGTTTATTCAGAAAGTTTATTTGCAACTTTATATATCTCTCCTGAGCCCCTTCCTTGTTGCAGTTGTTAAAAAAAGGTTGGATTTGCTCTGGTTGAGTTTTGTGACCCTGTTTGTGGAACAGCCCATAAACAGCCATACTGTCACAACTCAGCAGAAAACAAATGGTACCGTAAGGGCAAGAGATGAGCTGTGGGCAGAGAGAACCACTTAAATCCTCTTTATCATGCTAAGAAATGTGAAAATGCCTATGTAGAAAAGGAATGTTGACTTCCACATAAAAACACTATGTAGAAGCAAGGCTAGAGACTGAGCTGGCTCTGGCTGTCTACTTACCTATGAAGATAATGGAATAATATTTTGTGGTTCCAGCTCAGGTTGTGGGGTGTTCAGAGAGGAGCTTTCCCTTTAGGAGAATGTACATTTTGGACTGCTAAGATGTTACTCAATTCTGAATTCATAGAATCATCATAGAATGCTTTGGGTTGGAAGGGACCTTAAAGCTCATCTAGTTCAAAGTAGATGTGTCCCATGGGCAGGACACCTTTTACTAGACCAGAGCTCCATCCAACCTGGCCTTGAACACTTCTAGGAATGGGGCATCCACAACTTCTCTGGGCAACCTGTTCCTCACTACGCTCACAGTAAAGAATTTTTTCCCGATGTCTAGTCTAAACCCTCTCTCTTTTCGTTTTAATCCATTCCCCCTTCGTTTGCTCCTTCTACTTCTAGACACACTTAATTTTGTTGATTTAGCCTGAACCTCCTTGAGTAGAGACTCTTCATGCAGGGACTGTCTTATGAGAGCCCTGGTTTTGGTTGGTATTTTTTGGTGAAGATGTGTTGCAAATAAATAGTGACATTGTACCAGGCATGAGGAGGGGTTGGAAAAGTTGACTTTGAAAAGTATTCAGAAACTATGAACTGTATTCAGAATTCAGAAAAGTCCAGCTTATAAATATTATTACCTTTTAATATTGGCTATTATCTATTATTGTTTAAGATGATGCAGCATCTGATGTTAAAAACCTCAATTTTTGTGGAGGTCGCAGTTCAGTCAGAAAACTCAGCTTTTGATGAATATCAATTTTTCTGGAAAAATCAAATAGCAATTACAACTTTTTACAGCTAATCCTTTCCATGCTACCCATTGTCACATCAGGCTGGTACTCTCACATAGACCAACACCAGTCCAAAGCAGCAACAGGTCAGTGGACTTAGATCCACTTGCAACTTGTGAGAGTGTGGATTTGTCTCTGCCAGGAGAGGATTGGAAGTCTTAAGCTGCCTGGAGGCCATTGGCTGTGGAGTTTTGTTGCTGAAAGGCAGATAGCCTGTACAACATGCCATAACTCTGCCTTTTCTTCCCTTGTCAAGTGCAGGGAAGGGGAGACACAGGCCTTGAAGCTGGAGGCTGCAGCACAGTCATTTTCTATACTGCCCAGGCAGAACAAGCAGGGAAAATGTGTTCTTTGTCTGAATTCTTCCTCTCCTTTCTTGGTTATCAAATTTTACACCTAATTACTGAGCGTGTGGGCTGGAACCTAATCTCTTTCTATCCCTAATGGTGTTTAAATATCTTGAAAGACATCCTATATCATATTCCTGATTATTTTTCCTTTGTAACAATTTTGCAAAAGTAAATATTAACAATAGGGAGTGTGATCAAGGTTCATGTGAAAAGTCAGAGTTAGGAAGGGAAAGAAGGGATAACCCACAGGAAGAAGGGGGTTAGTTGCTGCAGCAATGAACACTACAAGTTCACTGTGCCTTTCTTTCTGCGTGGTGAAACACGTTACATAAAATACAGCCTCTTCAAAGGCAATACCAAGGTTTCTCTGAAAGATTCTGGAAGGATTAAATAGCCTATTCAGACATCTTGATGTCAGAAAAAAAATATAATGGCATAAAGAATATAAAAGTAAATTGCACATTTTTGCTGCTAGACATACTTAAAAATGGGAGACAGTTATGTCTGTAGCAGTGAAATGTACCTGAAAAATTATTTGTCAAGTCCCTTCTAGAACCAGCAGGGTTGGCTATAAGGACTGTGTTATTTGGCACAAACTGCTGAATAAAAAGTGTACTATTTAAGGATATGAAATCTGCCTATGCCCATTCATGTTCCTGAATGAAAAATTGCATCAATAATATCACATTACTTGATACAGTATGCGAATAAGAATAAAGATATTTGAACAAATATTATTGTAGCTTGATAGAGAAACACTGACTTTATTTCTTAAACATGTGTCCATTAAGAGTTCAACTGAGTAGATTTTAGTGCATCAAAAGAATACCTTTGTGTTTAAAATGTCTGTCAATACTAAAAATTGACTGGTGAAATTAAACAGAATCCAATTTTAGCTGCTGTCACTCAGTGACTTCCAAATCAACATTAGTCTATAATTAAAAGTTTTACTCTATAAAGTATGTGCAGACTGCCAAATACAGTTGTGTAGTGTAACCATCTTCAAAGAGGTTTCTTGTTGGAGAACTCCCTAAAACAAAGATTTTCATCACACTGCCATTCTCTATTTATCTAGCATAAACATGCTCTGATGGTAAGCCAAGGAAAGTTTCATTATTTAGTTGATGTATATATTTACTTTATCAGTATTTATGTGTTATTGTGAGTGGACCTTGGCTGGCTGCTAGGTGCCCACCAAGCCTCACTCTCACTTCTCTTCCTCTTCCCTGATGGGACAGAGGGAAAAAATATGATCAAAAACTCATGGCTTGAGATAAAGACAATTTAGTCAAGATTTAATCTTGGCTTTCCATCAGCAGGTGATTCCACCTAAGATCTTGTGTATGTAGTGATTTCTTCAGAAGACAAACACCTTAATAGTTACTGCCCCTCCTCCTTTCTCTTAGCTCTTATTGCTGAACATCATGTCGTATGGTGTGGACTCCTTGGTCAGCATGGGTCAGCTGCCCTGGCTCTGTCCCCTCTCAACCCCTTCTCCACCCCCAGCCTGCTGGAGGAGGGAGCAGAACATTGGAGAGACATTGCTGATGCTGTGCCAGTGCTGCTCAGCAGTACCAAAACACTGGTGTGCCACCAACACTTTTCAGCTGCCAAGGCAAAGCACAGCCCTGCAGGGACTGCAGTGGGGAGGCTGACTCCATCCTAGACACAGCCAGTACAATTACACTAAGCTGGGCTCCAGCTAAGCTTTGTTTCCTGTAACCAGGCTGGCTCTGCAGTGTAGACACGATTAAAAGTGATTTTGTGGTTAAAGAAGGCAGTGGTATAAAGATATATAGATTGGGATAAATTCCTGCATCTGCTCTTACAAAATCTCCATATATTCCCTCTGTTTTTCTTACTAACATAGGGACAATATCTTCTTTCCTGTACTTTAATTACCAGTTTAGATGACAGTCTGGGTGGCACAGGAGCTGACTTTTGGTACATTGCTACACACACAGAAGCTCTATAGGGTGATGCTCCACATTTACTGCACCTTTGTGCTACTGTAGCAGAACTCGTCTTCACTAATGCTCTTAATTATATCAAAATAATCACTTACAATTCTGAATAAAGTGTTTGAATAAAACATTGATTAAGAATGTAGCATTTCACAGGTTTAATCTACAGGCTGACTTTTTCTTGTCCTTGTGCCTCATCCCATTCTCCGTCCCTCAGTCTCCTTGGCTGAACCATATTGGTTTCTGGAAATTTAACTGTATAAGTGCAGACCACTGGCAAATCCAGCTTCACAGCTACAAGAAAATTTTCAGGCTATTTTTACATGTAATATTTACATTGAAACCTGCACATAATATCAAGTCAACATTTGTAGCTGCAAAAATCTTTTATTTGAAAGCCCTAGGTACCCCGAAGTTAAGGCACAAGTAACAAACTTTGTTATACTTGCCTATTGTAAATACGGTTTTTAAAAGACTTTCATCCACTAAAAGGAAATTAACAGCCCTTTTTTATTAAATATGGAGTAAAAGTGATTGTGGTCTCAGATAATTTTAGGATTTTGTGAGGCTTTTGACCTAAAAAACAGAAAATGAGATTATTTTGAAATACAAGTAGGAGAAGAAAGCTACTTCTACATTTTTTTCCCATTGACTTTTAAAAAGCCTCTACTGCTTTTAATGAAAATTATTTGAAGGAAGTCATAAGAATTATAAACAATCCAGATTTCAAAGCTAGTATAGCCACAGAACCACATTTCAGTGTTGACAGTAATCAGAAAGAATCATCTTTAATGCTGATTTCAAAGATATCAGAAAAAATGCTTTTCTTTGAGGGAAGAATATAATTTGATAAAACATGCTGGTAATATGAGTTTTTTCCCTTAATACTGTTAAAAGCAGATTACAACATGCAACTAAAAATTAGCATCTGTCTTCTCTCTGAATTGACAGAGAAGGATAAGGACAGCTAGGGCAGCTGACCAAACAGGGATGCAGTGGTGGATCCTAAACTTTTGCAACTTTGAGTGGAAGCATGGGCTGGAGGATGCATCAGAGAAGTGTTCCCACCCAAGGAATGATTTGTCCCTCATAATATCAATAATACAGGTATATTTCCAAAAAGACAAAATGTTGTTTTCAGACCTATGAGGTTTTTTTAAAAATAAAGATCATGTATAGTTTAGTGATTGTACACAGTGTCAACTCATATACCTTGTGTCTTCTTACTCCTTCCTGACCAGGGCTTCAAACCAATAACTTTGGCTCGCATAGAATACACTGAAAAAGGCCCTGTATCCAGATGCAAGGAAAACTTCTCAGGGAGGGAGATACTGTCTGCAAACCTCTAGATCCATCCCCAGAATATTCAATTGGCCAGATATGCAATAGCTTTCTCCTCCTGGTGATAAAGATTGCTATATAACCTTTTTTACTCAACCAGCTGATAGCTTTCATATCTGGGACAGCAAAAAATGGTGGAGAAAACACCATATTTTTGTGTTTTTTCATCTTTTTTAAAAAGTATTTTACTCCATTGCCAGCAGTGTTTACTTTTCTAATGAAGTGAAGCCTCCATGCAGCTGCTCCTCGAGATCTTTCACGACACAACTGTGGTTTCTCAGAGCTACAGAAGCACCAAGGGCACCCCACGGTCACAGGAACTTGTGAGGTCCTGCTCTTAGTTATGCAATGCTTCTACAATGCTCTAATGGTGATTAGGGGGCTGCTGAGGCAGGATTTTTGTGGCTACTAGAGGACATTTTAATAGAAAATTATTGGGTTCAAAGCCACATTTACAAGTTTGAATTGTGTTGCTCCTGAATGGGAGCTGTGCCTGTTCTTTTTGTATTGATCATAATAAAGAAGCTGCCAAGGGAGTAAACAGGGCTTTACTTTGTTGATTCTGTGAGATTACACAAAGTTTTTATGGAGCAATGAAAAGATATGATAATTCATTATTTATCTATTATTCATTAATTAATATATTATTAAATGTTATTATAATACATTATGTATTATTATAATGTATTATTATTATTACTACAATTTATTATTTATTAATTAAGATATTAGAGAGCCACAATCTACAGTGCACCCACTTGAATTGTGGATAAATATAGTTTATTTTTCCTTTTCTGTGGTGTATCACGATACTTTCCTTTCATTCTATATATTGGATTGGTGAAAAAATTACTTCTGGGTAAAAGAGGAGAAAAGCTTTTTGGATAAAATATGGAATGATTTTTAAAAGTGGTTTTTAAAGCAAAAATATGCTTGGAAAAATTATGCTTGCACTTGCACTTTATTCTTAGTTTTGAAATGCCCTTAATTTTTTTTTTTTAATCAAATTCTCAAGGTTTTTTTGCTTCAGGAGCTGAATTTGGGTAAGAAATGGATTTCAGCAAGAAAGGTGAAGAGAGGATATGAGCAAAAATAAATGGAAGGCATTTCTATACTGTCTACAGTTCCATTTCTTTACTGTGTGTGTTGAGAGACTTTTCTTGTTGAACTTTATTTTATTCTTAAATAGATAATGACTTCCTTAAACAAAGTGGACATGAAAGTTTTGCCTCTTAGGTCTAGCACCATTTCTTCCTAAATTTGCTTACTAAATAATGCTATAGAAAACATGTCAACATTTTCTAGTTAGCAGCAAATGATGGTTCTATGATAATTAGTATGGCTGACAGTCAATCAAAGTGATGAAATAAAAAGTCTGATCAAAAGACCTTTTCTTCTGTGCATTGTAAATTAGCATAAACATAGCTATCCCTTCATAATGCCAGTAAATCAGGAAACACTGCTTTGACATGAAAAGAATTCTTATATGGTTAAAGGACAATGAATTTAATACACTGCTATATTAATATTTTTTTCTTATTTCTTTAATTTAGATATTTAAAAAATAAAAAAACCTGTTCTTTGGATGAGGAAGTTTGCATTGCTTGTTTTTAATGTCTGTGAAAGTGTCTAAATTGGCTGAGCAATTGTTTATGAACCAGCCAGAGTTAGTGAGGTCATATCTCTGGATGTCTGGGAAACTGTGTAAATGGAGCTTTGACAGATCCCATGGACAACACATTTGTACCTTGTAACCATGTCTGTTTTCAGCATACACCTGTGACTTGGATTTATTTAACTTCACTGCTGTTAGTGGGATGACTCATGATATTTTTAATCACTCACATGATTAAGTCCTGCTGTCTAACAATAGTTTAATCTTGTATAACAATAATAAAGAAAAATACTGAAGACACAACCTTATTACAAGATCCACTTGGTAGGAATTTCACTTTTAAGACTGAGGGGATGAATCTTTTATGAACAGTCCTCACTTAGGACATTTGTGTCCTTAAGAATTAGAGTTAGGCCCCTTAAGAGCTAAGAACATAAAGCATGGTGAAAGATCTGTTTTATCTGACCTCTATGAATATGCAGTGCATCCCAGCCCATCCCATAATTAAGGTACTGCAATACTCAGATAGATGCAGAAATGTTTAAACAATAATTCCCATTTCTGAATACCAGAGTATTTGTTTCCCTTTCATTGTTATTAGTTGTTCATAACATGAGCTACCAAACATACACATAACTCCATCTCTCTCACTCCCAGCTTTTGTAGCCATTGCACATTGTGGTTTGTTGGGTTCTTAATAAAATACCTGTACTCCACTGTGGGTGCTTGGTACTTGAAGGCTGACCTTGGCAGCAGTGAAGTCCTGTTCTAATATGTCAGGTCTCAGTTATGAGTGAAGTTAAGCAAGAAAATAGGGCTGTGGCCTGGAAAATTGCCATTCACTAACTACATATTTGCTGTATTTTGCTGTTAGGGATGGGGCTACACAAGAAACAATAATATTTGAATTTTTTTTAATACTTGTTTTTGTTTTGTTTAGAAGTATGTGGTCAGGTGTGGTCAGGTTTTCATTTAATTTCTCTGCTTCTTTTTGCTTATCATCAGTTTATCATGTTTGCTTTCCTTGCTTGGAAACTGGTGTGTAGGTGAGTAGATAATGAGCACATAAGCTTCAAAATTTTTTTTTCTCTTAACAAATATACTGCATACTTTGAACTTTTCTTTATGCCAATAAATATATGTGGAGTGCAGATCCTGTGAGCTCTGGACTTCTATATGTCATTGTAGTCAGTTGGCTTCATGCCTGAAAATTGTGAAAATGGTTTACAAAGCAGAGCAGAAATCATTTTATCCTCTGAACATGATTTCAGAAGTGTAATTTACCAGCCATTAAAACCCCCCCAAAATTTAAACTGAATTACTCTTCTCTTGGGATTCCTAACACCATTTAATTTGTGTTTGTTTTATCCTTTGGCATTTTATCTTCTAATAAGCCTTCGAGGGAGAATGGAGTATTAGATTTCTATTTAAAGGAAAGGACAAATAGAGGTAGAGTAAGTACACTCTAATGGCCAAAATTATTCAAGATTTTTGGCTTCAGCAGCATGCAAACAAACATGTGTATTTACTGTGTTGGAGAGGTTTGTTTGTTTTACAAAAGCATTTGCTAAACATTTATTTACAGGTAGTATTTATTTACTATCTCTTCTCCATTTGAGTAGATACAAATTTCCTAAAGTTATTTATTTGTGGAACACCAGCTGTGTCACTATACTTCCGACTCATCTTTCAGTATTTCTGTATTCTGATACTTTGAATATTTCCTTAATGCAGAAGTTGACATTTGCTTTAAATTCTTCTAGTTATCAAGTCTCCCATGTGTGACCCACACAGTTTATTGTATTGGTCATCTGATGGTGAAAAGTAAATAACCAAAATACTACCAAAACCACCACTAAAAAAACAGATAAAACCAGAATTGTTTTTCTAAGATTCTGTTGCCTTTTTCTAAATTAACACATCTTAACTTGCTTTCTATTATTCTATACTAATTTCTAATTATAAAATTAAAGAAAAATGCTCTCAGAAATTCGGATTTTATTTTGCTTTTTTTTTTCACCAAGACACTTCAATGTATCTAGAAATACCCTAGAGGAGCACAGTCTCAGCTTGAAAATGTTTGCAGTGTTATTAGTTTAGAAGGGTTTGCACTTTGTTGTACATTCTTTATACTTTTGTTGTCTTCAGGTCTGATTTTTTACATCAAAGTCACAGAGATTATTCTGTCTTCTGTTTTAAACTGTCTTCTCTTTAGAGACATATTCTGAAGAGAAGACTTGGAAGACTGAAGCAAACCAATTAAAGCCCCTAGTCTGCAAATATTTTCTTGGTATCCATCTGTAAGTTGCTCTGTTTTCTCCCAGTAGTAGAGTGAACCATTTCCGTAAATGTTCAGTTGGGGTTTCCAGCCTGAATTCCCTTCAACGTGCTCCGTGCTGATGGAGTCTGACTTAGAGCTTGCTTCATTACACATTAGCTGGAGGTCTAGATGGGGAGAATTTCTTGGCCTCAAATATATGTTCTGTATATTTGAAGGATGCTGGTATGTTGGTGCTTTGCAAGCACGTGCTCTTTAAAAATGACTGTAGTGTAAAGCTCACAGGCTAGAAACTCCTTCTGCTTTTGTGGCATACCTCATAAGACCCTTCCAGCATTGTTCCTGCACAGCCACATGATATCCAGAGGTGTATGGGCCAGACCCTGTGCATCTCCTATCCAGGTGGAGGGAGTGAATCTTCCACCCCACTCACTGTCAGGAGCTGCCCTGGGTGTCTGAATGGGGGTAGACTTGCACTGATATGCTGTTTCAATTTGAGTTTGAATCTGAGCTCTTGCTTGGATTGTGTTCAAAATACAACCAGAATTAATTTTTTGTGCCTTTGAGGAAATTTACATTAAATGGTGCCTATTTATTGGCTCATTTATTATGCTTATCTTGGAAGGGGCACATATGGCTACTTAGGGCCTGGAATGAGAAAAAATTCTGCCCATACAGAACAGCACTTGGGATTTTGGTGTGTTTCCCCAAGCGACTACAGCATTTCCTTGATACTGCTTAATGTGTTTTTCTCAAAAGAAGAACAAAACTAATTGCTGAGACCTTTGTGTCCTAGGGGATGTGTCATGGACAGAGAAAAATATTCTTCACAGCCATTACCTTCTCATAGTTATTTCTTGCCAGACCCTCAAGGATAAACTGTCAGTGTCCGTATACAACAGATTATATAAGATCATCATTTTCCACTCCATATAAGATGTTACTATGAAAGCTATATTCTGATATTAAACAAAAAACACTTTGTACTATATTAAGCCTTTCATCCAAAGACATAAAAGCGCTCTCCAGTGTTATTATTCATGTTGAACAGAAGATTAAAATGAGCCATGCAAGGGTGAGGCAGTCTGCCCAAGGTTACAGAGAGTCAGCAGTTGTTATCCCAGTCCAAGACCTCTCCTGAACTATAAGCAAAAATGGATGTTCTGGTCGCGATTTAGTGCAGGAAAAGTCTCCTTCTTGTGTAGCATCAACACAGTGGGAGGAGTTGGGGGAGCCTACATGTCAGTAGTTGGGATCAGATTACAAGATAGGGCTTTAATAAGCAGCTGTGGTGTAAATCCAGTAGGTGTGCAAATGCAATTGTTGGGCAGAAGTGTAGCTTTTACAGAATACAAACAGAATACAAAATAATACAAGACGCAGATGCGGGCAAGATTTTTTTCAGAGGTCATTTGCCAAAACTTGCAGACTGGGTTTAGGCAAAACTCTTTGCTAATCTAGCTAAAATGTTTTGTGCAATTTTTAGTAAATTCTTTTATTTTTGAGTGGTACTATCCTCCCTTCAAATGCTCATCTGAGGTTTGTACTGTATTTTCTATACTCACCCAATATTTTGGATCACCAAACAGAAAAGACCCATTATTTTTAGTATAGAAACTCAGGGAAAAAAAGACAAGAAAAATTTTACTTGGAAGTAACCAAAATAATTGCAATATGTTTTTGACAAATAACCAGTAGATGTATTGGGCACTGGATATTGATTTGGATGATATTGCCAAGAGCTTTCTACACCCTTTTTTCTTCTGATTGTATCTTCTGTTCCCATTTTCACTTATTGCATGAGAGCTAACCACAAACCCCCTTCCCTGTTCCTTTGCTGTCAAGGAGCCTTGTGCAGCTCAGGAAATTGCCCCAGCCATCACCAGCTATGATGGCTGGCAGAGCCAGGGTAGTCCTGTGCTGTGACCTTCCCTCTTCCCCTGGGTTTTGGGGGAGTTTGGCAAGGTCATGGTTCTCTGTGTGTATGCTCCCTCTCCCCAGGCTGGCACTGTGCTCAGAAGGGAGCCATCCTCCTCTTCCCACATATAGTTATGTCCATATACATTTGCTGACTTACCTGAATGGCTGTCTTGATAATTTACAGTGACTTTTGGGGTTTGGGAACTGTATGCCACATAGCATGCTAATCTACTGTATTAATGTGAGTGATAAATTAGGCTTTCAGTCTCACTCTGCTGGCTGGAAAAAGACATTTCTCATGCACTTTGTGCATTCCTCTATTCCTAGCCTTTCAAAGAACCTCCATTTAGAGCATTTCCATAATTCTGAGGTTTTTAGAGTAGTGGAATTTTAAGACCTCTGCAAAACTTTTCCACCAGCCATCACATGTCCTAAATTTCAAGATAATACATCAATTTTATCGTGAAGTAATAATCCTAGAACCATAATAGCTATAAAACACACAGAGATATTTCTGGGGAGGGAAACAAATAAACAAAATAAAATTTCTTTTTGATGTTAGGGAGTGGCTTCTGGCATTCACACAGGTCTGTCTTCTGCAATGTTAGTACCTTTACTAACAGCAGATAACAAGTCTCATTAACAGAGGGACTCGAATGCTTGTTATTGCTGTAGAAATGAAATGGCAGCATTTAGACACTATTGAAATTAAAATTTGCTGAACTACTGCTTAACTTACATAAGGTAACTGATACATTTACATTCCTGCCATGGAATCTGACTATCCTCCTCCTCAAGATGCTAGCCTTGACTTGTCTGACCTTTTGGAGGATTGTCTGTGCACCCATCTGCAACTTCTGCTTTTCATTATGATAAAGAGGTTTTAAATAAATAATATTTTTACTGAAGAATCTGGCTAGTACAGAAAAAATATCTGCAGTAATTTTGCAGAACAGTTATATGTAGCACAGAGGGAGACAACTTTAATAATCCAGTGATGATATTGCTTAGTAGTACTCCTTGTGTTAGTTTAAGTTACTTTTTAATAGTCTCACTACCTTTGCAGCCTTCATCAGTGTCCTTTGCCTAGCAATCAATACAGGAAGTAATTACAAATCCCAGCACACTGCATGAGCCGAGCAGAACCTGTGCCTGCTATTACCCTGGCCATTTCATTAGCCCTCATGGTCCAGCACATGCTTACGTGCTCATGTCAGGCTTTGTGGACTTGAGAACTTTGCCTCCTTTGCTTCCCATTTTCCATGTATGACTTTGTTTTTACAGCCTGTGGACCCATCAGGTCAGGAACCACCACACAGCGTATGTAGAGAGCGGCCCAAGCACTTGAAGAAGCACAGCTGTGTGAGTTAGGAGATTATAGAGTCCTGCTACTGCAGTTATAGTGCACACACTCAGATCAGGTTCAGATCAGTTAGCTTTGGTTTGGTGTCTCTAGGGAGTGCTGCATTGCTTTGCTTTGGCTTTC
Source organism: Irena cyanogastra (assembly GCA_013397155.1). Lineage (NCBI taxonomy): Eukaryota > Metazoa > Chordata > Aves > Passeriformes > Irenidae > Irena > Irena cyanogastra. The sequence goes on along the minus strand of VWZV01009463.1, from coordinate 1,282,978 downwards.
CAGTGTTCGTCTGACTAGCATAGAATAGTCTCTGTATGAGATGTGATCATGATGCATAACAAAAGGTTGACATAGCACACATTGAGCAGGTATGATTTGTAGGGTTATTTAAAAGAATGTGATTCAATGCAAGATGGAAGCACAATGATTTTTAAATTAACGGAACTTCCAACAAGCAAGATTATTCTGTGCAACACTGTGCCTATAATATGATCTTTTTGCCAAGGACCTTGCCACAAAGGAACCCAGTCCTGAAAACTGTACTGAGGAAGATACTTAATGGTGATCATACATATTAGGAATGGGCTGTACACAGATAACATTGTAAATAATGGTATATTAAATATCATGCTTTTCATTTCTACATTTTCTTACTGGAAGGAACAACGATGTATTGCCTATTGGTATAATGAGGTTGTACAAGCCAGTAGTTATTACTATTCACTACAGTGCATTAGCTGTATCCAGGACTAAACCATGAGGCATTTGTCAGTTAGACTATTCCTTGCTTTACAGATTTGAATGCCTCGAACATCTATCTAGAAGTTACCTAAGTATGCTCCAAGAATCTAATCCCTGAAGGTGAGGTGAAAAGAGCTTTCTGTTAGACGTCATTCAGCCAGAGCTGCAGAATGAAGGGTGACAGCATCATGTGAGAGCTGTTCACCCAAACTGTCATTTTACATTTCCAGGAGGAAAAAGATTTAAACATCCACTTTATATGTGTGATTGTTTTCTTATCTTTTTTCTCTTCTCTCTTGACCCTTCTGGAATATATTTTCTCCACTGTTTCTTTGGGGCAAAGCCTTAGCACCCTGTAGGTTTTCTGTCAGACACTATGGTTTGCACTCATGACCCAGCTGAGTGAACTGTGAATGTGTAACTAGATAAACGTCTGAATCCTCACTAAATAACAGCTGTTCTCCACTAGTACAATGCCAGTTACTGAAACAGAATTACTGCAGGTTTGTACTAAAATGTGTGTTGTAAGAAAATTACTCTAAAAATTATCCATGCCAATACCTTATCTATTAGAATAAAGCAAAATCTGTTGGGGTGTGACTTACATCTCATTCCTCTCTCTCCAGCCTGCAGAGAGGGATGCAATTCAGATTGAGGAGAGAATGCAATTTCAAAAATCTTCTGGAGTTATAATTTTGCTTATTTCTTGCCACAAAGCACATTCATGTGGCTGGTGGTGGTACCTATGCTTCTCTTTTGGCATTTAGTAAATCTTGATTTGGAGAAGAAGACCATGCTTCTTTGAGAATGTGGGTCCAGAAAAAGGAGCTCTTACCCTTTTCCAACCTGTGCTACCCCTTCCATTATGTACAGCTCACTACACCTGGTTCATTAGTGAGGTAGTCACTCTAGATGAATCCCCTCTGGTAGTACAAAGTGGCAGTGTAAATTGTGACAGGGCTGCTTTGAGCTTCTCCTCACCATGCAGATGTTCTGAACACATATGATGTGACATGGAGCTAGTTTAGTGGATTTTTATCAAAAATGCTTAAAAATGTCTTTTAGCACCACTTCTCATGTTGTGAACAATTAAAAAGATAAATATACTTGCCAATAGCGTATTTTACAAAGAAAAATAATTGTAGCATTCAATCTGTGTAATAGTTTGTAAAATGAAAGCTGCAGATTATGTTTTAGTCACTGGGGCATTCTAAATAAAAACTGCTTTGACCAAACTAGGAAAACCTAGGAATTTGCTAATCTGGTGAGGGATCTAACACTCACACCCTTCAGATATTTGCCTGGTTTGCTATTTGCCACCACAGTAGTCAAGGTCCACTTGTGTTATGCTCAGTATAGTCTGGAAATGTTTCCTGAGTCAGATCTTATTCCTGACCATTTTCAGAGAGCAAAACTGCTTTTTGACTTCAGATATACCATGGTAGAGGACAGACTCAGAGGTGTGCAGTTAAGGAAAGAGAAACAATGGATGTGAATCACTGCCAGGCATAAGGAACAAGTTCTTTGCCTTAAGGGCAGTCAAACAGGAGGGTGGGTTACACAGAGGGCTTGTGAAATCTCCATTCTTGAAGACATTCATAATGTGAATGAGGAAAATACCCTGAGCAACTTGATATAACTTCAAAGTTGTCCCCAGTTAGAAGCCTAATGACCTCCATTAGGCCTTTTCTACTGGAATTATTTTGTAGTTCCATGATTTTGACTTCTAAATGGAATTTTGAATTTCAGCAGATATTTCATGTAGCTCTCCCTAACACTGAGCACCTCATGTATGCAGAAATGTGCACCGTGCTGTGCTTGTGCATGGTTCATGTGTGCAAGGTCACTTGATGGAGAAGGCTGAGGCTGTAGCAGAGGAAAATTTGGATTCTGCTGGCCTTTCTTCAAGCACAAAGCTGCCAGTTCACACTCTGCTGCACTTCAGCATGGCAGGTCCCATCTGCCAGAGCCATGAATCTTTAGAAAACATGAGTTATGGAGCATGACATTCACTGATGAGTTGTGTCTGGCATATAGGATCCTTAGATGAGCATGAGGAGAATTATTAGCACTATTCTGTAAGCTCAAGCCAGGGAGTCATACTCAGCATGCCAGACTGAGGCACATGCTCCTCTTGGTGGCTGGTACCATAGAGGGAGACTGAGGAAGTAGCAGTGAGTCTCTTGCTGAATGCAGATTGCACAAGCCAGTTTGCTCTGGCTGTGTTTCACACAGAAATATGTTCCTCTCAGCTGATCCCAAATATTTAATTCAGTCACTGGGTTCACTCTGGAGCAGCTCCACAGTCTCTCTCAATGAAGAGTGTCATGCTGTGAAGTGCTTAGACCCAGTCACCCTGGTTAAGACATTTAGAAGAATTCTGCAGGTGCAGAAGCTGGACTTCTGTAAAGCTTCCATTTGGCACAGGAGAAATGGCAATTTTTTTCTGAATTTATACTGATGTTTGGTGTCATTATGGATTTATTTTCTCCTAAAGTCTCATTGTAGCTAATTATCATTGTATCCTTACCTAGTCTTGTCTGAAAAGTTAGCTCCAAGTATTCTCATATCTCATGAGCAATATGGGAAGTGGAGAGGATCCATCCAGGACTATTTCATTTCTTTTCTCCCATGACTCCCAACTGCTTTGAAATTCAATAGGGGTATCAACTGCACATTCTCTTGCATGTGTCCTCTTGCTTTTTTGAAGTTAAAGATAGAAATAGTGGCAATTTAATCGCCAAATGTATTCATACTAAGTTGAGGTATTAAATATGTCAATGCATTGTGTTTCCAGTGTTTTGTTCAGAAATATATTCTGTGATGCAATATCATATCTGAACTTGTAAATATATATGTAAATATATATATGTGAATATATAAAATGGCCTTTAGATTAGATAAACATTTTCAAAAAAGGTTTTCTCATCTTCAAATGTAATTTGGCTTTCAGAGTGCTATTTCATTATTAATCAAAAACAGATATGAAAATCATATATGTTGTTATTTTTAGTTAAAAATAGGTTTTATTCATGGGCTTCTTTGGTTCACCTTAGATTGTAAAGTCCTTGGGTGGGAATTGCTTTAGTAATGCCACAAAAAAGCTCTACTGGGACTTTTTTATGCTATTTACAATAGGAACATATTAACTAATGCCTGTATTTTTTAAATGAGGCTTAGACTGGTGATGGTGGCATTTTTTTCTTTCTAAAATGATCTTTTCTTCATCAGTCATGTTTGTATTCAGAACTAAATTGTAGAACTTTCCTTTTAATAAGAGTCATTCTTTTGAAAACCTCTTACACTTTCAGTGGTGCTGATAGTGATGATGCCTTGCAGGATAACAAGAACATTTGTCTGTCTCATGTTGTGGACAAAGTTATTTAATGAAGTTGTGAATGTCGAAATCTTGCTGATGAATGATCACGATGAACACAGCTTGCTTTTCAAACTCCAGACTTTATTTACAGGGCTAACAATAATAGCTGTCTCCCCGACTATGATATTCTTTGTCTGTGATCACTGAGAAGCAATAAACATGGGCAAGAGGCATCTTTTGAAATATTATAGGATTCAAAGTGTGAGACACATGCTAGAGTTCATTCTGTAACTCTTTACAACTCTGTAAATCAGGTGATGAAATACTGTATATTTTCAATACGGTGCTGCATGGCTTGCTGAAAACAAGCCATGGTAACAAATTCTTTTAGATTGTTATTGCTCAGTTGTGAATCTGTTTGTCATTCCCACTATTGCCCAAGGAAAGTAGGACCCTTCTAAAAGACACTGCATGTCTTTAGGTAGAAATTAGACAGGACATTCTTTGGTCCTTCAGGAAGTGTAAAAAAATTTCTGGTAAGAATGAATGAAAAGAGAATTATTTCAATATTGCATCTAAAGACCTTGCTACTTGGGTAGTATCTTTAATGCTACAGTCCCTTAATCAACTCTCTTCCCTTGTCCTTTGTGTATCTTGCCAGAGAAACAAACAAAAAAAAAATTATCCTGTGCTTCACTGTCTTTAAGAATAAAGAGTTAACTGAATGCCGTTACTAAAAAGTGCTTTGAGATTTACCAATAAAAGGCTCTAGAGTAAGGCTATGTTTATTAATAAATAACAAGTCAGGAATAGGGGTGTTGGTGTAATGGGTGAGTAAGCAAGCTAATCTGTAATTTTACTTGTATTTGGTCTAGCAATTCCAGAAGGCACTCTGCCCCAAGAAATCTGTGGTAGGCTGTTACTACTCGGGTTTTTGGTCTTGCTGGATCTTCAGCTGTTCAGATTCACAAATGGGCAGAGAACCTTGCACTAGTGGGAAGATGTATCCTATTTCAGTAAGGGACAGACAGCATTCTCCTTTCCTTCTCAGTATTATCCCATGTGGTCTGTATACCTCCGTCTTTGAAGAAGGCTAAAATACCGACTGGCTTGAAAAAAGATAGTTTTGCTACCTCCATTTATGGTGATATAAAAGTCTTAAAAATCTATATAATATCTGTAATAACTGCTCCTGCTTTAAAATATGCTTTATCTGTTTACAAAAAAAATGAAATGTTGCCTATATAATCAGGCAAAAATGGTCTAGGTCTTGAAGTAACCCTTTAGAAAACAGGATATACTACTCCCTCTCACTGTTTCTGGTACTTCACCAAGATCATTTAGGATTAGCTTATGTATCCAGCCACAGCACTACATTTTCATCTTACCTTGTGATGGTGTTTCTGTAAGCAGTGTATTCCCTGTGTACCTCCTGATCTGCCATGTAGCTGTTTGTTTGCTAATTTCTGGTTGAAACTCAGGAGCTGTGTTGATTGGATTTTCAGGTAGTGTTGATGTTCTTCAGGTGGGAATTTAGAGCACCAGGTTACTAGCAATGGCCTTTGATTTTGGAATGCTTTCTCTTTCTTATTTAGTACATCTTCAAGGTGCTAGTGATCTTCAGGGTATGCAGCCTCCCTGCTTTATCATCTCGATTTTGAGGAAAGTTTCAGGACAGTTTATGGAAAATAGGAAAACAGAAAATTATTATTGTGGGTTATTTCCTTTATGAAGCTTATAAGAATGCATTGTTCATGGTAGTGAACTTCTGTGTCTCAAATGTGAGAAATATTAATTCTTTGCTGCTGGTGATCTAGGTACCATGCTTTATGATTCTTTTCTGTGCTTCTCTGAAAACCTCTCCAAGAGGAGCCATCAAGCCAAATCAAGCCAGTGATGTCTGTCCCTCTCCAGCAATAAAGAAGAATAGCACTTCATATTTGTCATTCTAACAATGGAATTTTTATGACAGCATTTTGTACTTAAAGATTAAACTTTGATTATGTACTGGACAGTAATTTTGTTTTTAGTAATATAGCTAAAGGATTAAATGACAGAATTAAATTTACTTAAAAATAAAAATCAGTGTGAGCACCATATGCTTGATACTCAAGTTGGTGAACTGCCCCTCATTCAGTTCTATTAGAAAGGTTATGTGGAAAGGATATTTAATTAATGAAAATATATTGGTTTTAACTTTTTCATAGTTTCATGCTAAAAGATTTGACCAGTTAAGTTTTCAGAAACCAGTGTGTCTTTCAGGGAGAAAATCAGACCTTGAACATTTCAATGGCCAATGAAAGGAGCTTCTATAGAGTGTTCCAAAAAGGCTGCTGTTTTTAAAAAAATAAACAAACCCAAACACTAGTTAATTAAACTTCACAGGATGATGCGTGTCATCTGAGAATTTATTTTGGGAGCTGTAGAATGCATTTCCATATTTAAGGGGAGCATTTATCTGTGATATTACTAAGTTTCCTAATTTGCCCTTGCCATCTCTCTCAGGTAGCACCTAACAGAACGGAACAAAAGGAATATTATTTGGCAATGCATCACCATGAGAATTTTCTGGCATTCAGTATTGTTCGACCCTGTAAAACCTTTTGGTATATATTCAAAGAAGGGTAATAGCAGAGTTTTGGAACCTCTTTATCAGCATATGGTACAGAATACCAATAAGCCTTCTCAGTTTATTGGAATATAACTTGAATTTTTCCTATTAGTCTCTAGACTATGAATGTATGAACTGAAGTTGAACTGCTTTTGATAGTGAACTGTCCAACTCTTGAGTGTCTATTCAGATGTTCCTCATATCTCCTGGGTTCCTATGAGACTTTTTGTCTGAAATCCTATATTTTGCCTTCAGTTTGCTGCATATTTTTTTTGCATTTCTTGTTATTAATAAGTATTCTGTTTCAGCTATTCATCCACAAGAGATTGGTGCTCTTTCTAACTCTTCGTCTCTAAAATTAGGAAATTTCACCTAAATAATCCAGGTGTCTAAAACTCTTGCACTGAATAATAAACCTCATGAAGGCATGATTCATTTAAAGCAGACACCTATCCAGTGTTTATATGTTTATATTTAAAAAGTTATCTTCTTGAGGAAGAGTGATGGAGGTAAATACTTTTAATGCCTATGATAGTTTTATTGAAAGACTTCAGTGTACAAGAGAGAAAGGAAAATGTGGAATTTCATGAAACCAGAATTCTTTACTCATTGGTAATGGGAGAATGACACTTTGTTATGAACTTTGCAACTTGCTCGACTTTTGATGTCATCACACAGCATTGGCTGATTTTAGAAGAACAGTCAGTTTTGGTAGGAAAATATTATAGACTTAGTCATCTATTGGTCTTAAATTCATCTTGGAGTTAAACTGCTTCCTTTGAAACCCTGTGAAACATCCTTGCAAAGTCTTTAGCTGATTTAGAAGTAAATTAAATGCTAATCTTCTGAATACTTCTCTTGGAAGATTGATTCAAGTCCTAGCAGAATTTTTTATAGCAAAGAAAATTTGTGATTCTGAAATTCTTTAAAGATGATTCAAATTTTGCCATTCATATTGACCAGCTGTCTTAGCTCAAAGAGCCAACTCTGACTTCCTCTCCTTTCAGACAGTATTTCAGAGAGGATTGTTTGATTTTACACAAGAAGCAGTGGTGTTTCCCAGACTACATTCAAAAAATACCAAGGCACAATAGAAGGATGTGCAATGAACCTTCCCTAAAATTGTCATCTTTCAGGTGAGGTGATAAAGCCATTGAGACTTCAGTTGAAAAAACTCCTGCAACATCTGTCACATTGAATAAATTTACCATTTGTTGTTTTTCAGTCTATATTTGTTATTTTCTACCTTTGTTTTTGGTTGGTTTTTTTTTTTTTTTTTGAGGGTACTAGCTGGGGTATTCTTTCTTAAATAGTTAATAGGTGTTAGTGAATCATCTCATTATACTAAATTATCTTTTTCTGTATCTGTTGGCAAAATACACTGTGAAAGAAGCATCATCTAACTCATTCTAGTGGTCCAATAGATAATTCTATTGACTGAATGCTATGAGCAGTGTTTCTTTGTAAAGAGTGTGTAGCCTAGTTAAAGGAAGATTCTCCTTGGATTCTGCTTGGGTTTCACAAAGGACAAAAGTGTTTAGGGAGAGATGAATTTGGCAAATGTATTCCACAGTGTGTCATTTTACCTAAGGTGTTTTTATAGGCAGATTATTAATGAATCATATTTTTAGAAGGATCATTTTTAGAAGTAGTACATGCAAATTAGATTGCCTGTATTATACATTGGGACAGGAAGGGCCAGATTCCCCTTATGTGGCTGATGCTACCAAAGTAGGTGGACTTAAAGCAGTTCCAAATGGACTCACCTCTCTCACACCATCATTCCACTGGCAACTGAAGATATGAGTCAGAACAGCCAGCAGATGTCAGTAAACACAAATCTGAATGAGAGAAGTCTGAAAATACTCTGCCTTTTGGGGAGTTTGGCTATTTAGTATTGAAGAGTGATTTACATGGATGGTAAAAGACCATCAAGTGTCTCATAAAGGACCTGATTATTACATTTCTTGTGTTTTGGAAGTGTATATGACAAGAATTTTTTCTTTTCTTTTTTAACCATCTTTTCAAGGGTAGAGGGAAAACATTCAGTTTGTGCTGGCAAATTCAATTTAGCGGGTGGACAAGATTACTTTTTGAACCCTTCCAGCTCACTATGATTTTATGATACCAGTGCTTGACTTCAGTGACTGGGAATGGAGAAGAGGAGCTGCAGCAGTAATTCCCAGGAGCTTACCCCTGCCCAAGTCTGCACTTATTTGTTCAGTCTTGGCCTTTCCTCTACAAAAAGAAGACCACTGAGGGAATGAACCATTTTAACCTACATCACTTCAAGGCACTGATAGGAGTTATAGGAATGTTTGACTCTTAAATTGTTTCTTTTCACACTGAGCACTGACAGTTTAAGACAAGTTTTAACACTGGCAGCGTTCAAAACTCTGTTCAGAGACTCCAGCCTCTAATGCTTTTCCAGTTGCAAAGAGTGAATGTCATCAGCAGTTCTTCTGCTGATAAGAGCATTTTAATGACTGATTATGAGAAAAATACTTTTCAAAAGGTTTTAAAGAGCAGCTGAAGAATGCAGCATGGAAAGGCACTTGTAGTTCTTTCACCACACATTATTAATACACTAGGATAACTGGTGAATTAATTAATAATGGATTCAGGCCCTTCCCATGAGGAGGTAGGCTATGCAGTCTTTTAAATGGACCCATCAGAGAAAGTAAAGATGTCTTTCATATAGCACTCGTGTTTTGAGTAGGAACCATGCTGGGAGGACTCAGTCCTGGAGGATCTCACTCTCTTTTGTGGATTTATTCAGTCTTCACCTCAGTAAGAAAAAGATGATTTTCTGCCTCTTTTACCCAGGTAGTTGCAGCACTCTTAGGTTGGAAATGCCTCATGCTGGAACAGGAAAGTTGGGTGTCTCCCATCTGTGGGTGTCATTCTAATCATGAAGATGTTACCTTATAGACTGGTCTCAGCTGAATATAAAATGTGGCTGTGGTTTAAGACATAATTTAACATACTCTCTCACTGGGAAAAGGAAGAGTGTATTGGGTTGGATTTTGGAGGCAGGTTATTCTTCTTCAGCAGAAAATGAGGCTTTCTGGGTTTTGGTGGCCTGAGAGCACAGAATCACAGAGTAAGCTGAGTTGAAAGGACCCACAAGCATCATCAATTCCAGCTCCTAGCCCTGCACAGCACCATCCCCAAGAGTCACACTGTGTGCTCAAGAGTGTTGTTGATGTAGCACTGAATCAGGTACTTTAACTTAGGAGAGAAATAGGGCATTAGCTACAACTCTGCAATAAGTGTTTCTGGTAAATAAGGTCTGGGCAGTCAATTCCTTAAATGTATTGGGTTTTTGAATTACTGTGCTGAGATGTTTTGCCTTGTATTAGGTACTGCATGTGAAACTTGTACACTTAATGCAAGTTTCTCAATACTGCATTTCTATGCTGGCTATTGAGTGGAGGAGCAATGGTGTGTGATTGAAGCCTCTGAACAGTGGACTAGGTTCTGTGAACTGTAGGATTTCTCCTGTGATGTTAATAGAAGCCATCCATCCACCCATCCATCCATCCATCCATGCTAAATGGCAATGGGAAATTAATGGAAACTCCATTTTTTCTTATTACTGTTGCTGCTTACAGCCTTTGAGAAGGTTATTTTAACTGTACTTTAGATGTGCTTCAGTCACTTCAGGTAAAAGAAGAATGAAATAATTTTTTTATTTCTTTGAAGTAAACTTTTGAAGTTTATTTGACTTTTGAAGGCCTTCACTTCTGATGTATGCATCTTTTACCTCCTTACACCATCTCAGCTATCTTTGCTTCTTTTTTTTCATACCTGCAACTTAATTAAAGCAACTCAGATGTAATTTATTCAGAACAGAACATTATTTAGCTGCTTGCTAAAGGGTCATCAAAACAAATGGTAAAAAGCAAAAAAGCTTCAAATCACACCTTTGCTTTCTCATAAATCCTGGTCTTTTCTCCCAAGCTTTGGGAAATGCTGGTCAGCTCATCTGCTTTCACAAACAACCCACAAACCACAGATATTGTGATTTTTCCTTTTCAGAACTCTCTCAGGCTTCAGGTGATAGCCCCATTCATCTTCATCTCTGGTGTTTTGTTTTTCTCTGCCTTCTTCCAAAAGGGAAGAAGGAAAAAAAAAGGAAAAGTATTTGCTAGAGTAGTTGTAGTCAAGCAGCAATATTCTCCAATTAGTAGCTCCAGGCACCATTCAATGAAAAGACTTCATCTTTGATTTTGTTCAGTTTCCTGATACCTTCATCTACATCAGCCTCCTGTGCTTTAAAACTATTGGACCACATAAACTGAAGTGCCTATGATGTATTTTTATGTCTAATGTAAGTATTCAAATAGTGCAAGTATTGTTTTCCTTTCTTCTCGCTCTGTATTTCTTCTCCCTGTATCTCTTACTTGTTGATTTACTTTGACAGAATTAATGTGCCCTTTGCATATATTTCTGTTAACATATGGTTTCAGAGATTTAAACTGTATAAGCAAATGTCTATTTCTGGTCCATCAAGATTTAACATGAGAGAAAATACTGGCCTTAGGTTTTTCCATGAGTAACATTAGCCATACTAGAATTGAAACATGCAGGTTGAGTTACATTCATGTGAAAGCAAAGACAATTCTTTTTCCTCTGCTTCTAGATTTTAGTTCATCTTAAAAGGAAAAAAAAGGTAAAAAATTTTAACTTTGTGTACATGTATATGGGTTTTCTCTTTACGATGTGTCTTTTACTTGTAATTTTACAACAATCTGGTAGGGAAAAAAAAAACCAAAAGACCAGGAAGTCTCACAACGTATTTCATAAGAAGAAATCAAATATGGACTGAAAATTGAGCTCACTCAAACGAACACATGTCAGGTAGGATTGTGTTGGATCAACTCTGCTGCTCTGAGTGAGCTGAATGCAATGCAAATGTCTGTTTTGCCTTTGTATTACCCACTGCCAGTCAGATGGAAACGTGGCTTGTTGGGTGCCATTCATCAGGAAGGTGGAATGAACGAACTTGGAACAAGGGTCATCCATTAGAGCTGCTGAAGAGAGTGAGGAGTAGATAAGAGTCTGAAATGATTGAATGGTGTGTGATTACAACAGCGGTGGAAAAAACATCCAAGAAGATTACATTTCACTCCAGGGAGGTCTGAAATAATGTTGCAGCATAAAGATCAAGTACAGTCTGCTATATGCAGTGAAAGTAACAGAGACTAAATTCACAACAATGCTTTGTAATTATACACATAACTAAACCAGCAAACTGGCTAGTTCTGTTTGGAAAAATATGTGTGGCTGAAGATTTGAAAGTGGCAAGTCGAAGGTATGTCTATCAGTTTCTGAGCTTCCCTATAAATTACACGGTTTTTATTTCTATTCTTTTTTTTCTTTTTCCTGAAATTTATATTCTAATGGCAGCACTGCAAATGGAAGAAAAAATTTCTCTGCCTTTTGTTCAGGCATGAGGCAGCTGAAATCAGTATTTCAGCAAAATGCAACCTTTCTTCAAACATGAGAGCTTATTATATACATTTTGCAACCATTACAAAGAAGTCAGCTTTAGATATATTTCTTACAAATCTTCTGTTTTGACCATTTTTCAGTTCAAAGAAGTACCTTTTCTTAGGTTTAAACTTCTTGCATTTTTATCACTTGTTGCTCAAGCTATTTTCCCATTGAGACAGCACAGTACATCAAAAAAGCAAGGCATTCTTGCTGCTAACAGAGAGTCACACTGAAAATTAATTTTGTTCTCACGGTATATTTGCTGAAAGAGAAATAAAACCAAACTTCAGAAATAATCAGGATTTTTTAAAATAAGCAAGTTGATATGTGAATGAAAGCTCCAGCCTCTTATTCAAGCACAGGAGGTCCTATTATCCTTTTATTCTCTGTGGGGCACTCTGTTTATGCAGGTAAGACTGGAATGCAAGAAGTCAGCAGTGCAACACGGCCCAGCCAGGCTCCTCCCTTAAAAGAGACTGCAGCCATGGGCTGCTCTCTGAAGATGCAGCTGTAGAATGCAGCTCAAGATCTTCTCTGAAATGGTCTTGCCCTCTCTTGTGAGGCAGAGGTTAGCTTACATAGCATACAATATCCGACTGAAGCCTGTTCAGGCTTGAACAGAAAGGGTTCAGAAATTTACCTAAGACAAATTTCCCTGAATCCTGCCACCTTTGCTGGAGGGTTTGAGTTCTGCATAATGACACAATGAACGCCTGCCCCAGAATGAGGGCTCTCCCTGAGGGGGTGATGCTCCACTATATGTTGAACCCTCTGTAAAAGGCATCTTATAATTTACCTTCAACAGCCCAAGCTGTGTCTGAATATGGCACTCGTTTATGGGCCTCTCTCTCCACACTCAGAAAACCTTCCAGTAACCTTTTTATAGAATTCTATCCAGGTGCTGCATAACAGTATTTCAGAGTCCTGTATTTACATGTTTGGGTCTTAAACTAGTCTAGGAAAAAAAAAATAGCTGAAAGTGCAGCCATCTTAGTGGGTCAGTACCCACAATCGAATTATTAATTATGTGATTAATGTATCAATCTTGCAGACTTAGGTAATTTAGTAAAACACTGTCCTTATTTTTCTCATTAACAACTGTCTTTATATGTGCACTATTTACATGTCCCTTTCTGTCCTTAGTCCATGTTGAACCAACATAAATCTTACAGTTTTTCCTTGCAGCATTGTGTTTCCAAAGACTGTATCTGACAATTTCTGCTGCTGTCTTCTGAATTCTCCCCAGTGTGCCTGTCACTGCCTAACTATGTTTTGAGCAACAATAGACATGGTATTCCAGCTGTGTCAGTACTAGTTAAGTAGACCAGAGGGTTTTCTTCTGGATACATAAGTACAACATCCTCATCCTCTTAGTCCCTATTTGTCTGTAATCTGCTACTATTCCTGATCCCACTACTCTCTAGCAAGCTGTTAGTAATTTATTGATATATTACATATTTTTTCCAAGCATGCTTGGATTTCATGTCTTGGATCTCTTAGGATCAAATTCAAAGTATTCCTTGAAATTCCCAGTACCACTGAGTTTTTATCCTTCATCTGGAATATCTGCAATTCTCACCCCTTTTGTTCCATCATCCATTGAAAAAGACTGATACGGGTTTCAGGTGAAACCTCAGAGGTCTTTTTGGACAACCATTTCATTTTGAACAAACCCTATTCTAAGAGGTCTTTGGGGAGCTTTTTTCAAGCAGAAAATGCACCATTATGAGGATTTCATCTAGACCATATTTTCTAAGTCTATGGGAGTGTAGTACTGCTTTCTTCATATTATGGGTTGCTTTACATAAAGTTAACCTTAATGACCTACTTAAGATTGGAATTTATGTTTAGGAGATAGAGAATTCAGTTGTATTTTGGGAAGCTAGCAAAAAATGCTCGGAGTGCTGAAGTACTAAGCCACAAATTGAATGTTCTATTTAAGTCTTTCTGCAATAAATCTGCTGTAACCCAGAACCAGGACATGCATATTCCAAATCTTGTCAGAGTCTGATTCACTCAGAAATTTTAAAACTTTTTTTTTTTTTTTGGGGAAGTCGAGAGAGGCTTCAGTCATTTTAAATTTATTTTATTCTGTAAGTATTTAAGGCACTCAGTGAAGCAAGTGCCAGGTTATTATTGTGGTGCAGGCTATACCAAAAGAGAAAAAATACTGACTGCTGAAATTTCCATAAATCTATTTTCTTGAATGTATAGAAAATGGTGACACTTTTGGGAAGCGACTGTTTTGAATAAAAAAGTGAGTTAAAACCATTTTAATTATATCTAAAAATTTACATGAATGTTCTTGGCTTGTTTTGTTTTTCACAAGGCAAGTGTCATTAATTCCAGCACAGCATTTTCACTAAGTCCTTCAGTCAGTGAGATCTGTGTGGCACAACAGAAGAGTTTAGATATAGTTTATAAATAAGTCCAGCATGCAGCTGACAAAACCACCAAGTAGACTAGCAAATTGGCTGGAATTCCTGGATTCAGATCTCTGGATGAAGTAATGATTTTTGGCTTGACAGTCTATGCTGCAGAAGTGACATTTTTCACTTGTAGCTTTAATATTTGCAGGATATTCTTACCCTTGTCTCTTCAAACTGTTCTTTAATGATTTTTTTGGTCAGGTCCTGCTTCAATCAGTTTTACTGGAACTTGAATTGGAAATGTTTTGAGACTTTTGAGAAATATTTTTTATCAAAGGGCATGAAGGTACATTCACAAGGTTCATTCATGGTTACATGCATCATTCATGATTTTTATTCACATATAATCTCCTATTTGTTTTGAAAGCTTGCTTCCAAATATTCCATTGTGTAGAAAATGCCCCAGAGTGCATTTCTTTTACAAGTAACACAGTCTTTTATAGGTCGCTTCTAATTTGGACACTTCACGGAACACAGCTGCCACAATTAGAGTCAAATTTGTGATTTTCTTCATTGTATGGTACCAGTGTGAATGATACATCAACACAGCTGGCCTGAATGCAGATTTCTTCACATGATGATGCCTATCAGCAGCAGCAGTATTTCTGAGGCACTGACCCACAGAGGCCAAATTAAAAATCAAATTAAGCATCGTAAATGCAACTTCATTACTATTCATGCTTTGAAAATTAGGAACTGATATGATTTATATAAGAAAACTGACTGAATGTCCCAGACTGAAGAAGTGCACAGGTCAAAAAAAGTTTTCTTCATACTCAAAGAAATTTAGGCATAAACAGTCCCCAGCTCCTGCAGATGTAAGTATTCTTTAAATAAAGGATGATATTGTAAGAAAGTCTCCTTCCCTGTGTGTGTGCTATTGAATAAAAATACCAATTTTCACTAAAATGACATGAAAGTTCTGTTAAATTTATTTTAAAGGTGTTTATTTGTGCATATGCCAGGCCCTACAGTGACCAGCAGAAATTGCTTATTCCAGGAACTTAGTGTCTACAGATGTGTCTACAGATAGTGTCTGTGGATTGTCTTTCCAAAATTTCCCCAGAATTTGGACTGTGTTTAGAATAAAATTATTCTGCCATCAAAAGTGGTGGTAGGGGGAGAGACTATAAGGAGAATCAAGAGTAAGAAAGACAGTGGAGCAGAAGGAGTCAAACAATGGGCACATTACCAAATTTCTTAGAGTGACTGAGGGAGATGGAGTGAATTTGGACTATGCAGTAACAGAGCCTGAGTTTTTTCTGTAAAATGCCTTTTAATCTTCTGTGAAATTTGAAAGTTTCTGAATGGCACAAGGCAGCTCAGAAAAAGAGTTTCAGGATCAAGACAGCTAAATTTTCCTTTGTGAACCTGGATTCTATACCTGACATAAGTTCTATGGAACAGTAGATAAATCTTTTAAACCAGATGTCTACAAATGGACACTGATTGCATCTGTTCTTTTTTTCTGGGTGCTCAGCTGAATTCATTAACTCTTGGTTTATGCCCACTCAAGGTGAGTGGAAACTTATACCTGCATTTCCAGGCAGTTCATCACGTGCCAAATAGGAGGAGTTACAATGCTATATATATAATCAGAGGAGTGCTCAGAAAATAAATCAGTTAATATATGTGAATCATTTGAGTATCACAGTGAAAAGCACTGCTGAAAAGGGAGTGAGGATGCTGACTCTGTTACTGGAGCAAGGATGGTCAGGAAGCAGTAAATACAATGGCACAGGGCCACATATCAACCCTGGAAGATGAAACAAAATGAGATACTGAAGCTTGTCCAGCTGATTTTTAGCAGAGCACTCTTCCTTCCTGTTAACTGAGTACAACAGTGGTCCTGAGGGAAAAAACAGTGCATGAATGTGTAATTACAGGCCTGTACCATAATGTGTGTAACCAAAGGGACTAGATTAATTTTCCACAGGCAACCTTTCTTCTGACATTGCCAGACTGAAATGCATGGTTAGGAAGGGGAAACATAGGAACTGCTCTTTTGGTAGTTCTCCCATGTTTAAAAAAAAAAAAAAAAGCACTCAATAACAGCTCTGAGGCATGCATTTATATGCAATAACATCCCTGATCGTTTCAGTCCTGGAGTTTTAGGTTTGTTGGTTTATTTTACTAATGCCGTAATATTTGTGTTTAATGTAGCAATGTATTAATTATTTCAACAACCTGAACTTCAGGTTAAACAGGTATTTAGCAAGTGAGAAGCAATATATGTAGGAGAAATCAGAGTAATGCAACAATTTTCTTCATAGTCTGCAGGGCCAAGCAGAATAAAATTGCTTGTTTAATATTCAAATCTGCTATGAGATACTCTTAGCAGTCCTTTCTCCAATAACTCCTAGAGCTTGCTCAGAGACACAGGATTTTCAGGAGTGGGAGGAAGCATTTATAGTTCTCTTTGTTATGAGGTATTCTGTGAGGTTCCTGTGTGGAGCAATGGGTACTCTCATCAGGGGAGGCCGAATGTGAGGATCCTACATCAGAGCCTGTTTCTCTTGTGGCCTCTGTGTGTCCATGGCTCTGTGCTCTGACATCCTCCAGGGTTCTTTCCCAGTCAGTAATGGCAACCCAAGAAGACCTGCAAGAAGGTCACTTGATGACTGTGAACACCCAGGTGACTAAGCCTGGGTTTTAATTTATATCAATGTCTTACTGTGCTACCTTGTGCTTAAAATTCCAGATTATTTTGGTTTTGTTTTCTTTCATCTGCTGTATGAGCAGCACTGTTAGTCTTGTCCAGTATTCTCCCCAACATATTCTGGTGATCCACTGAGTTCAGTACAACATGTAATTCTTTTACACCTACACTTGAACTTTGGGCCAAATATTTGGCAAGAAAATAAAAGTGTTAATAAAAACCCAGAGCACTTAACGTAATCAGCTTGGTTTTGCAGAGTTGTTCCTCTGGGAAAGGAGAATTTTCTTTATTTTCAATTCAGAATTAATTATAACATTTTTTCAATATTTATCAATCAATGTTTTTAAAAAGCAATTTAAGTCTCAGTTAAGGTATTTGTTTTACAGTCAAACTCACGATTAAGTGGGGGATTTTTAGCTTTCAATTTCAGTCATCATAATTTTTTTTTTCTTTTTCAAGATATGCACTGGAGCATGTCCTGTAAGGAGAGTTCTAAAGTGTACAGCAATTGTAGCTCACACTGCTATTTGCTTTTTCTTAATGAAGAAAAAAGTGTTGTGATAGGGATTTCTTCTCATTATCTCATATGTATAGCTTAGATTCCTCCATGACAGGAAAACTTTTCTCAGATTACCAGAATGTCTGTTTCATATTCTTATCCTAATGTCCATTGATTTGGTCTAGCTGCTATAAGATCACATTAAGAACAGTCCAGCCAGCAAAGGAGAGTGCCAGGTGGGGTTTGTGACACACTTCCATAAACATTACAGCCATTCTATCCCACAGAGGGATGTATGTTCATATAGAATTTTTCTTTTCTGGGGGCTCTAAGGTCAGTGTGTGTAATGGAATAGACACCTTTGAAATATCTTGTGAAGATGCTAAAATTATTAACATTTCAACAGAGGGATGGAGAGGAGCTCTGTAGACTCAAATGTGCTTCTGTGGTTTTCATTGTTCCCAGCCTTTGTCTAGCCTTGCCACAATCTGGTTTCTTTTGCATGCATTTATATTTGGTTCAGAGATTTTTATGAGCAGTAGCATGTAATATTCTGTTTAAAAATAATCCTGTCTTAATCTCCTATTTTAGAAAAATATGTTATATTCTTATGATCATTGACATTTCAGCATTTAAATTTATTAATGGTAACTTTGTAAGATAGGAAGGCTTTATTGTTTCCTCTTAGGGATAGCAGTGAAAAGCAAAACGACATGATGTCAGTCAGGCTTGAATACTGAAGTAGAATAGGCTGAGATATGTAGCAAGCCAAAGTTTTGACTTAAATCTGAATTCACATTACTAGTATAACATTGCCAAACAAGATCATATACTTAAATGATAAAAGCAAATTTGACTACAGTCTCATCTACTTTGTGATGTGCTGACTATAAATGTGTTTCAGGTGTTTGATGGCTGGAATAAAGAGAAGGGCTCCTTTCATGAATAGATGTTTGTCTTCCCAGGATACTCTTTCCATCACACTTCTGAAAAACCACTTTCCCATGAGATTCTCCTGAAAACTAAGCACTCTTCCTAATGGTCATAGCCTTCTCTTTGTATCCTTTGCACTTTTTTTGCTGGGTTTTTTTGGTGGAGAGAGGTTTGGTTGGCTTTTTGCTTTTTTGCTCTTTTTGACTACTGGTCATGAGCAGACCAATTGGCTTCAAAATAAACCATGGCTGTGATTATGGTTTGGCTGCATGCACAGAGAACCTATTGACATAAAATTTTGGCTCAAAATAATTTGGCTATTAAAATGGACTAGAAATTGTGTTTATGATATCTTTGACAAAAAAAAAAAAAAGGAAGCTAGACATTTGTTTTACATCAGACCCAATGTTAACAAAGTCTGATTATTGTGAGACTCTCTCTAGGGTTTTTTGTCTAGTTTTGTTTTGTTTTGGTTGTTGTTGTTGTTGTTTCGTTTTTTTTTCAGAAAAAGGGTGTAAGAATCCAGGAAAGACAAAGATGAAGACCATTTTCAGTTTCCTTCTGATTAATAGGAGTTTGACTTAAATCTAGAAATTTGAGAGTCAATGCTGCTGCCAAAAATTACAGCAATATTATTTTTCTGTTTCACTGGGTACCCTTACACTTCATGTTTATGATTTCTAACTTCTATTTTCACACTTCCACCTGAATTATTTTGTATATTTGTATTCTCCTCTGCTTTAATAATACAAATTGAAAAGAACTGAAAAATGGTTCATTCCAAAGCAATTATGCTTAGTTTACTATTTTTTTGGAAAATAATGTTTCTTTGTTACCACTGACAGCAGTATCTGCCATTGAGAGCAGTAGTTAACAGGATCTGGCCATAAATCCCTCTCCTTACTGGGAGAGTTTCAGCCCGTGTCCTTTGCCATTGGAAGAGAACACCTTTAACACCTGTCTGCATAAGAGACTGGGTGGAGCTTATTTTAGTCTCTCTTCTTGAAAACTGTTCCTTAACTTAACCTGAGAAGAAAGGAAGAGTCTAAGACCTGAGTTCTTCTTTTTATATCAATAGCAGAAATTAATCAATGAACTGAGGTTATAGGTCCTTACCTGTTTCTCAAGCCCTGTCAATGTAACCCTCTGTTCAGCAGGCAAAGCAAAACATCAGTTCTGTTTTAGTATCATTCCTGTTTCTTTCACTGAGCTGACAGTAACAGTATTTTCCAATTACACTCATGGAGAGAAGTTTTTTTCTTTTCTGAAAAGTGTTCTCATTTCTCTTCCATGAGCAACTCCATTGGTTCAGCAATATTATTTTTGAAAGAAGTAACTAATTCTGTGTACAATATTGCAGTTGAGAATAGAGTTATACAGCAAACTACATTTGTGAACTCTTAGAAGTGCATGCTACTTATGTATGATGCTTCTTGTCTTAAATGGGGTGAGTTCACAGACCAAAAGAAATTCAAGCTCAAATCTTCAGTGGCTTTTGTAGCAAAGATGCTTAAATTAGCAGGTTTATCACTTGATTTTGTGTTTGAGAGTCTTCTGTTTTGGAAGGTGTGGTCAACAAAAAATACAATTCACCTTAATAAAAGAAAGTACCATTAGGTTTAATGAGTGTGAGCAAGGCATAAGATCAGAGATTCTTGAAAGGGCAATAGACCTTCATGTATAGGTCTGGTTTATTGCCTTGTCCTACACTATAAAATGTTAACTGGTCAGGAGTTCTGTCTCAGGCAGTAGGATAACCAGTAACTGGCCTTTGTAGAGAGAATTTTTCATTTGTTTTGTCCTTCTGATATACGAGCGTCTAACCATGGCAAACGTGCTCTGTAGCATAACTAGCTGAGTGGGAGCAAGCTGTTCATGTTTGATAACTCTGGAGCCTCTTAACCCTTAAAAATGTGTCAGCTTATTTTGTGTAGAGTTTACATCAGATCTCAGCTGACTACTGATAATTTAAGCAAACATATATATGCATAGGAAGTCAGAAACTTGACTTCTGGTGAAGCTTGTCTCTGTGAAGTTTTACAATACCTTGTGGACTGCAATTTGGAGCATTTGTTGCTACTTCTTGATTTAAGGACATGAAAAAGAGAGGCTATGATCCAGTCTGCCTAAATCTTGCCTACAATGGGATTAGAATGCTTTAACCCTGCTGAATCCTAGACACTGATCCAGCCTGCTTACTTAGTAAGGCTATTAAATCCAGAAGGCATTGAAATTCATTAGCTGCCTCCCATGTAGTCTGAATGTTCCCTAGGCACTAACATTTTGTCAGTGTGTGTGCACAGAAGAGCCTTTCTTTCTGGGGAATTGAGTGACAAAAGGTATATTGCAATCTAAGAGGAGGCAGCAAGGTACCAGAGCAAGAAGCTCCAAATATTAGACTGTGTGATATGTCTGTCTGGCTTCATCTTACACGAGGAGAGTGATGAGAAGGCAGAAAGAGATGGGATCTAAGTTTCTGCCCCTGGTTATCAGCAATATGACAAGGATGTGTTTTAATGAGAAATGCATAAATAAGTCCTCTCACAACTGAATGTTTTAACTAATAACTTGGACTTGGGCTTTTCCAGCATTTGCTCCCCTTCAATGTTCTGGGCACAGTGACATGGTATTTGGACACAGCTCTCGTTTGAGCAATCACTAGGCCATGCATAGTGATTTTCTGAGACATGACCTCAACTCTGATCAAATAGCCTGGCATCCAGATCTTCACTTCTTTCACACATTTTTATTGCCAATGCAGTTCTGTGAAGTGCCACCATTCTGTGGACTGAGTGAATGGAGCAGTGCAAAATAATCCTTTAGTTTCCTATGATCTCAGTTGAAAAGACGTACGCATCATTTAAACAGACAGCATTGATGGTATCTGGAAATGCCTGAATTCCACATATAGGCAGGAAAAAAAGGAAAAATAGGTAAGCTAGGAAGACTACATATACTTTACAAGTCTTCAAAGGTATCTGACTCCATTGACTTGTAGAGAAGCTGGGCAAGCTAAACTGACTTCCCTCGCCAAACACGTAAAACTGAGATGATGCAATATCCAAATTTGAGCAGACTGGATAATACCCTGAAAAACAAAGTTCTGTGGCCAGATGGTTGAATGAAATGGCATGAGTCTCCTGCGGTATGAATATCGCGAATGGCAAAATTTCATGTCACCCTTGCCAAGGAGAAATTTGTATAGTGAACCTTATTGCTGGAGGGAGGAGTCACGTGTACAACCTTTTCTCAGACACCACATGAACTCCTTCATCCAGAAGGTGCAACAGTCTATTTATTCCTTCTGCACTGTTTTTAATGTACTGTTCTGTCTAAGCAATACAGCTTGAAATTGTTTTGGTGAATCTAGATACATTTCTATATTTCACCACCAATAGTTTATCATGCTGTTCAGGGACAATGAGCAGCAGATCTTTGTCTTACATATTTTGATATATCACCCAACCTTCACAAGCCAATGGGGTTTTTAATGTTATTCCTAGATAACTGCTAACCTAAGGTATAGACAAGTATATGCTTAAAAGTGTGAACAGCTCACATATGGAGGGGGCTCTGAATTTTTAGGAGGGTTGAGAAAGAAGGAGTAGTCATAGTTGTTTGGGAGAGGGAGAGAAGTGCTCTGTTTTTCCCTCTTGAGCATCACATTTTTGCTTCTGTTTTAAGGAACTGAAAAGGTCAATGACATTGAATTGTACATACCTTATCAAATTTGACCTATTTGAAAAATCCCACATGGACTTCACAAAATTCTTTCTCACAGAAGAGGGTTTGGTGAAAGCATATCATAACCTGCTGAACAGAGTCTGTTCAGATTCCTTAGGAGTCCTTGAAAGTTTGCCAGGGTCACCAAATGCACTGTCACTGTCTTGAGCTGAGCTCACAGAGGCTGCTTTGTTTGTGTTCAAATAATCTTTAAATTATTAAGTATGGTGACCCTCCATATGCTGAGGAAGAGCTTTGTCCTTCCTGTTCTCAGGTCTGTTCGGATATGAGTGGTAGAGGCATTTCTTTTGTCTGTGAATTGTTTGTGCTGTTAAAATATTTACCTTTTTTTTCCCAAGTTATCTAAATAGTAGTTCCCCATCTGCAAAAGCACATAAAGATTTTGAGCTTTATTAATTTTTATACAGTGAGATTCCAACCTGTGAGGACTTTAATGAAATCTCTTTTTTTGTCCTAGTTCCATACAATTAATAGTGTTTTGCTTCCAAGAAGGGAGATGCAAATTTAAGTTTGTAATACCTAGGAACCCCTAACACTTAAAAAATCATTATACTGGGGATCTTTTTCAGTCAGAAGAAAGGACTAGACTACCACTAATCTGCATATACCTTTCATTATGTGGGCTTATTACTCTAACCTTTAACAGGGAGTTCCTATATCTGCTTTGAGATTTGGCCTTGTCATGACTTTATGGAGATGCTGTACAAAAATTTCTACTTTTAAGACGTATCACTCCTGATTTTACACTTTTTTTCCTTAATGGTTGATATTAACTCAAAGGTTTTAACACTGTGTTTTCAAGGCACTTAACCACTCTGGTATAAAATATTTGACATCCCTGTTAGCTCTTGATCATTTGTTAATGTAAGATTTGGCAGGCTATGTAGCCCAGGACTGAACTTTATGCCTCCTGAAGATTTTAATGTGTTTTTTTTGAAGGTGGAATTCTCTTCTGATTGCTGGTTAAAATAATTATTTGTCTACACACTTAAAATTAATGTTTTGCTGATTTTTTTGACTTTTGTATAAAGTACTGATGATGTTGCTATGAGCCTTTAAGTAATTCTCTGCATGAGTTCATTTCATCCTTAACCTTTTGATTTATGATATGAATAAACTAAATTGACAGTCAGAGAAGAGTTATGAAAAAAAAAATTCATTGAAAAGCCAAATCACCTCTTCTCTGAAGACTTCTCAGGTTTGGTCAAGAGCTTTTCCAACAGCAAAAAAATCCCTTTCTACCACTGAGGGTTAGGAGGATGTTGTGGGAAGGCTGTTTGCTTAAACACAGTGTTTTAAAGGATTGAGTCAGTTCATTTTGATGATCACCTAACCAGCAGGGCTGGTTTCTTCCTCATGCTTTGCCTCACAGAAACCCTTCCCCATCACTTCTCTGGTCTTCTGCTCAGAGGTGGTCTGAGCCTGAGAGATGTTTGGGGAGATGCAGGGTTTTGTTGGCCCCACTGGTTACCTGAGGGAATCAGGGCTGTGTGGAAGCTCGTAGGGCTGGGTCTTGCACACACTGGCTGTGTATAAACATGCCAAATAAGTCAGAACTAGGTTATATGTCATTTGGGACAGCTTTGTAGCCTTAGGTCAGCTTCATGCCAGCTGCATAAGGACAGGTGATATTAGCCTGATAAATGTTTATTTCTGTGTATTTTCTTAACAGGATGAATGCTTTATGTGCTTTATTCATTTATATATTGATATTTCTAATTTGGGATTAACAGGAGCTGTAATGCCAAGCTGTCAGGATTTATTGTTTATAGCATTTCATAACTGGGGTCTCTACTTTTATCTTAATTTTTACAAGTCTGACTAATGTGTAGTTCTTTCTCTCTCCCCAGGAGGCATTCTGAGAAAGCATTCCTACCCAGAATCATTTATCTTTCCAATTTGAAATGAAACTTTTCTTAAATATTGACTTTGTCAACAGTATGGGAATTGTGAGTTCTGAATGTCTCTAGTGATGATGTTGATAAAATTAATTTCCTTTAGGGATGCCATGTCACTGGTTTTAAAAGTCTAAGTGCCTTTTTGGAAGAAGGAGAAGTTACTGTAATAGTAATAGCCTGAGAAATTCAGGGCGTTTGTTTTTTTCTTTTCTTTATTTAATACCTTATAGTCATCCTGTGGTAGAATTACAGAAACATGGCTCCAGCTGTGCTACTCAGCTTCTTTAAGCAGAATTAAAATTGCATATAAATGGTTTAATTGCCCTTCAGTTTTTAATATTGCAAAATCAAGCTGTGACTTATTTTTTTTTTAAATCTGTAAATATAGGACCTGCATTTATTAATGCATAGTTGTTCTTATTTATGTTGTGGGTTGTAGGCAGAAAGATAGACCTACTTTTGGTGGATGTAGCTCTTCAAAGCTGGTAATTGACACAATTTTTATACCTAGGGTGACTCACTAAATTTTGATTAATGTTTAAAAAGAAGCCAACACTCATTAAATACAGAGGAACTGTTATCAAGCCACTATAAATGAACCCTAATGGAGGTTATTGAATTTCATTTTACATATCAGCAACAGCCGATCCCTTCAGAGAGTTCCTATTCAGCTCCTTACAGTACCAAGAACCTGATTTTTTTTTTTTTAAATACAACTGAGGGATTGAATCTTAAATGTTTTTGGGAGTAGAAGCCTCCTGGAACCACTGGGAAATTATTAGATGTAGGCAAAATCAGGGATAATGATTGTATTGTAATATAAGACATCTTCTAATTTATAATCTGTGATTTTGAGTGGAGTTCATTGAGTGGGTTGCTTCTATTTTGTGTTCAAAGAAAGCCTTCTCCTGATGGAAAGGTGCAGTCAGGCTCCTCTTTTACCGAGGCTGGTCCTTCTGTGAAGCCCTGGATTAAACAGATATTTTTCTGTCTTGGATGAAAGACATTTTAGTTATTGCTATGAAGAAATAATGTGCGCGTGGCCATACTTACATATTTATTTTGACAGGAAATTATTCTGACTGCTATTCTAGTTTAATTTTCTGCTGAAGGGAAGGAAGGAGACAAACATCTACATTTCCTTTATTTTAGTGTTCCCTCAAAGTTGAATGAGCATTCAGTGGTGGAACTTCTTATTGCTAAATCAGCAAAAACCTGTTCAAAGTCTATGAAACTATGAATTCCTGTCATTTCATAGCCCAGAAGATATTATTATTCTCTTAGTATAATGGATAGAATGTGATTACTTATGCTAAATAACCTAGACATCAACCAGATGCTGTCACAGACTTCACAAAGTGGTGTAGTGAGCATAATATACTACTTCTATCATGGAAAAGCATATGTTTTTTAATTTTATTGCTGGATGAGGAAAACATATTTAGCTCATCCTATCCTGTTTGAGGGCTGAGATAAAAGCATAGGCATTTTTCATGGAAAGAGGCAAACACCTGAATGAATTATGGCAATGTTGGAAGTTTTCTATTCAACTCAAAATTGGAGTTTTCTATTTATAGTTCAACAGTGGCCCTAAGGACTCAATAAACTCCTCTCAGGGAATCATACCTTTTGTTTACAATATCATTACATTTTTTCATCTCCACATCTTCATTAAAATATAGAGTGGTAGCATACTCCTCCTGTCAAAATGCTATTCAAATGAGTTGGATAGCTGTTAAAATAGAAGGCTCTTCAACAAGAATGTAGCTGCTGTTATTAATAATATGATTTGCAATGCAGGCTAAGCCTCATTCATGTCATGTACGTCAAAGGAATGGTGGCAGAATGGAAATTCAGTGTAGTCAGACAGTGCTGTCTTATCTATGAATCTGTGTTGACTTTCTCTCTTTTTCCTTTCTTCATTTTCCTTCTTTTTTTCTCTTCCTATCTTTGTGCTTTCAGAAACAAGGCATTACAGGTGAGGTTTTCTAAAGACAAAACTGCTAGCAGTGTCTCCCTGCTAGACCTCTGTGTTATTTAGTAGCTTAGAAAATACTAAAGTACACGCAGCATTAATTTTACTTCTTATTCTAAATCACCTCTCAGGTGATGGACAAGCTTCTTATCCTAAAACTGCATCTCTCTGCAGAAACCTAGGATCATAAAAGCAATAAAACCATGAGAAACTGATTAAGTTAAGAGGAGATTATCATTTCATATCCTTGGAGATAGTTTTAAAACCTCCATCAGGCTGCAAGAAGTGAACTTGTGCTGTGCTTCTCTCAATTGCTCTCTTTATGGAAAAACTATGCCACAAAAATAATCTCCAGTGCTTTCAGTGAGGAGACTATAACTCCCAGTGAGTGATTCCCAACAAAATGCACTGTTCAAGTGATGAGACAAAATACTTTTATTCCAAATAAGAGTTCTTTGGATGTAGTCCAGTTTGAGAAAACACAGTTCTGTCTGTCATCCTCATTCTACAACATGGATACTGTTCATCTAATTAGTGTTTATGATGAAGGATTAGCAAATCAAACCAAAGATCTGCACAGACACACACAGAGAATATTTTATATCGTAAACTGCCCAGGAACAGCTGTTTTCTGATCTTGTCATGAACTCAAGTTTGATGACACTAAATTAGCAAAATAGATAAAAAGAAATGAGTGATAAATATAATTCTTGTTTTGTTTTCATCTGAAGACATTTCCCAAATGAATATTAGCTTAAATAGAAATGTTAGCTTAAATAGAAATGCCAAATAGTGTTAGGACAATTCACTTATCAGACTCTTCAACAAGGCAACATTTCTCCTTGTTTTCTGTTTCTCTTTGCAGATCTCCTTGTGTTTAATTGCATTCATAGAAAACTGCCTAAAGCTCTTAATTTAACAAATTTAGTCTAAACCAGGTAGCAGCTCTCAGCCTCTAGATAATGAAATGTTTTGACATTAGCCTGTGTTATATATGAGGGCATGGCTGAGATGCAGCTCCTTGCTGGGTAGACTCAGGCGATGCAATCGCCCTGGAGAGGAAATGTTCTCCTTCCAGATCCTCTGCACTTCCACATTTCTACATCAGGTCTGTAGGAGCACATGTATTTCATAAAGTGAAAAGCCTTGGTTATGCATAAGTGCTGTATTTGAGGTTTGAATGAGGTGACAATGGCAGCTTGCTGGGTTTGGGGGGCTCTGAGGTATTTTTGAATATCCATGACAAGCACTTCTGCTCAGTGATTGCATCTTACCCTACAAGATGTTTCTACTTAAAATGATCATAAGCCAAAGGATATCCAGGAAAACATCCTGGTTTAAGGCACTGTCACACACTGAACTTGTCAAAGAGTGCACTGATGCCAAAGGCAATTTTGCAAGCAGTAGGGTTCACAGAACATGCTACAGCAAGCTGATTGTAAGGCATGCTTGATCTTTGCAAACTCCCATTTTAAGCTGACTGCCATCTTCTTATGCATTATATGTGAAACATCCTGGATTTTCCTAGAAGAGGTAGTATTTCAGTATCAAATTACCTGGCAAATATGCTACATAATTGTGCTGTACAAATAGTCTTGATTAAAAAATGACCAGGTAAGATTAAAAATCTTTACCGAAGGATACAGCAAGACACCACAACTATAAAGGCAAAAAAAAAGGAACAAATTCCTAGTTACATCTCCCTTTGAGTGCAAATACTGAGTTTAGGTCCTGATTACTGAAAAAAGTTTCTTCCTACTCATATGATGCAGCAGTTGCTGAGTGTCTCTGAGTATCATGTTAAGAAAATGTGTGACAGAACAAAGTTTCATCCTGAAATTCTCATTCCTTGGGGCAAAATTCTCTGATTCAGAATGTGCTGTGTTTGATTAAATCTTCCACAAAACCAAAGCAGAGTTCAAAAGAGGAACATCTATTTCCCTGATGGCATCAGCAGTGTCTGATGGAAGAGTCTCTTTTATCAAGCAGCTGCAAGGCTCAGGAGAACTCTGGTTCTCTAGACATACAGAAGCATTTGCATTTTGTCTCATTTTGACCAAAACGAGACTCAATGACAACAGGAAAAAATATCCCTTTCCTGCCATCAGGAAATCCTACTTGTCAACAGCTCATGCTGGAGACGACACACTCGTGATGTCCAGAGGCTGGGATGTGGGGAGTTTCCAAAGAGGAGCTGGAATCTGTGTTAAGCCTGTAGCTGAAGTCCGACTGTGCCACCCCTGTTACTTGTGAAAGGCTTGGTTATTTGTTTCACAAGGCTTTTTCTTGTGAAGGGAGCAGTGGTTAGCACATTGAAGGCTTTGACTGACACAGTAATAGGAACCAGATTTAGTAGGAAATAGACATTTCAAATCTGTGCATAATTCCAACATTTGGAGTGTAGGTTGCTGGCAGATTTGTGCTAATGTGAAATGGAAATAAACCCCAAATTTCAGGTTCTTATGAAAGAGACATTTCTTTTTCTTCTCATTATCTAAAGTATAAGGGCTGATGATTTGGAGTTTTTTTCATTAGTGCAGCATCCCTATAAAATTTAAAAATTACATTAGCTGTAGGCATATAATTAGTATTAAAGTTTAATAGCTTAAAAGCATGAATCAAGTACTATCAAAATTTGACTTTTGATTTTCTTCCATTGAAAAGCAACATTGACAGTCAACATAATTTCACAAAACCAATACATTTCTTATAGGGGCATTTTTGAAGGAAAACTGTGTTGCTTCATCATAACAAATCTTTTCTTGGCAGTTGTGAGCCAACTTGTCAAGTACTCTTATTTCTAAAAGTGATATTGCTTGTTGTTAGTTTTGTATTGGCCAAGATTTCCATTTGATATGCCTAGTGTGTTATTTAAAAATTATTTAAAAATCTAAATAAATGTGTTTGTGGGTAGATATTTGTCAAGAAACTGAATGTTAGAATGAGTATTAGCAAGCCCTGTGATTTCTGCAAGGTAGCAAATAATTAATGTATCCTTGATGTGACTAATGCTTGTGAAAATGCATGTTTGCAGTGTCAACTTGAATCTTCCTGTTACTTCTTTAACAAGCATTTGTGTACCAGAGTAATCTCTGCAAAGATGTATGCTATGGGTGCAGTAAATATACACAGCAAAAAATGTGATTATAACACAATCATTAACAAAGATAAAGCCAAAAAATCTGGACTACCACTAATGCACAACCTCATGAGTGAAGGATTCTTACTCCTTTTTTAAAACATGATGGAACTGAGAGAAGGAAAGATGTGGAGGACTGTATAGAAGTGGAAATGAAAAATAACTGAAGGGAACAAACAAGAAATTCTTGATGGTATGGCAGTCAGGTTGGGTCACTTTCCTCCTATAAAGAGCCAGAAGGGCTGCACCTGGAGAGGATGCCCAAGAGGCAGTGGCAGTTTGTACCCCAAAACAAGAAACAACTACTCCAGTCAAATGCTTGTTCTATAGCATTTCAAGAAATAGTATGGTGCTCAGTAACTCTCTAAAATCACTTCGACCAAAGAGAGCACCCATTTCCATCTTGCAGAGGATATAAAATTTTAAAAAATCCATACTGACAGCAGTGTGTCCTGAGAGTTCTTTGGTTCTTAAGCATACATGGTGCTGATGCCCATGTTCTGTGCCTGGTGCCAGGTTTTATCTCACTCATCATGGGCCCTTTCTACAGCTCCGGGGTAGACGTGCCCAAATAGAACATAGAATAGAATAGAATGCTAATTAGTACTCAACTTCAAGACAAGTGCCAAATATACATGTATACTAAGGACTCTATCACAGCCTGACAGTTCATTAATATGTAGGGGAATGTATTTACTCCAGCCTTGGCATCTTTTTTTTTTTTTTTTTTTTGTCTAAAGAAACTCAGCATTAAAATTTCTCATCACAGCAGTAGCACTCTCTGATTTAATTTATTCTAAAGCATTAATTACTTTCTAACAGATAGTCTGCCAAAATTCCTTCCAGGTTGCAAACATCTGCAATTTGTCCAGGGACCAAGGTCAATGAAAGCCAAGAAACAGTAATCATTTAGCCCTACATAGGATTTTCTGGTGGGAGTCCTCCACTGCTGGGATTTCCTATTACCTTTCTGATGTTCTAACCCATCATGTAGAAGTTTCCAATAGCTAGTGTGCAATCACCTTCAGATGTATTCCTGTGAGGTCTATGATCCTTAGTCCAACACCAGACAGATTCTACCTGCTCAGGGTTTGCAGACAGCATGGTTGCAGCATGTCTGCAGCAGCCTTTGCTCTCAGGCAGGTTCACTATCCTGGGCACAGCACCAGAGCAGCCCAGTGGCAGGGAAAGATCTCTTGGTGCTATTCCTCCCTTGTGCTTTTCTCCCCAGGAGGGCGGTGCAGATAGAGGGAGGTGTTGGAGGTGAAACAGAGTGGGCAAATTTGTTCTTCTGGGAGCCTGACAACCAAAAAAAACCCAAAAAACAACAACAACAAAAAAAAAACAACAACAGAAACAACAAAAAGAAAAAACCCAACCAAGAAAAAAAAAAACAAACAACAAAATAAACCCAAACAAACAAATAACCCCTCCCTTCTCCCCCCCAAAAAAAACCCACAAAAAAACCCCACAAAAAATCCTCAACCAACCAAATAAAGCCACTCTGAAAAATACCACAAATAATGCAGCCAAGTGTAGGGTGGATTTGCTCAAGATTTTTTGCATTCTGCAGATGAAATGCTGTAGATGTCTGACTAAGTCAGACGGCCAGACCTAGAGGCGTTTGGGGATTATGTGTGCAGTCAGGCACAGATCTCCTGCCTCCAGGGCAGGTTTTTGACCTGGAAGTGCCCTGGGAGCCTTGGTACTGCCATGTTAGAAAGCAGCTGTCCTGGAGTCTTCAAAAACATTTGGAACAAGGTTTTTAAATTACACCTTTTAAGCATTCTCTCTCAAGTCTAGTTGGTAATTGTTTCACCAATCATTTAGTCCAGATTTTCAGGAAGCATATCAGTGTTGCCTTCTTCCTTTGCTCCTTCTTCAACTTCCAAGGAATGGAGTTTTACCAGTTAGACTCTTTGAAAGCTCTGTTGTGAAATAATATGCCTGAATAGATGCAGGGCTGTTGTTTACCACATGTGAAGATCTAGCACCACAAACAGACTGAAATATGATTGTGTGACTTGTTTGACCAATGCAGTGAAACTGCACTGTTCAGATATCAAATACAGCAAATAATTTAATGATTAATCCACAGAAGAAAAGAATGCATCAAATATATTTGAATTCTAAACTGAAGGGAATTACAATCTGCTTGCAAGTATTTTGCAATGTGTACATGGGGTACAAATTGTACCCTAAAATTATTCACTCACTCATGATCACAATCAAGAAAAATACCTTCCTAAAGAAAATAAGTGCAAGAATAGCATTAATCTTAAGGAAGGGTTGAATCGCTGAACCTGGAAACCAGATCATAAACTCGGGTGATGGAAGGCAGCCACTGTTCTTTGGCACTGAAGTGCTTCCAGATTGTATCAAATTATCAAAATTCTGCAGAGAGCTGGGAGGATGGCAGTGACCCTCAAGCCGTTCTACACACAAAGTTCCAAAGCTTCTCATGTTTCTTACGATCATTTTCTGATTTCCTCTCACCTACCACACAGGAGGAAACAACTACAAGAAAAGAAGTCAAAATAGGTTATGTGCTTTTACTTCATGATAACTTTAATTTTATGTTCCTCATTCCCTTTCAGTTTCTGTTGTCAATATTTACTGTTCAGCTCTCATTTTTCATTAAATATCATTTATGTTGAAACTGGGTTAGTGGTAGGAATATCTATGCACGAATATTTTGTCAAATTGGAAATTGCTGAGTGCAGCTCTCAGAGTAAATTTGAGTTCATTACTAGATTAAGCTGCCCTGATTACCGCTTTATTTTGTGATGGTTTCTGCATTTGTACTAGATATGGGGCTAGCCTGAGTGCCACACATTTTCACAGTTTAGATTGGGCCTTAGCATGTGTTGATTTCAATTGTTTGATCCTATTAATTTGGTCACATACGTGCACATTGACCACACAGCTCCTTGCAGGTTCCCAAGGTCCATATTTACTGGCATTTGACTGCTATTTTACTCCCTGTTGCAAAAACTTACCCTTGCTGGCTTCTACAGTGGCACACTATGTGCACAGAAGGAATTTTGCGGAAAGGCATGCAAAAAATGTCTAGCTGATGGAAGTCCTGTAAGTAAGTGAGTCAGAAGGGAAATGGGAGAGATGTGTACAAGAGAGGGGGGCATCTCAGTACCTGAGGTTGGGAGGGTGACTGGTAAACCAAGGTGGATGTCACATCTCTTGTCTTTATCTTGTCCTCAAGCATCCGTAACTGCTGGTACTGATCACCTAACTCAGACCAAGTATTTAAGTAGCCCATGCTCTGTTGTCAGATCAGTTCAGTTTCATGCTCCCTCTTAGCCGTTTGCATTTATTTACCTGTACCCTCTGTTCTGCCTTGGGTGGCAGGCTTCCAGTCCCTCCTCCCAGCTGTGACATACCTAATGCAGGATGTTAAGGTCCCCTCAAGGCATGCCCACAGGAAGAGTGGTGATGATGGTGTTGAAATATGTGTTCCCCCACCTGAACCATGGTCCCCTTCCAAGTTCTCTGTGTCTCAAGAGATGGAGGAGAGCTATGGGAGCTGAAGTTTAAATGGTTTTCAGCTCATCACTGGTAGAGACGTAGGTGGCTGGGAAGTATTCCTGATCTAGGAGTATTAGAAGCTGGACAGCAGGTGGGTGACAGCTCAAGATGCCAGTGGGATGTCCTTGTCAGACATCAGGAGCTGGATACCAGGTTGCACTGGCTGTGTATATACTCATAATGAAGCAAGGCTGGACCATGAGCATGTGATTGCCCTGACCATGAGCCTTATCCCTGAGTGCTTTGGCATGGGCCAGCTGCCACTCCCATACAAGATCAAGGACAGGCCTTGATGTGACTGGTCACTAACACAATGCCAAAGGGCAAGACTTACGGGTAAGGTCTCAGACCATGTTATTTTCTAGCACAAATGTAGCCACAGGTTCTCCAAAATAAAAGAGGAAAATGTTTCTAGACGTCCTAGCCCTGATCATTCAGTCATGCTCTCACACTGTGCAGTGATGATACAGAGCTGACTGTTAGGAGATGACTGTGCACTGCCTTTGATTTTCTCTATGAATACTTCTTTCCAGATTATTGGCCTGACCAAAGCTTCTAACAGAGTGGAAACACATGAGTCACTGTTACTTACCTAGGTCAATAGATAATGGGACCCCCTGTTTAGCAAATGTGTTATTGAAGAGGTTTTTGGTTATGGATTTTTCACAGATCTATGATTTCTGTGAAAATAGAGTTACAGAGAACAGCTTCTTAAAAGAAAGCTTTTCTCCTCATTAGACTATAACAAGCAGGAAGGAACAGGTCAAAAAGGCAAAATATTACATCTATTGTTTTTCCTAAATGTACCATTTTTCTCACAGAATTAAGTAGCATTGTCTCAGCCTTGATCCTCTGTGTCCCTTCAAGGTCTCCTGAGCCTGACCTTTTAACTTCTTTTGGGACTTGCATTTGAGAAGTACCTACCAAAATAATGGCAGGGTTGCAGTTGTCAAAATACTCATGCAGTCTAGCTGCATGATTCTGCAAATAAGCTCTGAGTCATCATCTTGGTTTTCAGAGCAATTGAGGCTAGCTGAAGACATTAACTTCTGGATCGTACAGGCAAAAGCTGCATGTAGATCTAAACTGTTCTTTAAATGTTTACACAATAACTCCCAATCTATCAACTCCCAATTTAGCAAGAAGATTTTTTGTATCATATGCACTAAATTATTCATAAAGTCAAAAAGTAGAGGTATACTCCTTCACTTTTGTTTCTCAGCAGGGTTTGGTTTTGTTTCTTGGGGTTTGGGATTTTGTTGATTGGTTGGTTGGTACTTGAATTAACATGCAACGTTTTCTAATTCTCAGCCCCTCCTTCATGAACCTCTTCATTCCCCTGCCGAAGTTAGTCTGTTCATACTGAGTTTAATTTTTATCTGAAGTTTTCCTGGCTCTTCAGATTTTGTACTCTCTGAGCTAAATGCTGGGCCAGCAGGCAGAGGCAGGGATGCTGAGAAGCAGTCTGCCCTGCTTCGTATAAGACTGTCCCAGGAGTATCAAGCCAGTCTCCAAAGGTTGCCTCAAGGGCACAGCTGGGCTGCAATCTTGTGCCTTAGCAATAAAATGTTACCTGGCAACTGTCCTGTCAGGCATACCATTTATTAATTGCAGGCTATATCTCCCAAACTGGAGCCACACTGGAGCTATTTTCAAGCCACATATAGCTGAGCAATTTTGGCTTGGTGATTCTGAAGTGAGACACGTTGCATAAGCCATGCAGCTAATATGTGTGGGAGGAAATGTGCCATGGTGCATACATTAAATTTTGTTGTCTTAGGGTGGTTCCTGTGATGAAATCTTGTCTGAGAATAGCTGATACTACAGAGTCTCTCAAATCTAGGCTTTGGATGCTAGATATGGCTTCATGCTGGCAGTTGAAAGAAAAGCTAATCTGGTTTATAAATTTACAGCAGTATTTCCATTGTCTTGCCTGTAGAATGATTTTGCAATCAAACTCTTTTGTTTTCTTTCCTTTTCTGTTTTTTTCCCCCTCTCCTCCAGCCCCGATCAAGATTTCAGTCACTAAAATTATGACAAGGCTTCCCAGAAATTCATATGTCTGTTTCAGATTCAGATTTTGGCCTATAAATAGAATAAAGGATGACATTGAACATAATGAAGAGTGCACATAATATCACATATTTAATCTGGTAATGGTGCTGAAAATGGGTAATTGAGGATTGGTAACATTAATAATTTACAAATGTGTTCTCAATTCTCTATGAATAATCTTATGGGCTCTATATAGAGTCAGTGCCAATTAACAGGGGCACCTGAGCTCCAAGACAAATGTGTTTGTAGATATCTAGGACACAAGCATTCTTCAAGTTAAATCTTCCTCATTTAATGACTCCTAGATTAGGAGATAAGCTGTTCCTTGTGGATAGCTACACTGGGAAGGTATCTGCTATCATGTCTAGTAGTAAATCTGACTGATCAGCCATGGGAATCCGGTTTACTTGCTTATTTATTTCCAAGTGCTGGACTCTTTAACTCTACATGAAGCTGAGGGAACTCAGCCACTGTGAACATCAAGTTTAAATTAATACAGACAGTCTGAGCCTTGCATGAGAAAGCTGAGGTTGTGTATTCAGTCCCAGACTGAAAATACCTGACATAGTTCAGGTCTCTCTACACTGTGTGTAGAGAGGTATGGGGAAGCAAAGTATGTGTGTGTTCTGCATAGAAATTTCAGGTTTTCTTCTCAGAAAATATTTGTATCTCTGCCTGGGAGGCTAAGCCCCAAATTCCTCTATGATTAAATGGTAAGAGCTCCTGTTGGCTAAGTTGTCAGATGTGTGTTAATATATGGTGCTCTGGTGGAGTTATTTAGGCTTTTGCTACTTACTAAACTGCAAAAGATTTGTTTCTCAGTGGTCAGATGTCATCTTTGATCCAGTAAGATTTAGCTTAAAGACCTTTTCCTCTGTTCTTTGGCAAGCAATCAAATCCAGCTTTCTTTCATGGCCTTCTGAGAAACACATCAAGATTATCAGGATTTCTAATGCTTCACATTTTTCCCTTGTATTTATTGAACCCCAAAGATTCCAATTTGTTCTGCAAAAGTATATGAGGAGCTGGAACTTCATGTTGTGGTAAGAAAAAAGCCAATTTCAACTAAAGTATAAAAAAATTGGCAATTAGGAGGTATTTCTTGCTAATAAGCCTGTGGAAATTCTCCAAGGTTCTGTTTCTTGATCAAAAGAGCTGAACTGAATGTATTAAATGGTATGGGATACAGTTTACAGCACTACTTCTCTCAGAAATTTGGAAGAGGACCTCAAAATGCCATGCCTTTTCCTCGCCTGTCTTGTCTCTTGGTGCAGTATTCCATCATTCCACAGTGTGTTTTGGCTTTCTTGAGGCAAAATGAAAAGTGGGGCAGTCCATGGCCAGTGTATTTGACTTTACTACCTCTGCAATAGTTGAGTCTCCTCCTACCCAGGACTATTCCAGTCAGACTGTCAAATTCCCCTTCTGCTCACTGCCTTTCTGAAAGGGTTCAAATTCAGTGTCTCCATTTTAGCACATTTTGAGAAGCAGTTTTCAAATGCTTTCTTTCCCTTGTGAAGCTTTGTCCTTTTACACTCTGATGTTTCACCTTCTAATCCTAGCAGTGTAAACTCTTTGTGTCCTGAATGTTTTGACTGTCCATCCATTGGCCAAAATGTGATTGGAATTTATTAAAATTACTCACTCTGTTCTTCCTGGAGGCCAGGAAAACCTGGCTGGGAGCTTGGAAAAAGGATTTGATCCAAAAGCAGGCTATAAAGGAAACAGAGAAGGCCCTGTGAACGTATGGTTGCACACTGATTATCTTCTTCCGTGTGTTTATTCAGAAAAACCATCACATTATGTGAAATAGGGTTGGAAGGATGTTCATTGCCTTTAGAGGGTGTACAGAATCCTCTCTTCTGACTCACACGTTGATGGGTACAAATACAGGGAAAGTGTAGAAACTAGTGTATTTCCTTGGCTGGCATTATGTTTCTACATAATGAATGACTTGAAATTGTTGGGAGATGTAGCAAAGCTTATTTACAGCTCTATTGATTTTTGTTATCATGAGTGCCATTATTGCCTTCCCAACCTTAGATGAATGATCAGTAACTTACACAAATGAAAGCAGCATATGGTTGTGTTCAGGGAAGGAAGAGAGCTAGTGCAAGATGTATGACCACTGACAATTAAAATGAAATCTTTAAATATTTCTTATTAAAATTATATACCCAATTTGTAAGTTCAGCTATTGATGTAGATTCTGTAATTCATTTAAGCAGCAGAAAAGAAGAAAACAGTATAAATAAATGAGGCAAGAGAGATGAGATGTTATAAGCCTGGAGGTTGGGGTGTTAGAGACCTGAGGTCTACTTCCAGCTCTGCCAGCATTTGGTCTGATGCCAGACTGTTTGAATTTTTTTCTCATTGCACTTTTTTTCTGCCATATACAAGCCCTTTTGGAGCACAGTTTACTTAATACAGTTTTGAAAAATTGGTGAAATGGATCCCAGTTCCTGTCAGCATGAGTTAAAATAATACAAAATTAAAATCCTACACCTATTACTCAAATTTATCTTACAGCACTAGATCAAGATGGAAAGACAGTTCTACTGCAATTAATAGATACATATTACATATGGCAACCTCTCTAATTAATCTGGCACAATGTTCTTTAAATGTTTCCATTGAATCACTTTTAAAAGGACTTCTCAAGAAGCTGAATCTGCCAATTGTTTTAGGACTGCAGTAGTTCTTTCATGTAGTGTTAGCATTGCACTCTTTTTCCAAATGTGTTTATCTGCCTTGCATCTGAGATGAGCCAATAGTGCACTGGTTAGAGACAGAGCTCCTTCTGGACAAGCTACCTTCTTAAAAAGAGATTCTCATGGTCTTAACTTCTGTTCAAGTCAAAAGTTTATTTGTAAAGCACAGGGTAAAAGAAAAACCAAAACCGTTCCTGAGAAAGAGATGAACATTGGGGGAAAAACCAAAATTAATCATTCTTAACCATAGAAATAGCATGATCAAAAATAGTTACTGCAGAGTAGAAATTAGTTGTTTAATTTAGAGTATAAAATGTATTTATGTGATTTATGCTTGATTAATTACTAAATTTGTAGATTAGGAAAATTATATCACATAAAATATAGGGAATGACGATAATTTACCTGGAAAACCACATACAACCAACTTAGAGCAATTCTTGTTCTGAATAGGCATTGGTATGAGGTGATAAACAACTAATGGTCTTTGAGACAGACACAAGAGATACTCTGCTATCTCTCTTTTTTTTTCTCATTCCTGCTGTAGAATGCTTTATTTCAGGCTTCCAATGGATCTTGTACTTTTTAGAGCTAACTTTGGTCACAGAGCTTAGATCTGCTTCTCCACTCAGTGATTTGAACCCATGGTAAGCACAGTCACTTATTTTTTTCCAGGCAACACAGCACACAATCACAGAATTGAATCATGGAATCATTAAGATTGGAAAAGACCTCAGGATTATCGAGTCAAACCTTTGGCCAAATTGATAGAAAAAAACACCCAAAATACTTAATCTATCTTTCAAGAAACACACTTGGGTCAGATTTCTTGTATTCATAGTTGAGTTTGGCAACTTTTCACTTTTTAATTTATTTCAGCTAGTGGAGCCTTTTTCCTGCACCAACCCTCATAAAATTA
Source organism: Irena cyanogastra (assembly GCA_013397155.1). NCBI lineage: Eukaryota > Metazoa > Chordata > Aves > Passeriformes > Irenidae > Irena > Irena cyanogastra. The sequence goes on along the minus strand of VWZV01009463.1, from coordinate 1,244,583 downwards.
TAGTGTTTATCCTTATATTTTTCTGTACAAGGAGACAGAGCCGTGGCAGCACCCTTGCTCAGAATGACACAGCAAATGCAAATCTAAGACTCAAGTTCAAGCCTGCTCCATTCCATAGATAGTTGTAATTATTAAAATATGAGTTAACTAACGTGATTGGAAAAGCAGTGTTATCCATGACTAAGCAGCAGAGCCGAAGCATGGAGAACGAAGGACCAACAAAACCATGCAGTGAAAGGAGGGAAGCCCCCACAGAGATGACGTGTTTGTTTAAATCTGAGTTGTAGGCGGGTCTTCTGTCAGTAAAGCACATGCTTAAGGTTACGTGGTGCAGAACATTCAGATGCTTGTGAACGGTCACTCTCCAAAATGCCTGTTGGCTGTTTCCAAAAGTGCAGTGTTCTGAAAAACCGCAGGACACTAAGTACCATCAAGATGTAACACAAAACTATTGGAACTGTTCAAGGCCAGACTGGATGGGGCTCTGTGCAACCTGTCTGGTGGAAGTGGTCCCTGCCCATGGCAGAGGGGTTGGAGTTAGGTAGTCTTTAAGCTTCCTCCTTATCCAAGCCACTCTATGATTCTATGAAAATTGGGTCGAGTCAGGACACAAGTACAGTGCACCAAAAATGCCCTGTAAATAGGCGATACTTGGTCACAAATGGAGTCAGCAATTAAGATGGACCTATGGAAAGGGAAAAGAAAAAATTTTTGAAAGGCATAGGAATGCAGCATTAAGCTCAGTCTGCCTGGTGTTTCCATTCTGAGGCCAACTTTCTCACATAAAACTTTGGAATGCAAACTGAAAGAAGAGTTCTGGAAAAAAAAAAGCAGCTAAGTCAGGAAAAAAAAAACATGGGAAGATCAATGCTTTTGTTCTCCAAAAGGCTTCATTTAGTGTTTTGCTGGAAGAGAACAAAGCTTTGTTTTGGTCTCTCCCTTGTATGTTGTAATTTTAGTATTCTCATAAATGTTCTTTTCACCAATTCTGAACACTAGGAAATATGTCCAACACTGGGTTATTGCTGTCTAGGCTATTTTACTAAAAATTGCGTGCACAAAAATTTGCACAGGGTACTAGGTTGTGATAAAACCAATTCCCAGTTATGGGTAACAAATAGTACAGGAGGATGCTTACAATATTTTTTTTTAATAGAAACCATTAAATCAGATATTTACTCATTTTCTCATTGGAGGCTATTCAGAATTGTAGTGACTCACAACAAGATTATGCAATAAAGTACAGGATGATATAAAAATGACAAAACTATAGATTGAACTGAGAGAAAACTATACCTTTGCTCTTTTGGGAGCAGTAGGATTTTGGGGTCATGAGGCCTTTTGTGTCCATTCCTTATTGGATTTTCAAGAGGTGGGTCTGGGAAAACTGTAAAGTTATTGCAAGAAACTTAGCAAAAAAAAAAAATTGGTGCATATGTCAATGAATGCCTTGAATGGTCTCTGTAATTAGCTATTGCTGGCTGAGGGCAATCTCTCCCCAGGTTACTGACTTCTGAACTCTTTGGAGAGAAGCTGTGCCCTAAGCCCTGTTGTCACAATAAAGACCTGCTGGGAACTTGTGGATTGCCTGAGAATCTGCTCTGACCTGCTTCTTTTGAACATCACAAACTGCCTCTTCCTCCTCTTGGCTCCTTATCTTGCCTCCTGCAAGTGTTAAGATAGATATGTTGCTGCCTTACCTCATTTATCCAGGCTCTGTTCCTTTTTTGGGACATTCTTTCACATTTGAAGTTTTGTGAACAGCAGGTTTTGTCCTGACAGCTGACTGTATTCCTAAACTTGGTTTGTATACTGTGCTTATGGACCCTGGCAGCCTCACTTTCTCATTGTATCAGTCACTTTTTCCCCTCACCTACTCTAGGCTTATTCTGCATTTCCCCCCCATTTGTTTTATCAGTATTTGGGACAGTATCTCCACCTGAACACTTCAGCAAGTGTCAAGCCAGGCAGGGTGTGGATTTCTCCATCTCCTACTGCACAGAAGCACATCAGTATGGCATTAGAGTGCACATTCTGATTACAGCACATGTAATTCAAATCACTAATACAGTTAATATTCTTTTCCTTTAGAAGATACTTAAACCTGCAGCCCATAGCACAAATCGGATGACAGTGATAGTGTGACAGAAGATTGCTCCACTTTGCTACAATTTCCATTCTACATTAAGAAAAAACTGTTGATTGATAATTCTACCTCTTTTCCAGAGATGCCTCTTTTCACAGGGAACCTGGCATGTAGTTATATATTTGAAGATGTTCCCATGAATATTGCTTATGGGAAGATGCCTTCAGGACATTCATGGTGGAAAGGAGCTTATCTGTGTTCTGTGTCTGTATCAGCTTTCTGAATGATCCTCACTGTTGCCTAGGTGCCCTTTTGGCTGTTACAAGTGGTTTACATGCTTCATGCTCTGAACTAGAAGCAGGCAGAGTCCCAAGGAAACACAAATGCTTTTATTCCAGTGAAGTAACCTGCATACTTTCAGGGCTTACAGAATGTGAATATGAAATCTAAAAGGCTGCCAAAGATGCTAGGGAAGGTTTGATCTGTTAATATAATATAAACCTTCTTTTAAATATTGCAATTAACACAAGGAAAATTGGAAATTTCAAAAGTGGTGTGAAGAGAGGTATGCATTTCCCCTGTGCATTAGAGGGTGCTGTGTAGACACTCAGGAGAATCTGCCTAGTAATACTTTCTTTTCTCTCTAAGTAGTAGCAGTAGAAGAATTTACAAGGTAGTAATTAAAAAAAAATTAGTCTTATACTAACATAATTTACCATCAATATAGTCTGTTTTGCACTTGATGCATGGATTTCCATCCCATGGAATGTTATAAAAACATACCTGAGAGAAGATTTAGACTTCCCTTGCATTTTTTCTTATTTGCTTTAGGAGCACATGTTTAATTTGAACAAGCTGTTGATCATAAGAGTTAACTGGAGGAATGGAGCAACAGGTAATGGAGCCATGTCTCCATGTGAGAATTTAATAGCCTCACAGCACCCTAGTGTTACACAAACTGGTAACTGGCCCAAAGTAATTGCTCTTGGCTCTATTCCTCTTTCCTCACCCATGGCGAAGGGGCACCTCCTTCCCCAGAGTTGAGTATGTTGCATCATCAGTACCTGCCTTCTCCTCTGTGTCCCAGTTCCTGCTGGCTATGTTGGCTGTGGGTTGTCCTGGACCATGGATTTCACTGTCCTGATTCCCTTTGCTGAATTGCTGACCAGGGCAGTGGCAGCAAGACTGGAGGGAATTGAACAGCACATCCTGCCCTAGAGAGGGAGTAAAGAGGAAAAAGTGCTTATATCAGCAAAATCACCACTGTTGCCAAATATCTGGCTGCAGTTTATGAGTACAAGGGAGTCTTGCCATGTGTGAGAAGGTAAGATTAGGCTCTAATTAAAAAACTGCGGGGGGATCATTGCACGAGTCAATGTGCAACACCCATGAGAGGAAAAATCAAATTAGGATGGAAAGGTTTTATTGAGGCAACTGAGACTGTATCTGACATGCTACTTAGACTGATCCTGCTCTGCAGGAGCCAGAGAAATTTTTTTAACGTGAGAAACATTGTGAGAGAGGGTGCAGGACTATCTGCAAAGTGTGCCTCCTCTTCTCTGGTAGATTCCTCTTTTAGAAAATGCCATAATAATTGAAAGTACAACCAAATGAGACCTTGTCATTTGGACACACTAAATATCCAGGGGCATGCAGATTGTGATTCAGTAGATTTGGGCATTCCACTGGGAGGTGGACACGTGGGTTTGAGGTTTTGCTCCAGGAAACATTTGTATTCTTGACTTGATGTATAAATTTGAATCTTATATTTTGCAGGGACAAAACTTTCAAACTGGTCAAAGCTGATAGTATTTTTTTTTTATTGCGTAACATAAACCTCATTGATATTACTGCCCTAACTGCATGTCTTAGTCTTTGATTTTAGATCACAGCAGATCTTGTTTACATTATCAGTCAATTACATGTCCTGAAGCAAAGTTCAGAAAATGAAAACAAAACCTTTCAGTAAATATATTTTGCAAAATTTGACATAGCAAAACAAGTATGGAGTTTCAGAAAACTTTCAGAAGTAAAATAATGAAATATTTGTAATTTTTGTGATACTTTTAAGAAAACTGTGTACAAAAGCAGTATTTTTAATCTTAAAAGTTAAGTTTCAGGGATCAGTAGTAACTTATATTCTATTTACTGCTCTAAAAGGCAGTAACAAAACCCAGTCAAGAATTCTAATTTTTAAATTACCATTATTAGAAAGGGAAGTAGCATCAAGGAGCTTGTTACCCTTGTCTAATGGGTTTTAGCTAGGGATGAATGAGAAAATCCACTTGGAGCAGGCTCAGTGTTGATCAGACCTCACCCATCAATGCCCATGGCAGTGCTCTGTAGCTGGGTCACTGAAGGGAGAAAGCCTCTTGATTTGCTTCTGCACATGACCATGGTTCATGCCATGCAGCCTTTCTAATAAGGGAGCTACTTGAGTAGCATTGAATGTCTGTAATAAATCAGCAAATGAAGAGAATGTTTATAACATTATCTGTTTAACTGGTCTCATTTCGTTTTCTCCTAGACTTCTAAATGAAATGTTATTAAAATTAATGTAATTCATTTATGTTCCAGCCATTTAAAATTAGCTGCTTACCTAAAGACTATAGGAATATAACTGCTCTTTAATGAGGGCATGGCTCAGGGTTTCATTTGGACTTAAATGAGAGTGTAATTAGAGCACTGATAGGAAACTATGTATTCCTCAGGAACTAAGAGAAGGCACTTGTTGTCCATCTGTTTACACCAATGACATGGGTCCTCTTAAAACTCTCTTTATGGTCTCTATCTTCTTCAGGCATGTCTGCTTGGGTCTGGGTTTGCTACCCCAGATGCCATTGCTGTGCTAAACTGGCTTTTGAGGCTATTATTCAGGATGTGAGGTTTCAGGATGCAGTTTCCTGGATGATGATGATGATGATGATGATGATAATAGGTGTATAGGGTTCTTGCCCCTTTTGCACTGCTGTCAGGTTGCCTCACGCTGGACCAGCTGCATTCCTCCTGCCAATCACAGGGTAATGAGGAGGCACTGAGACAGCTGTTGCTTGTGAAAATCATATGGGACCTGAGTTCAATGTCAGTGCAGTGTCTGTACTTACATAATAGGAGAAAACAGTTCCTGGAGGGAAAAATTTAGGCCTCCCAGCTAATTGTTGGGTGATGTTTTTAGCTTTTGTTATTCAGGAAACAAAACTAGGTAGGTATGGTGGTGTCTTCAGGTTTTAAAATATATGTCTATAGCAAGGCTAATGAGTAATTAGAAGCTTTTATGTAATTCTAAGTTCCATAAAATTCAAAGTTTTATTTTTAAACCATTCTATCACTAGGTGTGAAGTGTGATAGAAGTACAGTTCATTAAGTATATGAATTCAGGTTCAGATAGAAATGGTACAAGGCCTATGATACTGAGCAGGAGTTCTCCCACCACCAGTTGATGTGCATGAGAAGACTGCTGCAAATTCCACCTCAGTGACAGGCATGCAGTGTATCAGGGAAAAGAGAGGTTGGGACTGGTTCTGGTTACTCTAAGCAAAGGCAGGGGAGAGAACAAGGACACAGCCTGAATGCTCCTGAGGGAAAAACTATAGAGAAACAAGCCTGTGAGGATGGTCAGCCTGGGTGAGCTTTCTGATGCCCCCTTGTCCTATAGCCATTCTTTTGTGCTCAGTATGTTCAGACAATGCATGACGAGTGGAGGGATGTCATCAGACTATGATGTGAGTGTACCCAAAACACCACTGAGCCATGCAAAGAGAAAAGTGGCAGGGGTTTTTTTGAATCATAGGAGCATAGTATCAGTCACAGAATGCTTTGAGTTAGGAGGAATCTTAAGGATCATCTGGATCCAACCCCACTGCCATGGGCAGGGACACCTTTCAAAAGACCACTTCTCTCAAAGCCCTATCCATCTTGTCTCTGAACACTTCTAGGGATGGGGTATTCTTTAGTCACTGTAATGATTTTTTATTTGACATGCATGTGTAAATTATGAGTGACTTTATTTTAAAAATGGGTATTACCATGCATGAGTCAGTTTTGCAGTGCTTTAGAGAGACAGTTTTCCTTTGTCTTCAAGATACTATCAGTGCTCGTTATGTTGTCAGTGAAGTGCTGCAACTTAAGTCAGAAATAGAATATGATTAAGGTATGGTAAGGATAGGCAGAGGAGAGAAAAATCAGACTTCATCTACAGCAATTCCTGAATTGCCATGAGACTCTTGGTTATACAACGATTAAATTGTCTGAGATTTCATCTATAAAGTGAAGCCTTGTCATTATGTATTAAGAAATCTCTTGCATCCCTTTTATTTATTCTTTGATATTTATTCTTGAATCATTGAAATAATCAGGAGTAGGAAATAGACCATTAAAGGGAGAATTGCACTACTAAACACTGTGTAGTAATTATTCATTCTGGTAAAAATATTTTTTCCCCCTGATATATTTGCATTAGATGGTACAAATACATCTAACTTTTAGGAGACTATCATAGCTGAATACTATGTTGCCAAGATGTTCCATGGAATTAATCTGTCTCTCAAAACTGTTTACAGTTTTATAGGTGAACTGTGAACCATCATCTCTGAATCTGTTCATAAACTGCTATAGACACTCCAATACCTCTCAAATGTCTCATATTTTGAAGGTTGTTGCTCATATTATCTCTAAAGTTGCGCATACTCCAGCAAACCTAGTATCCCTCTAGTATCCCAAGTATCTTCTCTGTTATGAAAAACTGCACACTGTAATTAGGAGATGCCAAGGTTCGTGTAGAGAAAGCTGTTTATGAAGAAGATATGAATTGCAGAAGATATTAATTCTCCAGTTTTTGTTGCTTCCTGCACCATTTTCTGTCACACAGAGCCTAAACCACAGGAGGGATGTGTTCAGTTCTGTGCCCCACAGCCTTAATCCCTGGTGTACAGACCTGCCAGGACACAGGGTGACTGTTGCCATCCCAACTTCACTGTCAGCCTTGCGCTGTCACATAGCCAAGGTGCACAGCAGAGCCAGCAGATGGAAAGTGCTCCTGGGCTCAGAGTTCAGCTGGACCTGTGATGTCTTAGATTAAATTTTTTGACGTGAGATTTTGATGCTTGTCACTCAGACTTCTGTCAGAATTTCTGCTTTTCCTGGTGTCTACTGCTGTAATTTTTTTTTAGTATGTGCACAAGTGGCCAAACGAAACCATGACAAACTTGGCAGTGTTCAGTGTGTTTAGAGCCTCCCTGGCCAGCAGATCATTCCCTGTGCTGTTAATCATAAAGTGCATCTGGCCACATAGCCAACACATATTGTCCTGAAAGCCCAGCTGTGGGTGCTGCCTACACATTGGCTATGGCCACCAGCAATTTAGGCAGGACCAGAGGGAATGTAGTCTGTCAAATACTGTTATCTGAATGATAGGCTTTCAGCACAGAAGCAGATCAGAACTCATTTTGTCTGCTGGCAAAATGCTACTGTGCCACTAAGAAGTTATGACATGGCTAAACTGACCATCAAGGATCCTCAGATTTAAGATGAAGTAGGAGAGGAGGGAAAGAAAGCTGCAGTGGGAAGTTAGGGGTGTGTTGATACTCAAGCTGAAAAACCTTCATGGTGGATGTGCAGCAGAGTGATGCTGTTGAATGGTGACAGCATGGAGTTAGGATTTGGGTCGCACAGTATCTGAGCAGCATGGTTGCACACAACTGCACTTTGAGCACAACACAAGTGGACCTTGACTAGTGTGGTGGCAAATAGCAAACCAGGCAAATATCTGAAGGGTGTGAGTGTTAGATCCCTCACCAGATTAGCAAATTTGATGTTTACAGTATTTCTTATCTTGTCTTGGTAGCCAATTTTATCTGCTGGTGGTAGAAAATCAGCCTTATCAAGGCAAATGCTGAGATGTACTCTCTGTGTATTAGAACCAGCTGCTGCCCTGACACGGAAGCAGTCGTGTACACCAAGGACACATGGGAAGATGATTTGAAAGTTAGAAGCACACATAACTGGTTTAAAACTATTCAGCAGAGCAAGCACTGTCTGCGGTTGTATGGGATATAGCTGCTAAATCCACACCAAAGAGGCAGTAATTCTCAAAGGCTGAGAACAGAGACCTGAAAATAAATGCCTGAACAGCTTAAAAAAAAACAAACAATAGAGGAGTTCCAGGTGGATCAGGGAAAAATTACACACAGTAGGTGCTGAAGAAGGTGACTGCTCTGAAATCTCTAAGAATGAGTTTTGTGGACTAATGCACTCAAAACCAGCAGCATGTAAAACTTTCTGCAGTGCAGTCAGCAGTGGGAGGAATATTCTAAGACTTTCCCAAGCAGGTTGCTGGGCCTTACCAATCTACTTGACATGGCCACTAACTTCCAAAGTTGCATCCATAGCTGAGATTGCTACCCTCATGTGAGAAATTGCAGGAATGTAGACTCTGTGCTTATGCATCCGGCAGTTGGCAGGGAAGGTGAAAAGGAGAGCAAGTAGCAAACTCACTACCCACCCTTTCTTAGCAATCATTAAAGTGTCATTTCACACTTTTTCCCGTAGCTGCAGGCAGAAACGTTGCTGCTAATTTTCAGCTCCCTGCTAACACTTAAATTAAGGCTCTAGAGAGACTTGGTTGGGTTTTTTAACACCTGAGTGGTTGTTTGACAGCTTGCAAAGTAGCAGCTGAATACTGGTGAGGCTGAGAACTAGGTGTTGTCCAAGGGTAAATACGTGTGGCAGGGAGGCAGGGTAAATTCGCAACAAAAATAGACTGTACTGACCTGGGAATGAGGATACTTGAAACAAAATTGCTGCAGGCAAACCTGTTCTGAGAGTATAGAGACCAAAACAAGCTCCTTTGCCTTGCTGATGTGTTTGGTAGACCTTAATATGACCTTGGAAGAGTGATGTGCTTCAAAAACAAGGGTCAAGAGACAGGGGTCTAGGCTGGGGGACTTGAATAAAAGCCAGGAGGGAGTTCAAACCCTGGTTTTTAACCTGGCATAACACTCAGAATGAATGCCACAATGCTATGTGAGAGTCAGATGGAGGATAGCACGTCTTCATCTCTTCACAAAAAGCTGCTTTGAGCATGAATTATCAGTGTGAGATCACACACATTTGTGCTGAAAGCTGCCCTGTTGACCTGTTAAAACATTCTCTATTATGGGAAAAAAAGATTTGCTGAACTTGATGTTCCAGAAGCTGTGGTTGACAACAAGCAGTAATACAGGCTGATGGTACCAGGAAGCCAACTAATTTCTGCATGGATTTAATATGAGGGTCTTCCACTGATACTGCAGCCTTGGACACACAAATTATAGTGAATTTTGGATAAAGTCATAAAGGAGGTGAGGGATTATCAAAATTTTGCAAGTTGGGTCAAATAATGGGACTACATATGCTTATTGACTGTTACACATTTTCTATGGGGGTTAAGAGACATATTTTGACCCTATTGAAAACCCAAATGAAAATGCACAGTGTAAATTTATGTAAAAGGTTCTGTTATAAATGCACAGGGCCAATTCATCTAATCAAATAAAAATAGATTTATTTGACAATAATTTTGATAATAATATTCAGGAAGAGTCACAATGAAGGTTATCAGCGTCGAGCCCGGGAAGTCGACAGCTGGGTGAGCAGCGACCTGACCTCTATTGCATCAGGTCCCCCCTGTTCACGTCAGTGTTCTGGTGTGCTGGGTTTATATATGTTTTATTTGGCCTAAGGCTGAAGGCATTCAAGACTTTTCTGTCTCTGCATATTCATTTTTCTGTCTTGCTCTGCCTCGGCTAGACAATGCAGTTCCCGGAAAGTGATGAATTATTGATGGATTTATCCGAGTCCAGGAAGGGAGAAAATTCCTCGGTGATCGTGAATATCTACATCAGATATCTTATAAGAGCGATGATAGCTGGGTGGAACTCGTTCAGGACGACCCATCTCCCGTCCGGCCACATCTTTAGAGTTGGAAATCAACTCTTCCTGGAATCCGGGGTAGATGTTGCAAGCATCCCGCTCCACTGGAATGTGTCTTACAAGAAGTGTGGCTTACACATGTTTCAGTTTAACATTTTATATACACTCGTATATCATGCAGCTATATATTCTATGGGCACGAATTAAACACATATATATAACAGGTTCCAACATATTGAGAAACTGCGGCTGATCCAAATCAGTGATACTAAGAGCTCTGTGTGTAGCTGTTGGATCGTTGTTAAAATTCTGTTAATCAGAAGGAAAAAAAGTAGTGTGTGTAAATACAGAGGTTTACACTGCTTTTCTAAAATTTTAAATTTTAAAATTATTGAAGATGTAAATGAGAAAACCGTCAGAAATCCGGCATTTGGGTTTCTGCTGTCTAAAATTTTTACATTTATGCAATAGATACCTGGAGAACATGAGAACATCAGGTGCTGCCTTGTCTTGGGCAGAGAGGAATATAATTTTAATACTCTTTTATGACGTTAACATAATGTCAAATGGGAAACATTGAACCAAAAGACATGGCTCATTTTATTTAAGTGAAGACTTAGCTCATTTACTCATTACTGCCTGCCAAAATAATTTATAAATTACTAAGCAGTCCTTAACAGGGAATGATATTTTTTAAGCATTTGTTTTGAGTTATTGTAAGCAATTTCCATTTTATTTCTTTTTTAAATAAAGCAGCATTCACCTACCCCAAAGCTGAATGCAGCCTTCAAGCTCAAGTATTAAAAGCACAAGGGAGAAACTTAGGCAGAACCGTATCTTTCTGTAATTTGTAATGCATTATTTCACTGTTTCTTAGCTCATCCCTGCATGTTAAAAATAGCAGCAGTGTTCTGAAGCAAGTTGGTTTATAAATTTGACTCAAATACCCACTTGGCACCCTCTTTTCCTGATGATGATTGTGCAGAATATAGTCCCCTTTGGCCTCTTTTGCAGCTCTGAATGCTCCCTAGCAGGACTAGTGTGACAGCTGCTAAAACAGATGCCAGACTCTGTATGATGCCGTATTTTTTGTGTATAATCCTGAAGTAGTTTGTGTTAAACAAAGCAACTCTACCACTGCACGACCAGGCCATTTCCTCTGTGTAAATCCAAGTTATTCATGTGTATGGGTGGGAAGTTCACCTTGCTTTAAATACCTATGTTTCTAATATTGTAGCAGATGCTTTCTCTTCCCTGGTAAGCTCATGTCGCTGCTTCTCATGTTTTTGCGTTGAGGATATGTCACAGTACTTCACTGGTACTTCGCTAGTTTGTAACTGGTTTTTTGGAAGTACAAGTACAATCACAAAATATTAACTGTCTCATGATTTTCAGCTGGATCTCTGAAGGTGTCCCTGAAACAGCATTTCCAAATGTATAGGCACTTCAGAGCTGAAGTGGGGTCAATCGGTGTACATGCCGTGTGAGAATAATTTCTGCTTACTTTGTTTTATGCTATATTTTTTTTCCTCAGTGTACTCAGTAAAGTATTTAGCATACATCTCATTAGCATAAGTAGGAGCACATAGCAGTATATCACTGTTAAACTGTACTTTACTGAGGCTTTTATAACTATAGTACTTAGAGCAGCAAACTTTTTACGATACTTTTTCCAAAACATATAAGTGACTATTATTTCCACACAGTGTTATTTAAGACTAGCTTTTTTCAAAGAAAAATTGTTCCTATTAACTCACCATTTTCAGCAGCTGTTTGCAGATTAAATATTCCCAGGTTTTTTTTCTTCTTAAAACATAAATTGGAACAGTTTTCCTAAGCTTTTCAAGCTGGCAAAGTCTTAATCTATTATTTATGATTTCTTTCCACTTTTTGTAAATGTAAGAACAAAGAATATATCCACAGTAGCAAGGACATATAAGCTTATGTTCATGCTGTTTGAAGAGGTTAACGGATTATTTGACCTTGAATGACTGGGGTATGTGTGTAGAATTGGAAACCAGCATTCTCTCTGCTTTATAATATAATAAAATTTACAGTACTTCAAGTCACCCTAATTTATTTTCACTGTCCTTCTGTGTTTGTGACCCTTTAGTTCAGAAATAGTGCCCTAAATCCTTATTAAAGTATCCTTCGTATCAAATTGTACTTGAATGCCAAGGGACAAATGACATTGAGCATAAAGGAGCCAAAGTGAAGAACAGTTTGGGTTTAGACATTTTGCAGCGTTCTTGGCAGTATGTCTTACTGAGTAACGCTTTAAAGGCATAGTTCTGCATTCTTTCAAAATTGTATTCACTGCCCCATGAGAAGGATGAAACCCTGAGGTCTACTGAGAGGTTAATGTAGAAGAGCTAGATTGGAGGTGTGCTTACTCTTGTGTTTTAGGGCAGATATCAATGCATAACTGCTGGGGGAGAAAATCATACATACATATTGGTATCTTGTTTAGACGTACCTGATGAAATTTAAGGAAATATTAATTTTTCTGTGTAATTCCAAGTCCAATTTTACATGGGCATGGGCCTTTTTACTGCCTTGGAGTAAAGGCAAACTGATGTCTGCTTGCAGCATGGGCAGAAACAAGCTTTCATCTGTCCATGGAACATGGAGGCCAAACATATTCACAAAAATGTTCTGACCTGCTGAGGCACACTGAGTAAAACACAGCTCCTGGGTCAGTGTTGGTGCTGGACTCTACCATGATGCTTGGCTGTAGGTCTTGACTCTATGACAGTCAAGTTCTTTGTAATAAGGCCTGGAGCAAACTCTAGTACCCAAGAGCAGCTGTACACATCTCTAGAATCAGGACTCTCCTTTGGCTCAGGTTTGTAGTGTGGCTGCTGAGACATACTGTGTTCTCTCTGAACATCACAGTTTACTCCAAGGATCTCCACAATGCAGTGTAGCCACTAAGACCTTTTCTGCATAACCTGCGTGTAAAAATTCTTGGCATTACTCCCATATGTGTTCAGCAATGTGGTAGCTGCTGACTGCACTTTTCCAATCCTCAGCTTCCTCATTTTTAAAACAGTTTTAATGATATGTATCCACTTCAGAGGCCAAAGTATAAATTCTTAATGCTACATTTATGCAAAGTATTATTAAGATGACCATCTGGCAAAGAACAGATTCTGGCTTGCAGCCCTTTGTTCTTTCATCTGGCCATTCTGTTGCTATTTTTCAATGTCTCTGAGTTCCCTAACAGGTCTGCAAGCCTAGCAAACCTTTTAACACCTCTGAAAGCTGGGGAAGTTAAAGAATTCACAGTAACTCTTGCAGAACGCAGGGGAAACAAAGAACAAGACTCCCAAATTCTCTAAAATCAGAGTCTTTGTTACTGCTATCCCCAATTTTTCCCTATGGGAATGGATGGCAGTTCATGGATCATTGAGCCTGTTGCCTGCAAACACAGCCAACCATCTAATAGATGTAATAGTCCAAAAGAGGCTGGAGGAAAAGCCAGCCTGTATGTGCTACACCAGCCACCACAAAATTCCTGTCTGTAAGTTAAACATCTCATGGAATTACAGTGTCACACGAAGAGAGTGTAACACAGACATCCTGCATCCCCACAGCACTGTGGGCTTTGCCAAAGGGCCGTGGTACAGAGGGAAGCAAGCTCTTCCATGCTTACTGCCTCTCAAAGGATAATGGTCCACAGACCTTTACTTCTTCCTCCCCTCAAATCTGGTCACAGGTGTTTTACCTCTAAACACACAGATCGGTTAGAAAAAACTGGAGAATGAGAGATTCCTCAGCTCTGCCAGGTAACCTGCACTTCCTGCCCACAAGCCCAGCATCCTGCCTAGGCTGCAGATACATCTTCAAAGGATATTTTCCTGCATCCAATGGAGAAGTGGAGAGAATGCAGTTCTTTCTTCCTTCATTGCTGCAGTCAAAGCCCTGAGTCAGAGGAAGGCAGGTTTGAAATATGATTTCAAAGCAGCTTGATTCTGACTTTGCATTAGTGCCTATCATAGAAGATGAGACATATTCTCCTGCTTTAACTTCTTTTTTGCAAATGAAATCTAGGCATAATGGGAGATGAGGTGTTCAAAAATTGAGCAGTAGAATAAACTGCAATTAAATAGTGGGTCTAGCCACTGTTCATACAAGAATTACAGGACTGTTTGAGAAGTGTCTGAGCTGCTGATAAAAATGAAGCTTAATGCTAGAGTCAATTACTTATCAACAGTCCTGATTTGTAACAAATACTATGCTCTTAAAAAAAAAAAAATAGGGAGTCACTTGAGGAGCATAAAGCACTTACATTAGGATCCAGAACAATAGCTGAAAAAAGCAAGGCAGAGCCTATAAAACACTAAACTAAGCATGATACAATAGACACAAATCGCTCCAGCTTCCATGAAGAAAAAAACGTAATCTTACTAATTTCATGGAATTTAAGCCTGCCATTACAATTGCAGAAAATGTTGTGTCAGCCAGATCTTCGTCTAGACTTTTGAAAAGACTTTGCCAAAGTTCTCTAAACAGGATTCCATGTCTGGCATTTGTCATATGATGAGGCTGTCTAAGGCAGGAGAGTAAATATTACTGGAGATATAAGGAATAAGTAACTTTTGTAGGGGGTATGCTAAGGAGGAAATAAAAGAAATGCTCTACATACCTGCATGATACTTCATAGATCTTTTCTGTTATCTGAATTACTCTTTCCAGGCTTCTTAAAAACCAAGTCTGCCATCTCAGTGCTACTGCACCAAGAGAGTGGACAAATCCACCTATGGCCCTGTGATCTTGTTAAGGTTTTGTCAGTGGTTTCTAAAGAAATTAAGAACTCAAGGTTGGCCAGCCCAAAACAAAGCAGTGTTATAGACTATAAACTGACTGAAGGAAACAAAAGGAGCTATAGATGGCTATTGGTCAGTATGGAAGTAGGTTAATTACCAGCTTTCTCCAGGGCATTGTACAAAAGCTGATGATCCACGTGTGCTTTAATGACCTAAGAGTGAAATGAGATTGTGTAAGATCTGAGAATAACTAAGTATTAGACTATTCCCAAACAAATAAGACAGTGAAACTCTGTCTTCTTTTTTGACTTAAGTAAGGTCAACACCAAATGTGAGAAAAACTGAGAAATATATAGCATTAAGATTCTTTTCCTGTATGATTAGTCTGTCTTAAAGCCACACCCAACATCATAACCACTTCTCATCTTGGTGTACATTGCCGAGACACTGGAAGGAGCTGTCATCTTAAAAGACCCTGTTCCTGATTTCAGAGATACTGAAAATCTTGTCCTACCAATGGAAAATTCAAGTCAGAAGGAAACCTGAAAAGCTGTTAAAGGTTGGCATGTGTGAGCAGCTGTCTCTAGAGACAAGCTGGCATAGAAAGCCCAGAAGAATTGGGCCATTTTGTTCCAGAAAAATGCAGAGTTAAATATGCACACAATCTGATATTGATATTCTTCTCCTGGAAACCTTGCTTCTAAAGACTTTTAAAATAATTTAATTGAATGAATGGTCTTGAGGCTTTTTCTTATTATCCCAGAGAGAGCAGGAAAAGAATCTCTTGAGTCTATTGCATTTCAGTATGTGTCAAGATGATCACAAAGAAGGCTGCTGCCTGGGTCTGAGTGTTTTTACTTTGGGTAAAGGCACCAAGACATGAAGACTAAAACCCTGATAAGATGTACTCTGAGACAGAGGACAGTAATGAGGTTCAGTTGGTTGGGTTAATACAGCACTTTGTTGGAATACTTGTGGTAATGTAAATTCATACAGGCTTATATGAAATAATGTGTTTTGTAAGAGAAAATTGTACCAGCTCACTCAAGTGCATGAGTTCTTCATATTTTTTGCAAACAATGTCCTCATTAGCCACCACAAAACCTTTTGAAGTTTATTTGCAAAGTACTTCAGCTTTCAAGATTCAGTAAAAGTCAAGAAAACTGATGTGTCTGCATGCATGAAGTTTACTCAGAAGAGGGAAGAGTTTGTCAGTGGCTTCTGGAATAGGCAGACAGATTAGACAGTCTAATCAATGGCACAGTCCTTGGTATGTGCTTTGTATGCACCAGCTGGGCACTCTAGAAGTTTAAATATTTGTATCATAAAATAAATGAAACGAGAAACCAAAATGTGCATCAGTGAAATGAAAAACCCATGCTACTAAGTCCAGAATAAACAATAATTTAATAAAATTTGGCTTAGTTATACTTATTCTCACAAAGTTTTCTGGTCTGGAACATGTAGGATAAATGAAATTTCTGGAAAACAAAACAAAACAAAACCAAAAACACCTAAAAAATGCACCAAAAATTAGCAACCCCACCAAACCAATAAATGCCAGCAAGCCAGCTGAATATTTAAGCATCTTAACAATAATTTTCTTTTTCCTGAGGAAATGTATGTATGAGTATAGTCTGGAAAGAATTTAAGAACTTGGTGAATAAATAGATGTGGATTGTAAATCTCCCTGCTGGTGCCACTAAGATCTGAACACATGGAAAAGCTCCATGATATAGGCATGTGCAAAAACCAGCGGGATAACTCATGTTTTTTCTGTGAATCAAACATGGAATATAGTCCCTGATATGTTTTTTCCACCC
Organism: Irena cyanogastra; assembly: GCA_013397155.1. Lineage (NCBI taxonomy): Eukaryota > Metazoa > Chordata > Aves > Passeriformes > Irenidae > Irena > Irena cyanogastra. The sequence goes on along the minus strand of VWZV01009463.1, from coordinate 1,227,997 downwards.
CACAAGCTAGAATAGTTTAACTTCTGCCTTAGAATTGAAGGCAATAGTTGAAAATGTGAACTTGACATTTTAAATAGTAGAGGCAGCTGCCAAACACATCCCATTACTGTGTTTTCTTGCTTGCAGTTGGAGTGTGTAAGTTCCCAGGTTATAAAAGAACAAAATAGAGGTGCACTAGTTGAAGCTATATTTTTATTACTGCTACCTGAATTTTCAGTCTCACCATGTATTGCCTGGAGGAGGTTGTGGAGTGCAAGGGAGAACCATTCCAGTTATGTCCCTAATCCACTGCCTCTACAGCTGATATATTTCTGTTATAAACTGAAAAATATACAAGTGATGCTGGTCTTTTGAACCATCAAGCTTATTGACAGCACTAGACATTCATGCTGACTGTAAGACTAATCAAATGCATGATGAAGAAGTCACATCATTGTAATGGTATTTGAAGCAAAATTCAAGCTATTAATAGTGGTTACAAACTAGCAAGATGTGCTTTAAAAGGTCACAGATTGATTCCCCATTGAGATATAAAGATCCTCAATGTATGCTAATGATCCCCAAAATAGAACTTTGGACTTAATTTGGGCTTAGTAATGTCACCTTAGGACCTGGTGGTACAGGAAGTATGAAGCAGAGGACAAAGGCAAGCTTGCACTCATGAGAAATAATTCAGAAGTGGAAAAATAAGTGTAAAATAGGAGTGTGGGATGTAATTCTACTTCTGCTCTGCTATATGCAAGTCTAGGTCAAATGTTGGTGTAATTGCACTGATATAGATAGAACTGCTACAGATATAATAAATCTTTGTATAGTAAAGAAAATCAGATTTTTGGCCCATTATTTTGCACACAGATAACCTGTGTCCATGTTTTTCAAATAAAGGCACTTAAGCAAAACTTCTTTAGAGGAGATACTGAGCTTCTGTAGTTCCTGATTATGTCAGTTTAAGGCTACTTTACCTCTAAAGGCACTAGCCATACAATACGTTAATAGATTTTTTTTTTCTGTGGTTGCCACAGTTTGGGTCTGGTTTACATGGCCAGAGAAGCCCATGGTATGGAGAAAAAGAAAGGGGATATAGCTACTTGAAATCCCTGACGAATCTACTCTATATAAAGCTGAATTCTCTTAATGTTCATGAGTGATTGCATTTTAGAAAAGCATTGCTCGTTTTGGTTCTGTGCCTTCATTGCATGCGATTTTAAGAAAGGTTTTAACAAAATATAGTAATTAAAGAGTACTGCATTCAGGAAAAAGTGTGGGAATTAGCCTGTCCAAATTAATTAATGAATTTTAAGTAAGCCTTTTTAATATACAGAGAAACCTACATATTTTCTGAGTCTGTTCACTCCAAAAGGCACAATATCAAGTATTGAAGCATCCTATCCCCATTTATGTCAGATGTTGTAATTTAACTGTCAAGAAGCCTAGACTGCCACAATAATTGCTTCCAGCACTTCTGTTAATGCACAGTCATTCTTGAAAGGTACACAATTACAGGATTTTTTGTATCATTTGAAATGGAGGGCTGGAGAGTTTCTGTCTATAGTTATGCTGCTATAATTCCTCCTGTATCTGGCACTGATGAGGACACACCTCAAATTCTGTGTTCGGTTTTGGGCCCCTCACTACAAGAAAGACATTGAGGTGCTGGAGTTAGTACAGAGAAGGGCAATAGAGCTGGAGAAGAGTCTGGAGCATGAGTCTTATGAGAAGTGGCTGAGGGAACCAAGTCTGTTTTGCCTGGAAAAAAGGGAGCTTAGAGGGGACTTTATCACTCTCTACAGCTCTAGAGAAACCTGGAAGGAGATTCTAGTGACATGCAGGTTAGCCTCTTCTCCCAGGCAACAAAGGAATAGGGCTAGAGGAAATGGCTTCAAGTTGCACAAGGGTAGGTTTAGATTCCATGTAGGAAAAATTTCTTTGCTGAAAAGGTTGTCAAGCATTGGAACAGGCTGCCCAGGAAAGTGTTGGAATCAGCATCCCTGGAGGTATTTAAAAAACATGTTGATATCTTGGGGAGATGCTTCAGTGATGGACTTGGCATTGCTGGGTTAATGGTTGGACTTGATGATTTTAGAGGTCTTTTCCTAAGAATAAACATTTCAAAGAATTATACTATGTAAAGCCACATTTGTTATGTGAAAAAAAGGCTGAAAAAGTAATTTTTCAAGATTTCATTACATTTAAGACAAACAGTAACAAATTATTTAGTTTATGCATACTGCAGTGCCCAAGTCAGGACCCTTGCCCATTTCTCAGTTTAAGCTTTTTCAAGGTCTTGTCAATTTATTGGGATCTCAAAGAGGGTAGTAATTGATTACAACATTGCAAGCCTTTTAAAGGGCAGGATATCAGTTTCGCTACTTGTTCTGAGTGAATATGACCTAGCATCAAGTTTCAAAAACACAGAATATTTTTACATATTTGTGTCTCAATGTGTATATAGTGTGTTGTTTTCTGTTTATAAAAAAAGCAGAACAGTTATTCTTCCACAATTTAAATATTCAAATTACCGTTGGAAGAATAAATATTTAAATGTTTCAAATCTGTCCAGTATCTATGTAGCTCTGATTTTAGAATTATAGTCCACAACTATTAAGTTCTGTATCATATTCCCAGATTTTGCAACGACTATAAGTGGAATGAGTATCGTGATGTATATGTAATGAACAGGATTGTTTTAACTTATAAGCCACTGGGAAAGCCTAAAAAGAGATTTAGGATAAAATCTCTGGATCCAAGATGCAACTCATCATTTTTGAATATACAGGACTTTTTCAGTGTGTGCATTAACAGTTGATTTTACTGGGAAGAGGCCAAATTTGTTTGCTGCAGCCAAGGAGTAAGGTGGGTTTGGATGAATGAAAAGAAAACATAGATAAAGGAAGTCTTATACTGTTCATAGCTAATGAATTTCTCTGATGCAAATTCAATATTAAGTGCAGATTGCAGCTGCAATGGTTCTTGGGGGAATTCAAGAGGATATTGTATCTTATGGGGGATGCTAATTTAAAAGAATGTCTGGTCAGGATGCATTTAATAACCATTGGAAACTGTAGTGTACATTAAAAGGCAAGGGAGAAAATAGTGCCTGATGTGATACAGGTAGCAGTCTTCATTAGGAAGTATCTGTGATTGCCATGAATGGAATGGACACATGCAATTTTGATTTATAATCAGTATCTACTGTGAAGTGATTATTTTCTTTGTCAAAATTGAATTGGTAGGAGCCTTACTTGCATCTAGCTCTTTTAGAAGAACTAGAGCAGTCTCTGCTAACTCATTAATTTACTGAGTAGAAAATGAGGCTTAAAAAGAGTTCCAAATGGAGGAACAAGGTGAGCTGAAGTCCCCAGTCATTTCTCTGCTGTTTTGTTTCATTTAACTGGTAATTGTATTTCTGTGCATTAATTTATCTATCAAGCATGGTAGACAGGCATTCTGTGAGTGTGTTTGTTCATACACGTGTTTGTGTATAAGGTAACTGTATGTGTGAGACAGGGAAGCATTTTTAGCCTTAAAAAGAAGTAAGCTTCATGTTTGATTCTTTTCCTCTTTTAAAAATGCCAGATTTTCCTTTGCCATTCTAGATGCTTCAAGATGGGTGGTGTTTTGAGGAAAGAGTGGGAGAGAAAAGAGGGGTTTGGGAGGATGGGCTGGTGTTGACAACTTCTTAATGAAATTTCAGCTTTAAAACTCATCGAGGATTTCTGTAAGAGAATCTTCGGAAAAAAAAGTTTCTCTTAGCATGACATTTTAAATATAATATCTTTCACTTCTATAGCACCTGCTTTCCCAGGGAGCTAGTATTTTGCAGATTCTAATTTAATTAGCCTCTGAACATACCTACCATGTTACTGAGCAGTACCTTTCCCACATAGATATGATGAAAGATGTACAAGGAGATAAAGCTACTATATTGTACCAGACTTAATGGCTTGTGTTGTGTTACCTTAAGCACAGGAGAGTTCTTGGGAGGAAACACATACTGAGAAGGTATCTGAAATCTCATCTGCTTTTTTTTACGTGGTGGATGCTAAAAATTAGCTGCTGGTTCTTGGTAATTGTCTAAAAAGTGTAGAAATAGTAACTGGACCAACCTACAGTGTGGTGGGCAGAGTACAGTGCAGGGAATGCATGGGCTTCCTGCAGGTTTTCCCCAGTTTGGGGGATCCCAGCCCCAGTCTCACACCTCCTGGGAGTTACTAGGCAGAAGACTGAGGTTATAGCCAACACTGGGCCCATATCAGACTAGCAGGCATGTAAATTATGGTACATCCCCTATGGATGGACAAAAGCAAGGAGAAGATATGGAGCTATTCAGCTGGGACAGGGTGGTGGTAGCTCTGGGTGTTAGCATTGCTTTCATGTTCCTAGATGAGACTAGATGATAAACTAGATGAAACTAGAGATATCACTGGTTGTTTTTTCCTCAGAGGAGTAGTCAAGATTTTAATCAGTCTTCATTTACTTTGAAAATTGAATTGCATTCAACTCTATGAGCACACCTGTTTTTTGTGGACCTTTGCCTTCTGTTTTGTATTGAATGTGTTGTTAGCCTATCTCCATTTAAGTGATTTTGCAAACTTATGAGAAATATACAGAAAGAGAATTAGGACTGGATTTTGCTCACTACTGAGGCCAATCTTTAAAGCATTTCCTCCCTCCTGCTTGAAGTGTTTCTCTTTGTCATCAGGATAGAGTTCAAATCAAGTCAGAAAGATAGAGATGGATGAAACCACACAGGTTTGCCTTGGAACAGCAGTCCAAACATGAAAATCTTAACAGGAGCTTAGTCAAATTCCTCAGTTCATTAAAATTAATTTGGAGATCGCAAGAGGATCATCAGTCTTCTTTATGACTTCTGGCATGTCTAGTTAAGGTCCACCCGTTGCAAACATAGGCCAGATTCCCAGACTGCTGAAATTTGTTTCATCAGCTTCCAGGCCTGCTTAATATACCAGAGTCCCAGAGTGTGAAAAAAAAAATTGTTGAAAGCCAGCTAAATGAAGGGATTTGGACTGGCTTATTCAGGGCAGGTTTTTTATTTGTTTGTTTATTTGCTTTTAATTTTGAATAGCAGAGACCAAGTTCACTTCCTTTCAGTTTACTCTTCTTTTAGACAAAGTGGCCGAAGCCTACCTATTGCAGCTTAACGCTAAATGCCAGATTCACCCCTGTGGGCAGTGAGGTGCAGCAGAAACATTCAGAGCCAGACAGTGGATCCTAGCATGAGAAAGGTGCCATGAACCCTGTTCAGTCCAGGGAAGTAGCCCAAGGAAGTAGCACACAAGCCGGGAGACCGCAGGGGGGAACTGTGCTCCGCAGGGTGGGCTGGCATGAGAAACAGCCTGGGGCCTGTTCTTTGTCTTTGTCTGAACTTCCTGAATTTATCATTTTGGTGGGTTTAGGTGGAAGAGTGTTGATTGAGGTCGGCTCAGTTCTTTGTCTTCATTTACCTTGAAAAGTTTTGTTGAAGAGTGGTCTGCTTCTGGGAAAAAAAATTGCCAGGACATAAGTGTGCAGAATCCTTTGAAGGGTCCAGGAGATGTATAATGGTATGGTAATAGCACGTCAGTGTGTATGCATGGGACATGGTCACACATATATGTGTATGCCTGTATATACAGTCCTGAGTCTGTCCCATTTTATCAATCTGTCTCAATATTTAAAGGCAATTAGAGGTCTCAGTCCTGGTGATTTCAGTAAAATCTGGGCCTCTGCCAATGCTTTCTGGGAAGTGGGACGTTTCAGTGTTCGGTGAAGATGTAGCTATAATGTGCTTCTAACTTAAGGTAATCTGGAGCCAAGTTTAATCAGATGCACATTAGTGAATGGAATGCACTTTCCAAATAATGAAATTCTGGTTGGACCACTCAGTGTAGGATAAGAAAATCAGAGCAGATGCTACTAAAGCAACAGTCGGGGTTGAGGGCAGAGACTGCCAAGATGCAGTAAATGTGTTTTGCAGAAAACCCACTGATTTTTTGTCAGTGGCATTTTCTTTGCTTGCCATCTCTCTGCAACTAATTTTCCCCTAGGAAGTTGTAAGGTCACATTGACCTGTATGTTCAAACCATGTGGTCAGGAAAGAAAACAAAAAAAGATAAAAGCACATTGGTGAAAATACCTAAATAGTTGGTACAAAAAGAATAGGTTTTCTAACCAGAACAGTCTTTTTCTAACTTAATTTTAAAAGTAAATTAAAAGAGTGAATGGTGATCTTTATCTTGACCTAGGGTCTCAGTGCTTCACAAGTATATCATGACAGTCTGCAGTTTGATTTAGAACTTGCACAACAGTATGGAAGAAAAAATCACAAGTCCTTAGTGGCAGCATTGATCATCACTTTATTTTACAAGGAAAATAAGTATTCTTTTGTGGAGTTCTTTTTGGTCTTTTTGCTTTCATGCCCATTTTGACAAGGACAAGATGGAAAAACAGAATGTTAGAAGAAAGCCATTCATAAATATATCCCAAAACTGGAATCTTTTTATCTTCCTTTCAAGTCATTTATACCACAAAATAAGAGCTTTAATTCTTCAGTTTAAAAAAAAAATGCAGTGCATTGAATTAATCAATGCAGCACGAGATCTTTGCTACCTTTATGTGCCTGGTATAAGTTAGTTGATAAGCAGATGGAGTTCTCTGGAGCACAGTTAGCCATATTTGACCAACGTGTCAGCTCAAATTCAATTAGATACCTGTGTTTCAAATGTCAGTAAAAGGTGGGGGGTTTCTAATTAGAAAAAGAAGTGAAGTATTCCCTGGGGAAATATGGCAAGGAAAAACAGCATCCTTGGAGCCACCGAGGTCTTTCCAATAATTGAAGATGTCCTTCCATGGCAGTGGGACTCTATCCAAGTGCTGGTTGATGCGGTTCCACCTTCCTCCTCCCTTTGCCAATGGCTTGTTGTTCTCTTGCCTCTCCCTGTGGTTCTAGTGCTCTGTGATCCTCATGGAGCTGTTTCAACATGCTAAGATGAAAGGAAACAAACCCAAACTAAATTAGAGAAACAGGGATAGTGGTGACCCACATGACATGTCGAAATAGCTTAGCACAGGCTCAGCCATGTTCAGGAGCTGGCATGGAGGTGGGAGTTGGTTTGCACAGTCAGGATTAGTGGGTGGTGGACATCAACAAACAGATCAGTGCAGATGTCCCTATAACCATGGCTTTAATTGCTTTTTCTGAAATGGCCTTCAAAGCACAGGGTCACATTTGTTACACATCTCTGTAGGTGCAAACACAAGTAAATGTGACCAGAGAAATGGAGGACAGCAGCAGGAAACCTTTCAGATCATTATAATTGTCTTCTTACATGAAGAGATGCTTTGAGAAAACAAAGAAATTCTGCCAGAAGCAAATATGTCAAAGACCCTAGAAAAATAATAGAATCAAGCATGTCTGGAACTGAGACAATTGTCTTAAAAAGGTGCTTCATTTCCTTCAAGTGTTTTATTTCAAAGACCAGTTCTCAAACTTAATTAGTATTCCTAAGACATAAAAGACCTTCTCTGACATGAAAAATGGTAAAAGACATGTAGAAAGCAAATGTGTTACCTTAGCTACCTGTTTGGGGTGACATTTTAAATACAGAAAATAAAGTTGACAGAATTATAGTGACCTTTCAGCCTGAACAAATAAAATAACGTCTGCCAAAACTAAATGGCTGCCTCTAGCTGTAGGAAATGATATGCATCTTTGAACACTAATACACAGGCCTTTGGGAGAGTTAACTTTAGTAATGCTTACTAGGCCTTAGAAATTTATTTTGCTGCAGAGAATGGAAGGCTTAAAATCCCAAGGATATGGTGCAAGTACCAAGGGACCCACAGGGACCAGCCATGGCTGTGGGTGTGTGAAGCCATCTGCATGGTCTTTCACTCTCTTAATCCATCACTGGTCCCTGGTTTTCTTCAGAGGACCCAGAAGGAGCTGTTCACTGTATCGCTGTATATTTTCTTTACATTCTCTATATGTGCACATTTCTGTGTGTAGAAGCAGTGTTATGAGTTACACTACCTCTTTTTGAATTTCCTCTGGAAACCAAGGACATATGTGTGGCCTGGGAGACAGCAGCAATCAAGCAGATTGCTCTTAGAAAGGAAACTGATAGGTCTAAAAAGGGAAAGCTTCTCTTTAAAATAATCTGCATAGGAAAATAAAAAAAGAAAGTAATTGCAAAAATTACTTTTTCCTGCTTTCCCAAGCTCTTTTGGCTTCTGGTCTCATCTTTACCAGCAGATAAAGCAAGTTCTTAATTGTGCTTTAGAAAAGCTGAGAAGAGCAGTTCGTAGTTTTTAATGCCTCCTTTATCAGGCACATTTACATCCCTCTCCACCTTCACCTCAAATACTCCTTAAATTCAGAGTGATCACAAACGTGGAAAAGCCAGTTCTGCACTTGGATAACTGGGATACACAGAGGAAGGAAATGTCAGGGAGACGGTGGTATTTTACCTAGCTAACTTAGAAGGCAAGCAGGTCCCATGAATTGCAACTGTAATTAGCCAAAACCACTGAATTTCTTAATGATTTCCAGAGGTTAAAGGAAGTTCATGCAATTTGCTGTCTGTATTAATATGAATGGTTTCCAATTTAAGCAAATAATGCTAAACAGCCTTATAATTATTATTATTAACAGTATTATTATTAGTGTTATGTATTACTTCAGTTGCATTTAGGACTCTGAGAGATTTTTTATTCATTATGCAAAGGTCTAGGAAGATGTCTCATATTTTTCTTGAAAAAGTTATAAAGTAAAGTCTAGGCTGAGAATCAGACTTGTAGCATGTGGCATTTTGGAAATGAGGTGTCAGTCTAAATAAGGAACTTTATCACTGGCATCTGTCATATGTCTGAGGGATTTTCAGTGGCGGGCATGGATAGTTAAAAGATCTATCTGCTTCCTAAACATGATTTTAAAATTTTTTGTTTACTTGTAAGCTTTCATTTTCACCAGTGCTGTACTTATAAATCTGACCATAAGTCCTGCCATAGCAATCTCATCTTAGTTTTTGTATAAACCTTCCATGGTGAAATGACTGGCCTAGTACATGAGGGGAGAACAGTGGATATTTTCTACACAGACTTGAGCAGGGCTTTTGACACTGCCTCCATATGATCCTTGTAGAGAAGCTGGTGAAGTGTGGCCTGAAGTAGCAGCTGGTGAGGTGGATTGAAAACTACCCAAACAGCTGATCTCAAAGGGCTCTGACAGCGGCGTGAAATCTATTTGCAGCCCAGAAACTAGCAGTGAACCTTAGGGGCCAGTGCCAGCTCTGCTCCTGTTTAGCATCTTGAGAAGTATTACATGATCTGGATGATGGGGCACAGCATGTCCTCAGCAAGTTTGCTAACGTCACAAACCTGGGAGGAATGGCTGACCCCAGAGGGTCCTCGACAGGTTGGAGAAATGGAACTTCGTGAAATTCAAAAAGGAGAGTGCAAACTCTTGCACCTGGGGAGGAACAACCCCGTGCACCAGTAAATACTGGGGAATGTACTCTGCTGTAGTATATCCTCTGCAGGAAGGCAGCTTGTCAGAAAAGACCCTGTGGGTCCTGGTGGGCACCAAACTGAGCGTCAGCCAGCAGTGTCCTTGCAGCAAAGAAAGCTAATGGTGTCCCATGCAGTATCAGACAAAGACAAATTAGACTGGCTGAGGGAGGTGATCCTACTCCTCTACTTAGCACCTGTGAGGCCATGCCTGGAATGCTGTGTCTGTTCTGGTCTCCACAGTACAAGAGAGATGTAGAGTACTGTACAGAGTCTGACACAGGGCCACAAACGTACTTAAGGGACAGGAGCATCCCTCTTCTGAGGAGGGGCTGGGCTGCTTGGCACAGAGAGATGGCTCAGGGACCATCTCACATACCTGGAAGGAGGTTGCAAAGAGGGCAGACTCAGGCTCTTTTCAGTGGTGCCCAGTGACTGGATTAGAGTCAATGGGAACAAAATGAAACTCAGGAGGTTCCCTCTGAACATCAGGAAACACTTTGTGAGGGTGACAGAGCACTTGGACAAATTGCTCTGATCTGGAATGTTGTTGAGTCTCCGTCTTCAGAGATGTCCAAAAGCTGTCTGGACATGCTCTTAGCAACCTGCTCTAGGTGATGGCTCTTCTTGATCAGATGACCTCCAGAGACCCCTTCCAACCTCAGCTATTCTGTGATTAAGACTGCAATGGAAGGGGGAAGCAGATCACACTAAGTTAGCCAGTTTCAGTGGATGTACCATGGGCAAAGTAGGGCTTGGTTATCCTTCTTAGGTCTTTTAACCTTCGTTGAGTTGAGGAGAATTAGAACTGGGAGGTGTTTTCTTCCCAGGTGCAAAGGGAGAATGCCAGATGCTTTGTGGAGCACAAGTGTTCCCTCCAGAAGTCCCAAAAGAGCCTTCCAGCTCTGGCATATCCCTGCTCACCCAGGTGAGGAGCAGATGGCCCTATTGTCCCTGTGCAGTTTGACTGCCTTGAAAGCATTTCTGTTCTACATCAGGCTCTTAATTTCTGCAGTTTTCGTTGTGGTAGTGAATTCAGACATGATACTGAAAGTGCTGCTCTTGTTTATGCATACATGTATGTCCATTTGGGACTTAAAACACACAGATTTTGTGTTTGTTTAGTTGTATTTGTAGCATTTCAACTACAAAGTATGATCTCCCAAATTTTACAAGTCTTCTATAAGATGCTATATCCTTCTCTGCTGGAATAAGATGTCTGAACTGCAGGGGAATTACAGATTATACATATGCATATATATGCAAATATGGTTGTGTTTTGTGCTGCAAAACTGATCTTGCATCCAGCTAAAAATAGTATTAAAAAATGTTCATAGACCAAACCTTAGCTGAACCTTTTCAAACCTTTCTTCTATTCCTGCTATAGCAAAAATAATCTTTCTTAATTCTTATTTCATGCCTGTGTTATCTCTGCCTTCTTTTCTGAATAAGTTTTTAAACAAAATGGCTGTTGAATTCAGACTCAAATCTCAGCATATATAAATTCATGCCCTTTGATACAAGCCATTCCTTGAAGCATTTTTCTTGAAGACACTTTACTATTATTATCCTTCTGTGCTTCTTGGACTTTGTGCTATCTTTTAAGATGGAACTAATATTAGAATTTAGAACTCCAGTTGGACTGAAAACTGTAGATCTCTAATGACCACAGTTTGCTTTCGAGTCCTGAATGTAACTGCTGTCTTGCCAGCTCATGTTATTTTCTCCATTGGCTTGTATGCTGCCAGCATGTCACCTCTTATATCCCTTCTTCTTTTTCTATAATATATTGATAAGGGGCAAACTAGGAGGTCCATAAAGTGGCAAAATTCCCTCTAGATTCCTTGGAGTGTTTTTTTTGTCACAGACACCCTTTGGATTTGGCCTATGGGAATTGATGAAAGGCTGACATGAACATGCTGTCGTTTGCCCTAGAGCTTTTTCACTAGGCAAAACCCAGGCCAGAAATTTTACCCCTAAGATTTCTGAATACCAGATTTGCAAAGCGCGCAGATGTAGTGTGTGGTGAGGTATTCAGCTTGGTATTCAAGACCATTTCTTTGTGAGATGCTTTTCAGCCCTACTAATGCTATTTGCTGGCAAATTTGTTTTTGAATTGATTCCTATATAAAATTCTTCAAGCAGGCAACATTTAAGAACATTCTCCATTAGTCCAGACAACTGATAAGCACCAAGAGGAAGTTAGTCTGAATTCCTGTTAAATAACACTGCCAGCCATTTGAATATCACATAAAGATCACACGAGCACTGCCTGCCTATATCTTAATGAGTGACTAATCCCACATTATTTCCTGAGTGTTTATAGATTGCTCCATCCAAACAATGACCATTCAATTTATTAGGAGTTTTTTATTGCAGAAGCTAATGGCTTCTCTCGAATACTTCAAAAGAAAAAGCTGAAGCAGAGACTGCTATATAAATAAGATGAATAAAAAGTTATTTACAGCGAGATATTTCCAAACAGAATTCTCAGTTGTGTGTTTTTTCTGAGCCAGAAAGAGCAAGCAGGTCCTATAAAAGCTCTTATAAGCAATTTGGAAGGTTTTTTGGAGGAAGGGAGGGGAAGGTTGGCAATAGTTCAGTTTTACTGGTTAGTGGAGGCAGCTAGCTCCTGCTGTTTCACAGTGTGAAATTACATGCTAGGCCCCCAGAGTGACACAACCCAGATTCATCCTGGCACACACCAGTGGTCATGAAAGAAAGATGTTTATATGGAAGGAAACACATTACATTTTGTCTGTGGGGATAAAATATAGCATCTAGCTAGCCATTCTGATTCTCTACTGTTTGTGTTACTGTTGCTTCTCTTGACTTTTGCAAAAGATACTGCAGGCATCTCCTCGGCTTTAAAAATTCATTTTTTTTGCTTTCCTAGATCAAAGAAATCACAATTGTCTGCTCTTGTTCTGTGAAAGTTGTCTCTGGAAAGCTGCTAATCAGCAGGGAGATCAAACTACTTAATTTATCAAAGGCATCAGGGAAAGTGACAAACAACATGAGTTCTTGCGAATACTCATGTAAAGGTATTCCCTCTTCCAGATGGTGACTTTGACCATGAGGTTGAGAACTTGCCACTGAAGGGTTCCCTTACAAAGCAGTCGTGACCTGGCACGGGAATGCTCAGGGGTGTTTACCTCACCATCTGCTCTGCCGCTCCGCCTCTGTGTTGAGCCCTCCCCTGTGAACTGTTCAGAGTGATAAATAGCCCATGTCCCTATGGACCTGGGCTGAGAGATGGATGCTGGGAGAAATTCAGCTGTCCCAGAGGGGCCTGAGCATCCCCCTGTGTGCAGGGTGAATGATAAACACTGGTACCCTGGGGAAGAGCCTATCTCCAGACTGCAAGTTCTCCAGCCATGGAGCACTGGTTTGCAGAGTGTGCTCCTGTGAAAACATGGTAAGATAGGCAAAGGGTTCTTAATACCTTTTACTGGTGTTATCCTTATGTGGTGATGGGAGGCTGCCTGGCTGCTTCTCCAGAAATCTGGGATATGCACCTGGTACTCCAAGCTGAGGAGCCAGAAACACTGTTCTCCATCTGTGCCCACTCTTACCTCTACAAGCAGTCCCTTCTTCAAGTGCAGTCAAATAGGTGATTGGGACACAGGTGCAGCTTCCTTGCCAGTCTCACATGGCAGGTCTCAGGACCATTACCAAGGGCTATCATCATAAGTCTGTCAGAGCTGGGAAGGAACAGGGCAACAATTCAATTCCTGCTGCAGCCCCAGGGGCTGGTGAAGTGAGGATGCCTATGATAATGATTATATTCTTGTGACAGCTGCATGGTACAGATCCTTGGCCATGACTAATTGCCTTTCCAGGGAATGCCTGGAGCTCCTTGGGAGATTCTGTGCTTTTCGGATCCCTGATTCTTCTTGATATCTCCAGACTGAGACAGAGGCAAATCAGGATTCACTTCTTGGGGTGCTTTAGGATGACTACCAGCAGGCAGACAGGCTTAGAAGCAAATGAAAAATATGACATGGAGAGGAAGGCAAGAGAAGAGAAGAAAGAAATTCATTGTAAACCACTACTGGTTGGGAATCTCAGCTCTTCTTCATAGGACAGATACAGCCTTCCTGGAGGACTTGGCCACCCCCAAAACCATGTAAGGCTGCAGGGAGGAAACCAAACAGAGACAGTTGCAGAGCCAACTGTGAACCAGGATTTTAACTGACCCCTTTGGAGTGCCTTGGCATTTACCAGCAGAGCCATGTTTTCCTAACAGCTTCAGCGGAATATTGCTTCAGGAAACCCACAAGGACCCTTTCAACAAAGCAGGAAAGCCCTCAGTTTCTCAGAGGACACAGACCAGGGCAGATACCTGTTAGGAGCAGGGCAGAGATCTCTCAGGAAGCTGTTTGCCCTTAGGGGTCTGATCTCACATGGGCATCCCTTCCAGGGCTGCAGCCTTGACAATACATAAGAAACTCCAGTGTTTCCCACAAGTGGAAACCGAGGGAACCTCTGAGAACCTCTGAGGCCCAAAGTGATTTAGTCAGCTTTTGATGAAGCAGTGCCTCTAGTTAAAGAGCACGCAGGTGTGCAATGCCATGCAGGAAATGACAGTGCAGTAAAACTTCTTAGTTGTGCTGCTGAACATGTCTAAATGGCCTTGTCCCGTGATTGAAACAGGAAAGGCAGCTGTTATGCAGCACCAGTGGCAATGCCTGATGAAGAAACCGTGAAAAACAAATCTATACGCGTCTGGAGCGTTCTATGATTTTTTTATTGTTTCTCTTCTAGCCCATAGTTGATAGTGCAAAAAAATGCACTGATGTTTACTCCTGAGAAGTATCTGGGCAGCACCTAGAGGAGCTGTGGCCAGTGGCTGTGTCACACTGCCTGACAAGGTTATGCCATCCCTGTCGCTGGCAGGGGCACCATCAGCTGCCTGTCCGATGGGTCCATGGTCACCAAGCTCCATCTGCTCCCTCCCTTGGTCCCCAGCACTGTACAAGGGGAAAGCTGACCCAGGGATGAGCACCTGCATGGCAGGGGCAGCCTTAGCAGCACAGGACTTCACAGGCTGATTGGGATGCAACAGAGCCTCCAGGCTGATAGGGAGCCCTGGGAGGAAAGTGCATCCTGGGAATATCCCAGCTTTGAGAGGAGAAACATGGGGACAGTTAAACTAAACAGCAAACATGCAGGGGTACTTCCATCTGATCTGGCAGCATATGCCAGACAGGCTGTGGGGATGTCACCTCACTGTGTGCAGAGGCAGAGGGTTTGCTGCCTGCCTCAACTGGATCTGCAGGGTACAGAGAAAAGGAAGGGACAGTAAATTGCTGTAAAGGTAGAGGGGTGCTGGCAGAGGACAGCCCAGCATCCATGCTGCTCAGTGAAAGCATCCAGGCTGCACGTCATTCCAATAGAAGGAGATTTGTTTCCTGAAGATTTTTGTTGCCTCACACATGGCTGAATCCCACAGTGGGCTGAGCAGTGGGGCCGAGGAGCTGTATCCCAGGGACAGTTAGTAGGGGAGCAGGCTGCATCAGAGATTTCTTTAGACCACCCTGCCTTCTCCTCATTAAACCAGGACCTAGTCCAACTCAGTCCTGCCATCTCCCTCCACCATTGGTTCACAAACTGGAGGTCTGCAGTTTGCATGTCAGGAAAGGAAGGAAAGTACTGGGTATGATTGGCTACAGTTGGGGAATTCATAAAGTAGCTAAATTCAGATGGCCATAAAAATTTAGATGACCATAAAATGCTGCTGTAATATGACTCATGGCCATTTGAGAAGGATCACCCAGTCATAGAAGATGCTGGGGAATGCTTTATAGGTCATAATGAAACAGATGTAATCATTTTGTTTATGCTCATAAAGTGCCTTGCTTTATGTTATAGGAAGTAAAGCAGTTATTTTTCTGATATCTTAAATACTGCAAAGTGAAATTAAATATGAGGAGTTGGGTTTTGGTTTTTTATCTTTGTAGGGCATGCATATTCTTGAAATCAGCCTTTTAATGTCTCTTATGATGAAATATTCCCCAGTGGGATCTGTCCTCACATGGATCTCATCTCAGTGGCACAGATGAGGATGCTGCTCCCATAATTTAAACTAAATTAAATCCAGCCTTTGGCTGCTGGTAAATTGCCAGAACCATGCTTAGTTGGACAAGTTTTGGTCACTGCTGTGCTCCAGAATGCATTTCAGTTTCCTTTTGCACATTAAACCTTAATGGTCCCATCAAAAATAATTTGATTGGAAAATTAAAAGTTGGCTATTTTTTCCTTCCTAGAATAAGGCATTAAAACTGTAGGGATTTGTTTGTTTCTTCAGAACAAAAAGAATAAGCATTAGAATATATTGCTAACACAATAAGTATTCCTTCTAAAGAAACTTTTTTTTTAAGTATTTAGGCACACCTAATAAAAAGGCACATAAGAAGTGAAATAGAACAATCTGTTGTTATTTAACATGACAAATACTGTTGAGATACAAACACAGTTAAGTTTTCTCTGGTAACTAAGCAACAGAAGAAAATACCACTTATCCGAATTGCTGTTTATTCTACTGATTTTTAGCTCTGCAATAGTGATTTTCATCCTTTACACCTCAAACACAGAACGAAATGTTTATGGCATGGCTAAATTGTTTAATATAGTGTTTGATGTAAGGGCAAATTAGGCATCAGAATAAATGTCTAGGACTGCTCCAACTAGCCATTAATGACTTTTGGTCTTCTCACAAGTTCTTCACTAGATTATACACCATAAGCAGGCATCCTCTACAGACTTAGGCAATTGCAATAAAATGGACTACATGAGGCATGAAATCAGAATAATTTCATTTTTCTAAAGAAGGCAAATGGTCTCTTATTCATGTGTATCATCCTAAGGACTTCTTAAATAAAGCACATGGTAACAATGTAGTCTTTGACACTTCTAAACAGAAGACTTTTTTCTAGAGCTGTATAAATTATCATCAGATGGGTAATTTCATTATGGTGAAAATCTGTAGCAAGTGCTCAAAGCCATAGTCAGACTGGACTCGCATATGGCTCTGCACTTGCATATGCACATTCTTGTGCACGCTGTCTAAATGAGCAGCAGATGAACATAACTTTTACAAATCTTGAAAAATCTAAATTTGTAGATAAAGATTTGCAAAAGTTGTGGGACTGGAAGAAAGGAGGTAAAAGCAAATAGCAAATTTTGGGGTGAGAATCCCAGAGGAGCTCAGAAGATTGGAAGACATTGACTGAACCAAAAAATGTGCAGCAAGAGCAGTCAAGTCCCACATGCTTGGGAACAACATGTCCACCAGTAATAAGGGTTTAGTTTCTCTTTTCCACCTATAATAAGGCTCAGCTATCTGTATGAAAAAGAATGGTGTCTGTGAAGCATAGTGGAGCAGCTTCTGAAATAATTTCTTAGAAGCAATAGGCATAAATGACACCCAGATAGTATGAAGTAAACTGGGGTAAAGCTCAAGCTCTATTAAATCACTGCCAAAAGCATCTTCAGTTTCAATGATACCAGGATATTCACCAAGTCTTTTATAAAATAGTAGATTAATTGTAGGCAGGTTGAAAATCCTTAGCACAGGTGCCAGTGGCACCTAAACGCTCTTCCAGAATAACTGACTCTGAGGAATTGTCTCCTCTTTGGTAGGTATTCGGGGGCCTCCTTGCCTGCCTTGTACAGGATCTGGGGAGAAGTTCCTAAGAATAAAGGAGAAAAGAGTTAGAATTTTCTTCACACAAGAAAAAAGGCACACCCTCCCAATCACAATCTTCCAAAATATCAGCTGGATTTGAGTGTGCTCACTGAAAGTTACACCTTGCTCCTGCAGAAAGGTATTAGGTTGGTCAGCTGCCAACTCCTGAGGAACAAACTCTGTAAGATTATTTTCATTCATCCTAGTTAATCAAGCAGTGCTTGTACAGCACTTTAAACATAGAAAGCACTCCTATAAATATTTGGTATTATCGTATAATTACACTACCTCATCTCAAACAAATGCACATGTGGACATGCTTTAATCATAAGTGAATTGTTACCAGAATTATTTCAAATGCAGGTATCTCAGTCTATGCTGACCATCCTCAAGATTAGTGTGTGAACCTGGAGCAAAATGAGGGCTCTTGATTTTGGAAATACTGGAGAACCACTGTCTTATCAGAATGAATGTCTCTTTCCCTAGAACCAAAACACATTTTTTCCCAAATAATAATGTAAGCAATATTTTATTTCTATTTGTCTTGCATCTTGGACACCTGTTGTGGACAGCACAAGGAGTAGCCTGGTTTTCTGTTTGTTTTTTTACTTTACTGCCTTCCATCATTAATATAATGGATAAAGAATGTCACTTGTGGCCTTGTCTCAGATTCACATCCTTAAGGATTATGCTTTATCAAGGTCTGTATATTGTGCTGTGTGATGCACTGAAATAAATTAAGACAATTAAATGCTGAAAAATTTTCTACTTCCTTCAAAGGTTAAGACATTAAGACTCAAATAACAATATATATGTTGCCATCTGATTATCAGTGACATAGTCCTTCTCACTCCATGTATTAATTCTGAATATAGGCTTCTTTAAATCAGCATTAACAACCCAAGCAGTGGTCTCTCTTAATAAAAAAAAAAGATAGAGAGTAAAAGAGTAATTTTAAAATAAAAAATAAAAAATAAATTAAAATAAAAATGTTTTGAGATTGCTTTTTCATAGTACATTTCATAGAATCACAGACTGAAAGAACAGTTTGGGTTGAAAGGGACCTTGAAGATCATCCAGTTTCAATTCCCTGCCATAGGCAGGGGCAGCTTCCACTAGACCAGGTTGCTAAAAGCCCCATCCAGTCTGGCCTTGAATACTTTTCATGGATGGGGCATTGACAGCTTCTCTGGGCAACCTCTTCCAGTGTCTCACCACCCTTACAATGAATAATTTCTTCCTTATAACTAATTTAAACCTACCCCCTCTCAGTTTGAAGCCATAACCTTCACCCTCCTTCAGGTACTGGAAGGCACAGTAAGATCTCCCTGGAGCTTTCTCTTCCCCGGGCTGAGCAACCTCAACTCTCCCAGTCTGACTTCACAGGAGAGGTTTCATAATCTTCCAACTGCAAATTTTCTAAGAAACTCAGTTACATCTAAGTTTTTCTCCACAAGAAAGAGAGCTATGGAACTGTAGGGTCTTTTTATGGACTAGGTGGAGTGGTATGTTTTTATTTGGTTTTAATCTTATAGTGAAATAAGAAACTTTAAGATAAACTTGATTTATTAGACAAAGTAGTTACATACATACTAGATGGCAGTATTGTTACCACATTTCCCATTTCTGCTTCTTTTCCCTTTTTTGTCAGGTGCTCTAACTCTCAATTCTTCACTCTTTTTCATCTCTTTTCATATCAATTAAATGGTCTTTGGGAACATGGATCAGCAGTTTTTGTGTATTTGTAAACCACCAGCAGAAGACTGTAGTTGACTGAATGCAATCACAACCAAAATAATAACATTCACATTTGCTCTTTCAGGTTAATTGGCATCAATTTACCTAAGATATTTTGCAATGCAGAATTCTATACTACTTTTTTCCTATATCTTTCTGGAATAACTGTATATAAGAGTCACAACCTGGACTCACATAAAAATGTGAATTTCTACAAAAACAATACCAGAACACCAAAATATAAAAACTCTTTAAACCAGGAACTACCTCTGACTGTGTCTGTATGGCATTTGCTGACAATAGGCCTCCAGTGCGGGTGTCTGAAGTGGAATTACATAATGCATATATATATAAAATGGAATGTGTCATTGCTGCAGTGTTAAGCTATATTTGGAAGCCACTACAACAAAGCACTTTTTCCCATTTTTTCTTCTATATTTCACTATTAGAAAAAAGTGTCTTTGATATATGAATCATTTTATGAGACCTTCTTTTTATTTTAATAACTGCTAATTTGCACACCTAACATCAATTGCTGGTGCAATTAATTGTGAATGCAAATCAGAATGTTTAGCTGTCTAATCACCTGATTGTGCCTATAAATCAGTGACAGTAATTATGTGTGTAAATGTTAATTTCAGCCTGCAATTAATTTGGCCAAAATTGAAAGGACGGAAAAAAAAAATACCACCCTAGGCTGAAATTTGGTCCCCAGTGTGTAAAAACAGAAAGTATCTTCCTACTCTACGTCTTGTGTTTAAATTGCAGAGAGCTAAGTAGACAAAGAGCAATGATTCCCCAGTCCCCAATAACTCATTGCCAGTGTTTCGCAATAAAGTGCAATGGGAGAGGAAATATTTCCATACGGGTTCATTAATCACAACATATTTGCCATGCAGAGCCACTCTGCAGAGCAGGTAAAGAACCCTAGGGGTCCTCACCTGCCACAGTATGTCATTTTTGTAATAGGAAAAGTACTTTTTGTACAAATGCTGTAGAACTGAAGTTGCAGATGGCTCCACTGGCAGAGCTAGAGCCTCCTGGCACAACTTTCAGCAGCCACAGCTCCTTTAGGAATTTACAGCAAGGGTTAGTGATATCTTAAAAGAATGATGCTGAAGATGCTGTCTGCTCCCACTATGTGCAATATTCCAAGGTGTGGCCCTTGGGAGGACATGTTAGGCAGGACAAACAAACCCCACCCAAACAATAAAATGCAGAAGGAAATAGCCTTATCTGTCCGTGTTGTGCCACAGGACTTTAATGAGAGGTCTAGGAACAATTAAATGGATCGTGACTGAGGACCTGTGGGTCCAATGGACCCCATTAACAGAAGTGTGCAGCAAAAGATGCCTTTCCAGCTCAGTGGCTTTCAGATCTGGGCAGCAGGCCATTCCACTTCACCTAACCCCAAAGACACCAGAGAGCCCCAGTTATCTCATCACACTCTGACCCATCTAGACCTGCTCAGTGTTTTGCATGAGAGTTACAGTTGGTGCCTTGTTTACTGTACC
This sequence comes from Irena cyanogastra, assembly GCA_013397155.1. Classification (NCBI taxonomy): domain Eukaryota; kingdom Metazoa; phylum Chordata; class Aves; order Passeriformes; family Irenidae; genus Irena; species Irena cyanogastra. The sequence continues at coordinate 1,207,549 of VWZV01009463.1, read as the reverse complement.
TCTGTGGTCTCAGTCTCTGAGCAGTTCATTGCTGCTTTACTCCCACACGGGACTTTGATAAAATTCAAAGCCACCTGGTGTGATTTTAATTTAAATGTGAGTTTAATGTGTTTTGCTTTTATATTGCTGTGATGTGCATTGTCAAGAGAAATGCTGCAGGCTCAGATCTGTCCTCTCAGCTGTTTCTCTGTGCTATTCCCTGTTTTTGTCTGGTGAATATTCCTGAATAAAAACTGCTGCTCTGCAGTAGAGTCTGCATTGGGTACAAGGGTGCATTGGGTCATTTTTCAAGGGGGCAACCAAGTCTTGGGCTCTTTGCCAGTCGGAAGCCAGAAGTCTTCTCATCAGCATGAGACACCTCCAGAGTTACAGCTCAGGAGAGATTAAAATTTGCATGCAACCTTTGTATAAAGAGATTTCACAATACACCATGCTCCACCAGTTACGAAAAGGGTTTTAAGACAAGAACTTGTGGAAAGAAGAAATACTGAAATACTTTATCTTAACTAACTAAAACAATTCATATTGAAAGTGGTTAAAATTTACTGAACTTCTTCTAATTATAAAATAGGATCTCACTTAAAAAATTGCTGTGAAAACATATTAAAAATATCGTAAGAAAATTATGTCAGGAACAGGATATGAAAGATACCTCAAGAAAAAGAGAAACAAAGATCCACATCAGTTAGTAGCTCCCCAGGCTACTACTGTAGGACACAACGAACCCTGATGCAAGACTGTGGAAGGCCTCTCTCTCTGGGACCCCCCTGCGTGGGGAAACCCCCTGTAAAGGGTCTATGCTATAATTGAGAGACAAATGGGAACTTTCCGGTCTTCAGGTTGCTGTTTATTTCTTATCTTATCAAAACTTCTCCACACCGCCTTGCACCAGGCTTAGCGTGGTAAGGAGTACAGCGAAAAAGTCACAAGATGTACAGTTTCAAGGTCTTTTAAAGCTATTTTGTCCAATAAACTCTAAAAACGTACTTTATTTCTACTTCTCTGCCAATAACTAACTTTCTGACATGTAGCATCTACATCGTGGCTTTCCCAAACCAATCACCCAGTGCCACTAATACTACAGAAAATGCAATCGAAGAAGAAGGAGAAGAAGACAGGGCAATGCCCAAAATTCTCCATTTTGCCCTCCATCCACCCCCATACTAAAAAACCTAAAAGTCTAAATTTTTCATCCAGTGGCAGCTACACTACAATTCAACTTATATCTTAGCAAATTGTACATCATCCAAAAGCCTAGGGAGTTTTCTCCATGGACGGAGGTCAAAGGCACTGTTTTCAGGAGGGTCAGGGTTTGTCAGAACAGACAGAGGAACACTCCCTGTGCCCTGGATTCCAACACAAGACAACACCTTAATCTTCAAAATTTTTCATTAAGTGAGACTGGGGAGTTTTTTCAGCCAGCCTTAATTAGTTTGGAATAAAATTGTAGGAACAACATGGGAGCTTTTCTGACACGGAATATCTGAGATCAGATCAGAATAACAGAGAGGATCAAAGGACACCCAGAGTGATCACTGTGCTGTGGCTCGGGTGTGTCATGAGAGGCTGCTGCAGGCTCTGCAAGGGTCACCACAGGCATCACAGCACCTGGGTACTAGCATTCAGAAGACTTCCCTTGCTTCCTAAAACAACTCATTACTCCTGCACCCAACAAAATCTACTTAATGAGCTGGTTGCCAGGTGTTTTTCCTGCTGATTGCACAGGCCAGAAGAGCTGACGGGCTTTGCCTATGGCTCCCTTTATCTGCTGGTTACTACAGGGAGCAGCAGCAGCAGGAACCAGGAACCCAACAGGCTGCTGCTGCTTACTGCTACTGCTGCATGGGAGCTACCGTAGTGAGTCATTTCTGATCTCCAAGGGAACCCACAGCCAGATCTCCACGCCTTCTAAAATGGGAACTCACAGCTACATCTTCTCTCCAACTAAAATAATCAAATGATGAGGAAAAAAAACCACGATGCCTTTGGCAGAATCTGAGATACTCAGTGTGTTAGATGGTGGAAAAGCAGGACAATAAGCTGAGCCACAGCAGAGCTACAGGCTAAGACCACCCCAGACTTGCAGTGCAGGTGGTCCTCCAAGTGCTAATAGAGCCATGCAGAAGGAGATTAGTTCTTTGCAGGTTCTCATTAAAGAGTCAGTTTTGTTCCTCTCATTATTTGCAAAACCTCTGAGGAAGGCCGTATAATCATGATATCACCCATATATTTCAAATTAGAAAACTGGGTCCTTGAAAGAAATACTATTTAACAAATAAGACAATGTTAAGCTTTTAAAATGGCCTTTTAAAGGCTAGTCTTGTCTTCAGTTTAGTTTACTCTTATCATATCAACTATTATAAATTGAAATACAACAATCGTTTTAAGTAAATGTTCATTATTTTCAAATACGTTGAACAAAATGTTATTTGCAAGCAGAAATATAACCCCTAAAATATCATTCTGTGCTTCTATAACCACTCTCTTTCATTTCCAGGTATTTTCACACAATGTACTTGGGTATCCGGAGTCGACAGAGTGGAGAGAATGACAGATGGCGATTTTATTGGAAAATGGTGTATGAGTATGCAGATGTGAGTATGCTGCATTTGCTAGCCACCTTTCTGGAAAGTGCACCACAGCTGGTCCTGCAACTCTGTATTGTTGTACAGACTCGTACACTCCAGGCTCTCCAAGGTAGGGGTTCATTTAATCTATTTATTTTTTATAATTTTTGTAAGATGTAATTTCCACACATATATATTTATCCTTCGTTCAGACTGCTGTGTGCCTTGTAGTCCTGGCATAAGAGCAGATCTTGCCTGCTAGCTGCTATTTAGCTGTTAACAATAACTCTGTCAAGAAAGCCTGTGTTATTAGAGGTTTTTTTAGCCTTTCTTAATGGCCCTGGGTTGTGGGTAGGATTTAAAATGTTTTGCTTTCTGCATGTCCCTGTAATAGAAGAGCTCTTCTGATTATCCACTGGGCCAATGTGAAAATTGCATCAATCAAACTATTACTCTTCTCCCTATGCTTTTTTCTGAGAATGCTCAAAACCCTGCAAACTGCAGTAATGAGGTTCATATGGCATTATGCAAAACAGGAGACGGCACAGGAGATAACAGCAATTCTGTGAAGAAAATGCCAGTGTTTATGCCCATCAGTTCTCAGCCATGGTTATCTGAAGTAATACAAATCATCTCTCAAGCAGTACTCATTCCTTCACACTCTGGGTCTCCTTCTAAGGTTGATGCTTTCAGCAAGTGTGGTTACTTCTTTTGAATGGTAAATGCATGCATATGTCCTCCTATATGGCTTTGTCAGTCGGTATACAGATATTAGAATATCTCATTTACTATTGCTTTTTTCATGCTGCTTTTGGCTACCTGACAGCTGTCCTTTGGTATTGTGCCATTGTTTTGCCTTATGGCTGCACCTGGACAGAATTTTTTAGCAAGGGAGTGAAGTGAATGAGAACTTGGAATCCAGAAGCTGACAAAAATGCCATGAGGTAGTGAGGAGTGAAGGGAGGAGGGGAGAATCAGAAAGACAGAGGGAGGCAGGAAATGCAGAATTTTTGTCATTTGCTTTTAAGGAACAGTTCATGTGCTTACCACTGTACAAGAAGAAAATGTGACAGCACCTTGCTCCAAGAAAATGTTGTGTCTGGTTAGCTTATTATGAGTAACATGCAGTGAGTTTGATTGGATAAAAAAGGACAGGGCACAAAGTGGGTAACTCTGTGAAGATCTTGATCCTGGGCAGTTTCCTGTGGATAAATCAGAGGCTTTACCTTTATAGAGCTCTGAACTAGCATGTAATAAAGAGCTGTACTTCTTCTGTGTTTTTGCTTCATTAGATCTAAAACTCTTCCACCTTAAAGGGAAAAGAAAAACAAAGTTTCTATTTTAATTAGTTGGTGTTCTGTACAAAGAAGTTTGCCTATGCACTTCCTACTGCTATTGCTCAAAATGATGAGTTCCCACACCAACAAATTCAAACTATTCTCATTGTGGAGAAGGTATTACCACTTCAAGATTTGTCTTCCCAGAAAAAGCAAGTCCAGAGAAAGACTTAGGAGGAGAACATAGACAGAATACTGTATGGTCAGCTGTAATTTAGCTCTCTTCATAAACTATTAATACAGAATGCCTCTCATCCTCATTTTAGTGCAATAACAGATCTGTCTCTGAGAAATGAGCCCGGTGAGTAGGCACTAAGCCTGTGATACACTCTGCAAGTGGTTGTTAATTAGAGAAGACCTGAAATGCCTCAGTTTAAAAGGCAAAAATGGTTCCTGCACCCTGCAATCAGCTCTGGGAAACCTATATACTAGAAACGAGAAAATAATAATACTATAATTATGGATTTCAGCTGAGAAGATTGATGGTATTTGCTTATGCTCTCTTCCCCCATTTTTTCAAACTTCCACAGAGAAAAGGATCCATTTAAAAAAACTAAGAAAATTAAACAAGGTGCTAGCATTTTCTTAAACAGTGGTACCATTATACTCTCGTGATAAAAGCTAATACGTTTTAGCATCTTGCCAGCTGTGAAAATCCTTTCTCTGTTTTCTCTCCTTTCTTAAAGAAATAATAAGGCTAATGCATTGCACCATAAGATGGTGGATTAACTGTGAGGCTGCATAAGAAGAGCATAATTTTTCTCAGTGGTATCATGCTACAAATGGGTGTTTTAAAAGGCCCAGCCATAAGGTATCTGCTTCATCTAGCTGTCCACTCACTGAGCCTGTTAGAGGCATTTCCTACACGGATCAATAAACAGGGTGTTTGATTGATTTTCTTTGTTTAGGGAATGCTACTGGTTTTTTATTGTTGTTCTTTTAGTCCTCTTTCCCACAGGACAAAGTTATTATGAGAATTGTTAAGTGATATCGCTGGTCTGTGTTCTTAAAAGTTTATGACTTTCACAAGCCACAAATTTGGCATGGGAAGTGAATGGTCTGTAAGCAGGATATTTCTAATATTGATCCATTAATTACTGCAAGAAAAACTTCTTTTATTTTTATTTATGAAATTCTATCTTTTCAATTCCAAATGCAACAAAATAGCATTGTTCTCAACAGGAGAATGCTATCAGCATTACTGAAGAGTCCAAGTTTTGTAATGGGTGTTGGCTTGATTCAGACTATTTCTTATTTCAGTAACTAAGCCCTGCTAATCAAGGTAAGAAATATCTGCAGACCTGTACATGCATCCTAATGGGGATCATGAAAAATATCATGCAATATCTGCAAAACCTTCCCTCTCAATCTCTCCTGCACTGCAGCAAGGACCACTTCAAAAACCCTGAAGGTACACCACAGGGATCCTTTAGCACTAGCCTGGGCTCCCTAACCATGGATTTTAAAACTGCAGTGTAAGCTTCTAGCAAGGATTGTGTACCCCTGTATCACAACCCTGCAGAAGTGCAAGGCTTGTGTGGGAGGCCACCAACAGTCCTTAAGGAATGTCATCTCTCTTCTGCATCCTCATCCAGAGATATCCCAGTAATAGTAAAACAATAGCTAAATTGTCATCTAAAAAGCTTATTCTTCCTTAAGATTTTGTCAAAACTGGCACATTTACAGGCAGTGCTCATTCTTATTCTGCCTACAACCAGCAGCCAGCTCTCACCTGACTGGAAGGAGTGAAATTGCTTGTGGAGGAAGATGATGATTTCTAGGTGCTAATTTCTCAAGAAAACAAACCACTTCAATTTGACAGTGGACTAAACTGGAGCTCTGCTAATACCCCTATTACCTCTGCCTTTTCCACTCTGGTGACTCCTTTGAGTTTGAAGAAGTATCTGCTCTCTAGAAGACTGACTGATGTGCCTTGAAACACGTAATTCTTTTGTCTTTTCCTCACTGTTTCTTCTGCCTTTGCTCTGAGCACAGCTGAGCTTCCTGGGACAGGGGGATATCAACAATGGGTAATGCCAGCCCTGGGGAGGCAAGGGAGGACATGGCATCAGGGTAGGAAAGGAAGGTCAGGGCTGTCCCTTTATGTGGCACCTCATCTTGGAGTCCTGCCCACAGACATCCAGCAGCCAGCGAGCATCCCTTGACACTCTTTTACTTGCTTGGGTTTTCCCACTATGTAATTTGATTTTAGAAAGGCTTCTCATCTTAAAATGAGTAAACTCCCACCAAGCAGAAAATCCTGCTGATTGGAAAGAGGCTCCCATCAGTTATCATGCAGATACTACTTTCCTATTCAAGGTATGGTGTTCTAACCACACCTACATGAGCAGATAGACAAGATTACTCCCTGGATTTACCACAGATTTCATTATTTATACTGTATTAATTAACACATTGCTTAAATTATAGATTAGCTTCTCATTCCTGTTTACTGCATTGACAATTTTTTCTTCATCACCCCCTGGGAGGTTTGTTCTGGCTTCTCCATACGGTGCTATTAATCAAAGTCTCTATCAAAGTTTAATCAAAGTCTAATCAAAGTTTATGTCATATAAAGCTGCATTTCTTAATGGGGACTGGCGGTAGTGCCAGAAGCAAAAGGAAAAGTTCAGACCAGTTTATAAATTCATCAAGTTTCATTGAAGTCACCACACACTACAGAGCTACTGGATCCTGCTTAAAATGCATTTCCAGGAAATCTCCCTGGCCAAACATTTTCCCATTTTCTACCAACTCTGTTGGAAACCCTACACTGTTCATATGCTGACACCGCAGCCAGTGCACAAACGTTTACAGTGCCACCAAGCACCATTCTCCAGTCCTTCTACTCCAAACAAATTGCTGCTCCTGCCCGAGCTGAAGAAGAAGTTTGGAGACTTGATAGCAGTTTATGACATGGCTGATAGGTCCTAACTTTATCTGGCAGAAGCAAATGATGTTGTTCACTAGTTGTTTAAAAAAATCCTCTGGCAAAGCTCAATGTTGTGCATCAGGAATTCAGATTTTTCATATCAGCACAGTAAACTGAAAATCATTTAAGTCTACATTTTTTTTGTGGATAACATTATGCTTTTGCGCAGCTTTTCTTTTTTGTTACCTTCACAGCAATTTTGGATTGCTCTATAAAATGCTGCCTACATTTTTAGTGCTCTATAAATAAATAAAATACATAATTCTGATGCAATATTTTATACAATTCAATGTATATTTGTATGGAAATCCGGTGCAGCACTTGAGTTCTGGGCAAGTTGCCATTACTTTTCTCTGTGTTGTCAAGATTCTGCTCCACTGCAGTCCAGCACCCAGCCTTTCCACAGAGAAATTAGAACGGAGCAATCTATAGTTGCAGATTCTGCTTGATATTTGGCAAAACAGATTTCCAGTGACAAGGATCAACAAGTATGATATACTGCAGATTAAATGTGTTTTCTGGAAATTACTCTTAAACTGATCCACAGGTCTTTTTGAAAATTTTTAAAATGTTATCTTGTGCTCATTAGGATAGAGCCATCATATTAGCATACCCTTGTTTCTGATAGTCCAGGAAAGGACTTCCTGAAGGTTATCATGTCATATAATCCATTTCATAACCTGATTACAATCTTAAAACTAGTTATACCCTTAGTATCTAATATACCAGTTGAAAGTTTAATTCTCTGATTGATAGAGACCTGCTGATGCCTGTCCTGACTTTTTAATTTTATCAGCAGTCTGTGCATATTTATTCTTGTGCCATCCCGGTTTTTACACTTGTTCCCTAAGGAAATGGAGTTCATACGATTATATAGGCCATTTCTGTCCTTCAGTCCTGCTTTTAAGAACTTCTGATCCATTGCAGTATTTCAATCAGTATAAAAGAACAACCGACATCTCAAAGATAATTTTGTTTTCTTAAATGTTGTTTAAAAAAACAGTCAATACAAAGAAAAAATAAATAAAAATAATTATCATTTTCAGAAAAAGTATTTAAGAAAATGGAGAGCCTCCACTACAAGGAAAAACAGTCAGACTTCAGCCAATATTTTTTTTTTATTACATACCAGCCACCAGTCATCCCAAATATGCATCCTTTCAGACAAGGAATTGCACTGCTTTCCCCTGCCCAGTGGGACTGTTGTGAGTGACAAATGGGTTTAGGGAATAAGAGATACTTTGATGGAAAAGTGGAATCATTCCTCCTGCTGTTCATTCTCTTGTCTCATGAGAGGTTCTGAATTTTCTTCATAGACTTTTTCTTCCTCAGTCCCAGTCTGAATTCATCTTTGGTATATATACAGATGACCAAGACTGCACAGAAGATTCCTCATGACATTTATCCAGAGCTCCCATATTTCTCATGGCAATATCTCACTAGGTATGATCTAGGGTTGTAATTCCCTGTTCACTCAGTATTGGACTAGTTAATTCTAGTTATTTCATAATCCTTTAAAACACACAGGCTCTGCTGTCATGTCACTCTGATGAGGGTTCAATTGCATTAAAAAATGTATTAGCAACTAAATACAAGTAATGAAATTTCCTCTCTTTTCTACCTTTCCAGCCTGCAAGGTGCCCCTGATTTTTCCACATATCACTCTCCTTTCCTACATTGACAGTATCTCCCAAACATTTACTAGTACATTGTGTTTTAAACAAAGGCCATTAAGAGAAGTGTTCAGACAATATTGGTTCCAAGTGTAATCAGTATTGAAAAAGTAACAGTAACTCTACTCCACCTCAAGGGTTCATCATTAGCATTTCAACATAATCTGCAGTATATTTCTTTAATTAGTTCCTTTACCTGTCTTATTTCTCCTCTACTACTCCCTAGCCTCTCAAGCATCACCAGCACTTTCCCATTAGCGTTGTAGTCACCATTCTGCCACCTGATAGATTAGATCTGCACGTTTTACTTGTAGACAAAGGGGTTATAAAGGAAAGATATTGAGCTATTCTGAACTCTAGCTCTCTTATGATCTACTTCATTTTTAATGTATCCATTCTTTCAAGGCCAGGTTGGACAGGACTGTGAGGAATCTGATGTTCCTGAAAGTTCTTCTGCCCATGGCAGAGATTTGGAACTATATGACCTCTAAGGTCCCTTCCAACTCAAGGCATCCTAAGGTTCTAGATTTACCTTTGTTTTCAGTTAGTTATTGCTTTAAAAGCTGCTCCAAAGCTTTGTGTTGTATAGAAGCCTGACCTGTAGTCCTGCTTCAGCCAGGAACTTGTGAAATGCCTTCTTTTCAGTCACGTGGCACCACTTCTGAGTGGGGGTAGTTAAGATGCTTCTCACCAACAGCAGGATTTCATACATTGGCTTATTTTGAATCCTGAGGCAAAGAGGTTTTGGTTGCATTGGGTGAAAACAAAGAACTTCCAATTTTGTTTCCATCCACAGTAATACAGATTTCCTTTCTGTTCTTATTTTCTATCAGCTGGCTCTGTCTTTGAGCTCTTATTTCAAGAGCTCTTATGGAAAATTGTCCTGTAAAGCACAACCTTTATTGCTCATCATTCTTTTTTTCATTTCCATCAAAGAACCATTTCTGAGGTAGGTTTTGAGGCTTTTTTTCTGGAAGTTTTTGGGTTTCAGTGTTCAAAAGCTCCAGAAATCCTTCTGTGCTTTGCCTCAAAGAAAATCCAAGTCTCCCCCACAGAGAAGTGGGGAACAGAACAATTAACTTCTGCTGCCTTCACTCATTTCTCTAAAATTCTGTTAGGCTTACTAACATATCTATTTTTGTTTATCCCTCCATTTTATAGAAATTAAACCAACCTTTATGTGATTCGATGCTATTTTGCTACAATTAGCTGTCCTGTAATAACCTCTCTACTTTCCATAACTAAGTTTAGAAAGAATCATCTCTGCTTTCTCTCAGAAAAGCTGTCAGTTGTCACACTCTGGAATATCTGGGCTGCCTTCAGCAGCACTTGTTCTCCAGCCTATATCTGACAAATCAGAGGCTGCCATAACGAGAAAATCCTGTGCAGAATTTCTCCCTGTAATAATGGTTTGAACAGCTCAATCCATATCCAAATTTAACTCTGGAATTTTACAGCAGACTCTAACAACTACCCACTATCTTTCCCCAAAGTGATTTTGTATGCAAACAGAAACTGTTTTATCAGGGAACCCTTTCTGAAACATCCTGCTGTCATTCCATTCACACACACTGCTTTTGCCATTTTTTCCATCTTTTCTGAATACCAGCTCTCTTTCAGCACCCATGTCCAGTGAGTGACTTTGAGACCATGGGTGTTTCTGTAACCCTATAGTTCTTTTCGTAACCCTATACTGCTTTATGTCCTGTGTTTATTTCCTGTGTTTCCTGATATCCTGTCCTTGACCATTCATCTATGTAAAAGTATGATGCATCAATACAACTTGGAAAAGCAAGAGGCAATGTACACAGGCATTGTCTTCTTAACAAACCCATTTTACAGGACCTCAACCCCTGAAAGTCAATCAGAGATGACTAGTGAGCATTTTTATTCTTTCTGTTTAACTGCAGTAAAATAACCCTAATTCCTCTAGCAGCATTAGTAATAAGGGGAACTGCATCAAACAGTTTTTCATAAATAATATGTTCTGGTGACTCTGTTTTTCATTGAGTTTATGCTGATATCTTTATCCTTGTTTATTACCTATTAACTGGTCATAAAAAGACCAGAGGATCACAGAGCGCCATACAGACATATAAATGTGAGTTTACATTATGATGCAAAAAATATCATTTGTGAAGCTTGGCCACTCATTGAACATTTTTTTCCACTCATTACATCATAGGAAAATGAATAAACTATTCAGGTCCTTCTGAGTGAATAGCAATAAGGCTTCATAACATATCAGCATAACATCTGCATACGTAATTTTAATAGAAAAAAAGGCATTAAAAACAGTATTGAGAAGATTTAGTACACATTTTACTGCTACTCTTTTTGTCCTCATTCTTCTTGCGTTAGCTATCCTAGCTATGAAGGGATTGATTGCACCCTCAGCAAATTTGCAGATGACACTGAGCTGAGTGGTGCAGTTGACACACCTCTTCAGGTGCCATCCAGAGAGACCTGGACAACCTCGAGGAGCAGGGCCATAGGAGTCTCATGAGGTTTAATAAGACTGGGTGCTGATGATGCATTGGGTCAGGGCAGCCCCCAGTATCAACACAGGCTGGGGATGAACAGATCCAGAGCAACCCTGCCAAGAAGGACTTGGGGGTGCTGATGGATGAGAGACTGGACACAACCTGGCAATGTGAGCTCACTGCCCAGAAAAACCAACCATATCCCATGGTGGGTCAAAAGCAGCATGGCCAGCAGGGCAAGGGAGGGAATTCTGGCCCTCTGCTTTGCTCTGGTGAGATCCCACCTGCAGTGCTGCATCCAGCTCTGGGGTCCACAGCACGGGAAGGACATGGACCTTTGGAGTGAGTCCAAAGGAGACCATCAAGTTGAGAACCTCTCCTACAAGGAAAGGATAAGAGAATTAGGATTGTTCAGCATGGAACTAGGGTGACTTAATTGTGGCCTTTCAGTACCCAAAGGAGGCCTACAAGGCAGATGGAGAGAGACCATTTACAAGAGTATGGACTAACAGCACCATTCTATGATCCTGTTATTTCAGTGACCCTTCACTGGCCTCGCTCCAGTTTGTGGAAGTATTTCCAGTACTGATGGCCCAAAATGATGTGAACATACAAGAGTTTTCCTTAGCCTTTGTAAGTCATTTTGTCTCTCCTCTCAGTCTTCTGAGATCCCTCTGTAGGGCAGCCCTGCTGTCCCGCAGATTAGCTGCTCCCCTCTGATGGATCCAGGCTTTAAGGGCATTATGAGCCTGGAGGTATTGTGAAAAGAAATTCTTTACTGCTGCAGGGAATGGCAAAGAAACACAACAAAAATTATTTTCACATTATCTACAGGTTTTTAAATTTAATAGTGCCTTCACAAAGCTGATGATGTATACACAGTGGTAAAGACAGCCTGAGACACAAAGTAGTGCATTTAGTTTCTGCAAGCATGATATATTGCCTACACACTGAATTTTATTTGTTGGAGAATGTCAGAAAGTTGGTGGCATATCCTTCTGCTCCCTTTCTGTTGTGCTAAAAGTGAACTTGCCAAGGAAAAAAATTCCAATTTCATTTTGGGTTCCTGTGTTTTTTATGACTGGTACGTTTGCTCGGGGATGGGAAAAAAAGTGATGCATGCTTGGCACAGAAAAAGCTTTCCTGTGTCTAATATAGCAGTGAGAAATTTTAGTCATGGTTGTGTCTTACCCAAAGACTGCACAATACCTCAAAGATAAGAATTAATGTGAATTCTTCATCATGAGGTGACCTTTAAATCTTCAGTCACATAGCCAAAGTGCGTGTCCAGCTTCACAGCAAAACCACAGATCTGAAAATTTCTGTCATTTTCATTCTAGTGCATGTTAGTGCATGCTAGTTTGTCAATCTGCAGAATTACCTTTTATTTTTCCCAAATTAACCAGAAAAGTAATCTTTTCTGTTGAGAGTGATTTTAGCTGCAAGTTGCATGTCAAAGTGGCAATGCAGGTTTTAAAATGTGCCCCGCATGACATCCAAGTTTAGTGGTGTACAGGATATACTACAAATGATGAAATTTGTACGAGATTTCATATTTGTAAGTAGTTTTCTACATGTTAATATTTTTCAGCTGTATGTTAGGTAAGTATCAACTTGCAAATATAAAAACCCCATTGCATTTTTGCTTTTTGCTCAGAGTTTTGCAAGTATCAGTGAATAACCAGTGTTACAGTGAGACTCAAACAAAAGGTCCAGTCAGGCACAGGTGGTTCACCCCTGTGGGCTCCTTCTCACTGAACTCAGTGGAACTGTTTTAATGAATAAAATCTACTTGCTGGGCTGGGATTTATAGGAGCATTGTTTTACAAAAAGGTATTAAGTAGCTGTCTTTTATGTTAAGCATGACATTCTACCTAACCTAATGGGGATAAAAACCTATTAAATGTATTTTATTAGTTTTTGGTTTCCTAACTAAATTATAATGAAAATGAATTTAAAATATTTTTCTTTTTCCAGTGGGTGTTATTTCTCACAGTATGTCAGTTAATGAAGTGGTAAACTGTGTTCTGTTCTCTGTATATAATGAATACAGTTTAAAAACAAGCCATTAACAGCTTTTGTGTTACTGCTGAAGAGAGAATTTCTAGTTTAAGTTTTGAGTGGGGCTTTTAGCATATCATTTGTGCATGGGTGGCCAGCGTGCTCTAGGGAGTTAAATAGCTTGGGCAGGAAGAATCTCGTGGTATGAAGTTACTCAATTACTATTGATCCCAGGCCCTTATAGCTAAAGACACTGCCTCTGCGTGTTCTTTCCCACCCTCTGGACATCTCAAGATGCAGAGGAATTCTTCCACACTCACGTAATTGAGTCAAAAGTGTGAATTGAATCCTCCCTCAGTGTAACTTTTCCTGGCACAGCCACAAGTAGTGCTCCCTGTCATCCCCCAGCAGCCCTCCAGGATTGTCACAGAGTTTTGCAGGAGCTCTGACAGCTGCAACCTCCCAGGACCTCCTATCCAGTGAAAGCGGTAAGAGCCAGGAGCCCTGTGGCAGGGTCAGAGAGCAGCCCAGGGACTGAGTGGGAGCATCCTGCAGGTGCTGGGCCTGGGACCATGGGGCTTTCAGGGCTCACATGTAGCAGATACCAGCAGCAGCAAACCCCTTCTGCCAGCTGCCGTATCGCTCTGAGCAAGGTGGCTGCTGTGTCCCCGGCAGTGGGGACAACAGAGTGACTCACTACAAACCTCCCAATTCGCTGCAGTTTTCAGTTTGCAAAATGAAATAAAATAACCCCCATCTCATGCTTTATGCTGTACTAAAATCTTCAGTAGCTCATGGGCTGCTTCGTGAGCTGTGCTGTCGTCCCCATCACAGGGGCAGTGAATGACGGGGTGTACCCCTCCTTCAGCCATCTGCTGCCACCTGGGTGCCAAAGCCCTCTGAAAGCTTATGCAACTTCAGGCTCTTTTCAGGTTTTAATGAGTGCCCTTGGTGCTCTCATCGTCTCCTTCCTGCTCTCTGGACAATTGTATTGAATAGATAGATAGATAGATAGATAGATGGATGAGAGCTGTTCGAGCACCATCTAGTTAAGCTGGATCTTTGCCTGGTCTCCTGTGCCATAGAAAGGCATTCAGAGCTCGTTTTGAGCTCCTAGGTTAGTCACTCTTGGTAATGAAGCTAAATAAGTAAGATGCCCCAAAGCCATAAAAAAATTGAGCTCTGGTGATCGTCTTGATCCTGACCCTAAGTGACATGGTAGCATTTATGCTCTGTATATTCATAGCAGCTTGTCATCCTTAAATATAACTCAAAATGTAACTGCTTTCCTTAGAAACTGAGCTCTATGCTGGTTTTGCTCAGCAGAAGGCAGAAAATGTGTAACACGAGTCCAAGGCTACAGTAAACTGAAAATGGCTCCCCACACCTTTTCTTCAGACTCACTGTAGTCCCAGCAGATCTCTCTCACGCCATGAGACCAGGGCTCTTATCTAGAGGTTTTCAGTGATGTATTTTCACCTGCAACCACAGTAGACACTAAAATCATTTGCAGTAAAAAAGACATTCTGCTATGGGATGAATATTTTATATCTTTTTTCTTAGCATTTCCCTTAAAAAGCGTGATTTTTACTTTCCACCCCTATCAAGTCAGTTTTGTTATAAAGAGATAGCTCAGAAATGCCTGAAAGTGCCTTGAATGGTGATTCAGTAGGAAAGAAATGGGGTCACAATCATTTGCTTGAAAAGAAATCCAAAGGTGTTCTCTGTTTTCGAGGGGTTTTCTTTCACTTCCTTGATAAGGAGTGTAGCAGCAAAATCATGAAAACAAGCTGGCAAATTTGCATGATGTAGCCATACACCTGGCTGACTCAATTCCACACCTGCTCTGGGGTGTTCACTTTCAGCCACTTCAGTGCCATTCCTTGAGAGGCAGAGCCATGCAAACAAGGGCAGGAAGAGGCCTTTGGCTTCGCTGCAGCAGCACATCCTGTGGCAGCAGCCTTTGGAGCCAGATGGGTTTTCTGAGCAGAGCATAATGCATTGCAATTGAATTGATATTTTAAGCTAGCACATGTTTAGATCAGAGAGGCTCACAACACAGTCGCTTACAATACATGGCTGATTGCTTCATGACAGAAGCAGCTAAGTGCTCTAATGGGGAAGGTGGTATCAGCATTTCACTTCTAGATTTTGATTCTCAATTGCTTAAAGCAGCTGTAAGAATTCACTTTTAGCTGGGACTTGAACAAGGACATGGGCCAAGACCCAGAGCAATCTAAAAAGCTGTAGGAGTTTATTTCTTTATGAAAGGTTTCCTAGTATGAAAAAGTTTAAATATAAGAGGGCAGCAAAATCTGCTACCCCTAAGGCAGACTCCTGTGTTTGTTTCTGAAACTGAGATACAATTGAGGCAATGAGAATGAACAGAGCTTTGAAAAAAGCTGTTCTGAAACGATCAGCTGGATAAAATGTACAGAGCTGCAAATGATCTCTAGGAAAGCACATTAGCTATACTTCACCTAACCTGAAAGCTGAAGGACCACTAAGTTGAACAGTGGCAAAGTGAATTGTGTGTGGAGGAAGTGTTATCTTTAAAACATTTGCCTGTATAAGGTATCCCTTTGTTGTCAGGTATCACTGAGGTCAAGCACAACCAGTAAAGGTGACCAAGGATTGAAGAACATTATTATTATTATTATTATTGTTGTTGTTGTTGTTGTTGTTGTTGTTGTTGTTGTTATGAGTATTCTTATTATTATTTTTCAGCATTCTAAAAGCAAATGCTTACAATCTAGCCATTGTGTCTTTCAGAGTTCTGCTTTCTGAGATAGAAAAAGCATTTTTCTTCATGGCAGGCTATTCCTGAACTGTTTATTGTAGAATTTTTTATACCATTCAGTGAAGTGTCTTGCTCTGGTTGTTATCAGCAAATGAAGTAGCAAGTCCATCACAACTGGCTTGTGTTATGTTTGTTTGTTACTACGCTTGGGGAACTCATGCATTAAAGGCTTTTTTTTTTCCTCCTACTTGAGGTTTCATCAATAGCAGTCATCAAGACCAAGTCTTTCAGATTATATATTCAGAAGTATTTAAACTGGCTCTGCAGAACAAATTAGGAAGATCAGACACTTTAAGAATATCTTCTGCTTTGACAGTATCTGTACATACTGTGAATCAATTTCCAGATTTAATGCTAAGTACAGCATTCTTTATGCAGTCTTGAAACAGAGGAGACAGATAGCTGCATATACAAAAGCTATAAGTAAAATTGAAAGTTATTGTAGAAGATGGTTACACAAATATCTGAACATGAGTAATTTGTAGAACAAAGTCTTCAGCTAAGAAAGGATTCCATTTAGAGACTGTCACACATTTTTCTACATATGAGCTGTACCTGGTATTAAGTAAAATAGTCCTGCTGGGAAGTCTATAGAAAGATGGTTCTCAGATACCAAATTTCTGGTTCCAAGAACTGTATATTAAACTTTGCCAAGTCTGTAAAGAGATAAGATATGATCTGAAATCTTCGGAAAGCTGGAATGTGATGAAGAGAACACCAGGGTTTTAGATCACATCTTTGGGGTGATATTTTGGGTTCTTCCTATAACACACCAATAACCTGTTACTTTGGAAAAAGCTTTAAAAATTGCATGTCTAAAGTTAGGAAAAGAGATCCGTAGTTAAGCACATAAATATGTAATCTGCTTTCTAAATGGATAAGTATGTGTAACTTAAAGAAAAATTTGCAGTTATGTGTTTGTAAATATGTTGAGGCTACAGAGAAATTTTCTAAATACTTGTTGATCCAAATGACATTTAACCCACTAAAAAACTGAAATCATATATCATTGAAAACCATGAAAATATTTGAGTCTTTTTATGATATCCTGTGAAATCATTAATATCTTGTAGTCTTGTAAAAGTAATAACTCAGTCACAAGATATTTTACAACTTAAAGGGCTTTTGTGACTCCCTCAACAGGCACTGTAAAATCATTATCTAATTTTGAATATATATTTCTTTAAATGAATAGGTTTGTCTGAAGTACAATTAGGTTTTCTTTAATTTTTGCTCTTTTATTGATGTGTCTTGTACCTATCAGACTATGAACTTACTTATGAGTCTACATTTTTGTTGCCTGATAAGATGGCCAAAAGGAACAATTTTTTTTCCCTAAGGATAGTACTAATTAGCTAACTAATGTTTAGTTTTTGATTGCTTCCCCCATAACGACCAAAAACACACATACCATTTCATTAGCACCTTACCAGTGAGTGCTAAGATGTTTATTAGTTCTTGACAGTGACTATTTGATGCTGGTTCCAGTTAAGCACTACTGCCTAAATATTCATTCCCTGGCTTATTAATCCATGGTGACAAGTTCTATTTCCTCCTTTTTGTCCTCTCCTCTATTCCCTCACCCAAACACACTTTTTTCTCACTGTTTTTTGCAAAAGACAATGACAAAATATTTCAATGACAATGTCATAAATTTTGAAGTAGAGGGAGGTAACGCTTTCAACCAGTATTTCTGTTGTCAAAACCAGATGCTTTAGCTTCTGACTGTCTTTGAATACAATCATTTAAATATGTTCAGCCCTCTAAAGCCATTACCAAGGTTGTAATGGTACAACTCACATGGTGTTTTTATTATGGCCTCTCCCAATAGTTAATGTCAGGTGTCAGATGATGAGAAATATGTTTGGATCACAGAACTCGCTTGCCTGCTATGAAACACTAAGAAACTAACCAAGCAATACTATGCTACAAAATGCAAAACAATAACCACCAAAAATTAGCATTATGTCATTAACTATGTCCCAAGTGAGGCAAGAATAGACAAACTGTGCAGAGTAGCTCATGTATTTGTGTGTGGATGGGCTTAGGACTGAGATTTGAGATTTCTGTGCAAGCTGGCACTGAATTTGCATTTTTCCCCAGCAGGGGCATGAGAAATGTGCCCTCTTCTCACCCAGGACTGAGAATTCATCCTGCATGTGAGCATCCTAAAAGCTACATATGTTTGGCAGAAGTCTGCATCTCTGCTAACATTTTCTTTAAACAACTGCAAGAAAAAAGAAGTTTAAAAGAAAAAAGCAGTAGCTACGTGCGTGATCATAAATTGCTCTAGCCTGTTTGTTTCCATGTCCCAGTAAGCTTCAGGGTTTCACCAGAGAATGCAAATTGAAACTGACTGCAACAGTTGGCTCTAGATTTTGTTGTCAGGGAGCAGTATTCATTTTCCTCAGTGCCTGATTTCTGTTGCCTTTCTGCTTAAGAGAAAAAGAACAAAAGGAGATAAGGAGGCAGATTGAGAGAGCATGGCATAGCAATTAAAATACGCTAAAATTATACCTTCTTCCTGCTATGAAGTGCCATAACCCCAGGATACGAAAAACTAGATTTAAAATAGCAGAAATGTGCTGTTATGAGCAGGGAAGAAAGAGGCAACAGATAAAGGCACTGGCCAGCAGAGTGCAAGCATGCAACTGAGCTGCCAAGCTTGAATTTACATTTTAATTCTCCCCCTGCTCAAAGCCATTGTGAGGCACTGTGGATCTGAGTCCTTCTGCAACACTGCTGAAGAAAAGCACAAGGCCCATATCTTTTCTTCCAGTCAAGATTCCATCTTGGAACCGTCCCAACAGCAGCACCCTGAGTGGTACCCAGGCCTCACAGCAGCCTTGCAGAAGCATGGCCTTGACGCCTGCTTAGCATTGCCCACAGGGATCCCATCCACACCTCCTGCCCTGGTGTAGCTCCCATTTTAAGACCTGCAGGAATTGTGAGCAGCCTCGCGCACCCCGTATGTCAGTGCCAACACTCCTGTGAGCCTCGACGGGCACACCCAGCACAGCTGTGACCTTTAGGACAGCCAGCCTCACATCACCCAGGGGCAGGCTGCTCCCTCGCCACACTGGAGCCGTTTGAGCCAGTCCTGGGCCCCTTTCATGGGTGTCTGACAGAGGAGAGGGAGGACACGAGGGAATTCTACTAAGATTTCACTCTAGAAGCTCAGTTTCACCTTCAGTTCGTGATAGACAGTGATTTGCTCTGGTTTTGGCTCTGGTTCAGGTTCATTTCAGCTCAGTGATTTTCACTTATGCTTCTCAGACATCATCCACCGTCACACGGTTACTGTGGTTGCCATTTCCTAACCTAGAAATGAAACTCAAGATTGTTTTAGTGAGGAGGTAATATAGAAGGGGATCTTTATTTGAAGGCCTTCAGAGCAAGTTATGGAAAGATGTCCACAAAAGCCGCCCCCCACACCCAGGGGTGAGTACATTTTTATAGGTTTTAGGAAATTAACATAATTGATAAAAAACACCAATTAGGAGGATAGGTGGTGATACAATTGCCCCCCCAGGTCAAGCCCCTTCTTTGGAGCCCCCATTCACCACTAGTTGTACTTTGTCCATGAGAATGTATTTCAAAGAATTGTTCTCAGCCTTGGCTCCCAGGAAGAACCAAGATAGCACAGAGCCTTGTACCCTCTGGGGCTTGGAGCTCTGGAATTTGTTTTGTCTTTCTGCCTAGGGAAAGGCCATGGAAAAGTACTGGGAAAACTAGCTACTAAAACAATAGGTGACAGAGTAACAAATATATGTGTGAAGAATACAGAGAACATCTAAAAGAAAGAAAGGCAAAACCTAAATGGCATCACTGTGAGCTATTATTTTAGAGGATTCTGGTGGAATATGCCAATGCTCTCAAATAACCATTGATCATCTGGCTCAGGCTCTTCTTCTGACTTGTATATTAAATGAGCCGACATTTGTTTCAGCTCATTTTGTTTTCTGCCAGAATTCAAGCTATCTCAAATAAGTTTGTTTTAGGAATGTTCTTCTTTCTAGTCTCTGCTTGGATGGGGGCTTCATATTCCATTGGTCTCAGTGATCAGTTCCTATAGATACTCATCTGAATATCCAATTCTTCTTGTAATCAGGATTTTGTGCAAGAACATGCATAGTTGGGTCAACAAGAGAGAAAAGATGTCTTGAACTAGGTATTCCTCAGCCAGTTGTAGAGGAAGATTTTGCCTGAAGTAAACATTATGCCAAATGGAGACATGTCAACTGTCTGAGCATCCTTCTTAGAGTCTCATGTAAAGAAATTACTGGATGCTGCTCAAAAACTGGCAAGGTGTTTTCGTATTTTTTTTTCTAATTTGGAACATAAAGTGTCAACAATGTCCTGCTTGCACTATACTGATTAAATTTATGGCCCAATACTTTAATCTCTACCATCAACTGCCATGGGAGCTGCCTGAACAATGGTTCTTTATTATATGTGGAGCATTTCACACCATGAAAGTGTCCCCAAACACTTAACAGAGTTACACAAAACAGTCTCAGTAAATAATAGCAGAGAATAAATAAATTTAAAATATTTAGGCAAAGGAAAGCAGAAATAATTCAAACAGTCAGACATGCAGTACAGAGTGAGGCGGTAAACGATGCCATGTATTTCTTTTGAAAATACCTAAAACAGTTGTTTTGTTTTTTCCATTTGCTCTCTAAAATACCAACACTGCCTCTCAAGAAAGCTAAAGAGAATTAGTGTCATAAACAAGCAGCCTGGAGTCTAACAGAGGCAGCCACACAGAGTGTTAAGCTTTCTTTTCAAGAAACCATCCAGTCCTGGTGTAACAAGATACTTAAACCAGCCCATGTGATTAGAGTTATTCAGCCATGGAAAGCTGGGCATGTATTTAAATACCTTGCTGAATTGGGAAGATGATACTGAGAAAACTGCATGTTAAGGGTGGAATTAATCTTGCTGAACTACAGTTCTGTTTAAAAGTTAGATGTTCTGTTTAAGCTACTTTTATAACCAGTTAAGAGAGAGAGAGGCACCTGAAGGTGCCTCTTTCTTGAGAGGCATCTAATATAGATGGGATGACTGACCTTATAGATATTCTCACATCTCTCAATGGACTAGAAATTAGCTACCTGGAGCTCAGGTAATTAATTTAGTTTCAGTATCTCACTTAAACATGGCTAAAATTTAGGGAGATGGATACCCATTTACTCTTCTACATCTTTCACTGCAAAATAGATGCTTGAAAAATTTCTGGAGAGAGATTTCTTTTCGCTCTGTGCACTTACCATGGGTTTGCATTCCTGTGGAATCTAAGAAATTTTGAATTCCTTTACCACAGAAGTTTTCTTGCATTATCTCAGAGGAATAAACTGAAGGTTTGTTGAGTATGAAAAAAAGATGCTGCACTTAAAAAATTTGCAGTTGAACCCATGGCAGTCGTGTGTCACACCTGCAATAATAAGAAACACTGCAAATGTTTGTGACTTAATACTACTACAGGTCATACAGTGAATTATAATATCTATTGTCCTCTAAAAAATGACAGTGCTGCTCTCTGAGGATTGAACAGCTTGTTCCACCTGCCACAAGATCAGCCTTTGAGCCTTGTACAGAACATGGTCCAATATGATACCTTGGGATTATCCTCATATAACTGGTTTGCCTAATTCAAACTGGCAGACACAATCTGAATTCAGTGAATCGGAAGATACACAAGATTTCATCAGTGAGATCATTTGAGTAGATTAACTCAGGCACTACCAGCCTCTGTCAGCTTCTCAGAGAACTCTTGGGGCAAAGGAGGTGAGGACAGAGGCCAAACAAAACTGCTTGATTGCAAGTGCCTGTATCCCACTGTATCAGAGGCATCCATAAGGTTTTCTAGGGATGAAGTATGAAAAGTCTGGCCCATCCTTAGAGCCTGGATTAACGGGTTCTCACAGGCAGATATGTCATTTGCAGAGCTCGCAGTACAACTTACAGTTCTTCTTGTAAGAGTTATAAATGCCTCATTCATACTGCAGACATAACTTTACTGTCTCAAAATCTTAATAACGATTGAATAACAAAATGCAAACATTATACTTTGTCAGCATAAACAAAACAACAATTATATTAAAGGTCCTACAGGCATTGCTCATTTGTATTAATAATTCCTGCTTTTCAATCAAGCTATACAAGATGCCAAGCTAATTATTTTAAATACTTTTCAGTCTTGGCACTTTATTTGGACTGCAAATGGGGAAGTGAGGAGAGAAACAAAGAGCGGAGAAATGGAAAATCCTTCACCATCAAATAATTGAGGCATATGACAGAAGAGGATTTAAAAGGAAAAAGCCCTAAGGAGATTTTGGGAGGTTTCACTAGTTTGTTCAATAGTGAACCATCCAAAAATGAAATGCCTGAAAAGCTGGAGGTTGAACAGCCTAAGATAGACTGTGCACACAGAAACATTGCAATATTAACTGCTGGAAGAGGCATAAATTATGCATTTCTGATGTGTCTCTATAGGCCTTGTAACCTTCTTTCGACCCTTGGGGTGCTCATTATCTGCAGGAGCAATTAACAGACAGTATCTTGCAGCTAGCGTGATTTCTTACCTTCAGAGTGATTTCAAATCAAATAAAAAGGAGCCTAATAGAGCCAGGGAGGCCTGAGCTGTGAAGTTGCTTCTGAAGTGTATTGGATAGAAATAATCAGTGGATTGAAGGTACATGGTGCCAGGAAGGCTGGATTATGTCTGGCTGGTTTTGCTTGCTGAATCTTTTATGTTTTGGATAGATATTGTTGTTCCTGTGAGAGGTTATGCAAGTGACACAAATAATGGAAAATGCCTTCATTAATTCTGAAAGAAAAGGCTTCCCTTACTTCAGCAACTTCAAGCTGATTAATCAAAAAAATCTGGTTTTTTTAACTAGCAAGAATAAATTAAAGACAACAGAGGTAAAAAAGCACACTTAAGACTGTTCTTAGAAAAAGAAGTTCTAGTGACCAACAATCTGCTTAACTCCCAAACCCAGCAGAAATTTTTCAAAATTTAAGATATATGAATAGCTTAGGAAAAAATAAAGATCAAGTGCAAACTACACAATTCTGAGATAAAATTTGCACAAAGCTAATTATTTCAAGTCTTCAAAAATCTGAATTAAATGTTTCTTATCTGAAAGAGCAGGTTGTTGAACACAAATCAGTCCTATATTATGATTTCTCTAGAGCTGTCCTATTGAAATATGCAATATGATGCAATTGGAAATCCATGACAATGTTTAATATACAGAGCCTGGCACAGTTCTACGTGTTCCCCTAGTACTAAATGTGATGCACCATCATTTTCTTTAGCAGTAACGTACTTTATTTTCAGTTCCTTCCTAATGCATGAAAATCATTCCAAAGGCTACCACTTTATATGCACTGAGGTACATCATAAAAGCTACATAAGTTTAAAAAAATACTAAATTTCTGGTTTAAAAAAACAAAATAGATGCCAAAATGTTTATTATAGCCATATCCCATTAGCCCGCATAAGCCACCATTGTCTAAGAGCATCTTTTTACTTTTGCATCGTGAGTTTATGCTGAGTCTGGAAATGGGATTTGTATATATTCCTACATATAGACCTGCTGATTTCACTGAGGATCCAGGTGGAGTCAGGGATCTGGCTTCCACTACAAGATTGAAGTTTTAAGTTTCAAGTTCTTGGGACTGAGGACATTTTTCTCCCATAAACTACAACACCTTGAAAAATGCTTACAAGGAAAACCTTGGAGTCATTCTGAAGTTTATCAATACTCACATGTGGCCAGGATTTCTCTACCAGGAGAAGCAAAACCACATAAGAATTGAGACTGGATTTGCAGCAACATGATTTTATTCTTGTCACATTTTTTTAAAAAAGCTACTGAGCCTAAAAAGCGTGTTCCATTTATGATAAAAAGTGAAACTTCATCTTACATGTAGAAACACCAGTACATTTATTAATTTCTAAAGTGCAAATGTAAGATTTCAGAAGCAGAAAATGAAAGGGTGCTATTGAGCTTGTAAGGAGGGGATATATTTTGGCAGACTGGTTATCATTTAGCATAGCAAAGTCAATCATCTGACTCTGGATGTTGCTCCCCTTCACTATGGGAGTTAGAGACCATAGATCAGGAAGAGGGCAGTCAGAAAATCACAGCTTTGATCTTGGGGGATTTCAATTACTCAGGTATTGATTAGGATGAAAATTATACAAAAGGTGTAGAGAGGAACGCATTGGTAAAGGTTGACCAGGGTTGCTTTCTTTAGGCATTGTTGAGGTGACTACATAATGAGAGCTTATTTAGAAACTTGTCCTAACAGTTGTGAGCGCTGGTAAATAGAGCTCAGGAAACAGCAAGACTTTTGTGGGTCTGAAATCTGCCTTGTGGTTGGGAAACACAGCACTGTTTTCCTACTACAACTGCCACCATTCCTTCCAGAAACTCCCTACCAACTCCTTTATGACAAATGACCATATGATTTCCAAAGATCTTTTGTCCCTCCATACATTATGTCAGAATGTCTCTACCCTGACTAAACTCCCTAAAGATTCAGATTTACATCACAGGCATACTACTAACAGAGGCTTACAGAGACAAATATGTGTGTGTGTGTGTGTGTGTGTGTGTATGTGTGTGTGTAAACACTAAGTCATCATCCTAATACCAGAAGTTTTTTGGGAGCAATGCTTTATATTCCTTCAAAAGAAGACCCATAATTAGGTGGAACACCCTCAAAAATTACCATAATGCCAGTGAAATAACCAGTGTGGTATGGATGTGAAATCATCAAATCATAGCCTCTGACAAATAGGTCAATGGAAATGAAATCACGCTCAGTCAGAATAGGAGCCACCTCTGCTATTGAAGAGTTTACTCACTGTACACCAAGAGGGCTTCTTAGTCATCATAACAAACACTTTCCAGGAGTTTCATTAAACTGAGGACTGCTTCAAACCGAGGAGCCCAGGTCACATGTTCAATTAATCCCATATATTTTTTAATACTTGAACAGTGCTTTAATTTAAGGCTTCATGCTACCTTTAGATATTCAACCTCAAAGTCTCACTAATAGAGCATGTTTACTTTTTCACTTTGGGGAAGTAGAATGTGAAAAGGCTGGTATTGTTTCTAACACTGTTGTATTCTAACATCTCCGTGACCCACTTTAGCCAAAGGTGATTCCTCTGCAATTAAAATGGAATTTCATCTGTTTCCAGCCTGTCATTCATGCAGCTTCTCTGACTGAGTATGTAATGAGCAGTTTGGGTCCAGCTAGCTCATCTGTGTGTGGAATCAAGAAGTTCCAGCTTTTCCCCAGTACATCAGGGATGCTGTTGTTTATCNGGCGGGCCGGGGGCGCCCCCGCCCCACCGAGCGGGGACTCGGCTCCGTCTCCTGGCGGCCTCGCGGCGCTAGGTTGTCGCTGGAGTTGTAGCGCTGCTGAAGAGCGGGGAGGAGGGAAGGGAGAGGATGGCTCCAGCAGCTCGAAGCACAGCCTTTGGCGTTTTAGGCAACTGCCTGAGACAACTGCTGAGGAACATTGAGAGAGACTTGGAAGTTCGAACTTGGAAGTTCTTCAACTCTGGTGGCGTNTGGGAGTTAGAGACCATAGATCAGGAAGAGGGCAGTCAGAAAATCACAGCTTTGATCTTGGGGGATTTCAATTACTCAGGTATTGATTAGGATGAAAATTATACAAAAGGTGTAGAGAGGAACGCATTGGTAAAGGTTGACCAGGGTTGCTTTCTTTAGGCATTGTTGAGGTGACTACATAATGAGAGCTTATTTAGAAACTTGTCCTAACAGTTGTGAGCGCTGGTAAATAGAGCTCAGGAAACAGCAAGACTTTTGTGGGTCTGAAATCTGCCTTGTGGTTGGGAAACACAGCACTGTTTTCCTACTACAACTGCCACCATTCCTTCCAGAAACTCCCTACCAACTCCTTTATGACAAATGACCATATGATTTCCAAAGATCTTTTGTCCCTCCATACATTATGTCAGAATGTCTCTACCCTGACTAAACTCCCTAAAGATTCAGATTTACATCACAGGCATACTACTAACAGAGGCTTACAGAGACAAATATGTGTGTGTGTGTGTGTGTGTGTGTGTGTATGTGTGTGTGTAAACACTAAGTCATCATCCTAATACCAGAAGTTTTTTGGGAGCAATGCTTTATATTCCTTCAAAAGAAGACCCATAATTAGGTGGAACACCCTCAAAAATTACCATAATGCCAGTGAAATAACCAGTGTGGTATGGATGTGAAATCATCAAATCATAGCCTCTGACAAATAGGTCAATGGAAATGAAATCACGCTCAGTCAGAATAGGAGCCACCTCTGCTATTGAAGAGTTTACTCACTGTACACCAAGAGGGCTTCTTAGTCATCATAACAAACACTTTCCAGGAGTTTCATTAAACTGAGGACTGCTTCAAACCGAGGAGCCCAGGTCACATGTTCAATTAATCCCATATATTTTTTAATACTTGAACAGTGCTTTAATTTAAGGCTTCATGCTACCTTTAGATATTCAACCTCAAAGTCTCACTAATAGAGCATGTTTACTTTTTCACTTTGGGGAAGTAGAATGTGAAAAGGCTGGTATTGTTTCTAACACTGTTGTATTCTAACATCTCCGTGACCCACTTTAGCCAAAGGTGATTCCTCTGCAATTAAAATGGAATTTCATCTGTTTCCAGCCTGTCATTCATGCAGCTTCTCTGACTGAGTATGTAATGAGCAGTTTGGGTCCAGCTAGCTCATCTGTGTGTGGAATCAAGAAGTTCCAGCTTTTCCCCAGTACATCAGGGATGCTGTTGTTTATCAGCTGCTGCACTGCATATGCATGCTCAGTCTGGGAGGGAAATTTCTACAGAGGCAAGGACAAGGTCTTCGTAACAGGTCAGATCTGTTTTAGGGATTTTGAAAGACGCGAAGCATTTGTGAGCACAAGGATCTCCTAAAACACATTGGCATAGCTCAGTGGTACAATTCAAAACTGAGCTGTGAGGTATGACTTCCTATTCCTTCAGGCCACACAGATTCTTGTGTGAGAGAAACCAGCAGCCTCCTCGTGCCTGCTGGAAGAAACGGCCCGGAAAAATCCTTCTCGGGGCGTCATTCACGCTGGAGAGAGGGAACAGGACTGCTCTGCCGGCAGACTCTGTTTTTATTTCGCTGTCAAGATGTGCGGGAAAGCCTTCCCAGCTCGCTTAGGCTTCTTTGACACAGAGTTGGAGCGCGGGGTTGCGGAGCCGGCGGGCCGCGGTGCCGGCGCAGCCCCGCAGTGCCACCTAGTGCGAGTGCGAGCGCGGCCGCGGAGCCAGCGCNCTTCAACTCTGGTGGCGTTCTTCAGGATGGCTGAGGATTGAATAGATGGCACTGGGCACATAATCTAGAGTTTATCAAGCTGAAAAAAAAACAAATGGGAATTCAGGTCAAACTTCATTCCTTGCATCTGAGAGTAAATATACCACCAGAAACCAGCAATACAGCTGGGTGAAGGGGAAGCAAAAAGCAACTGTAAACAGAGTAGGATGAGCAGGAGGATGCACCAAAGGAGTAGTCATGTAGGCTTGCAGTTGTTTGGATGTTTCACTCATCCTGCTGGCTTCTTCAGCTTTCTTGCTGGGGCTGCTAATACATGCTGTGCATATAAAACAGTTCCAAACTGCTAAAAGAAAGCATAGCGAGGCTCATTTTTTTATATTGCTTGGCAAAAAAAAAAACGACAAACTCCACACATAATAAATAGTCAGTGCATCAAAATTCATACCTGCTGTTTAGGAACAGATATGCACACATTTATTACCAGTTTTAAATTCTTTATAATATCAAATGTAGCTATATCAAATCCCAGAGGGACTCCCCTGCAGAAAAAGGAAAAAATATTGCATCAGTATTTCATTATACAGTCCACTGATCACAAAACACATCTACTCTAGGTTTACCCCAGAGTCCCTACCTAACACACTGTTCACTCAGCACAAATGCAAACTCCAGAGTCTCAGGAAAGGGAGTTTAAACCACAGTCTTTCATTGTGGCATCTTATTCCCTGAAGATAATTAGCACACTTCACAAAGCTCTGATTAAAGTTACCTTTTTTCTTCTTCTTCTTCTTCTTCTGTTAATCTTTTCCTGTCATCTAATGGTCTGAACACTGTAAAAATGAAAATGCATTCATTAAGTTAATGGTTTTGTGGACTGAGGTACAGCATGACTCCTGTATTTGCTGGCTTCCCTAAGAACTATTTCTGCAGCCAGGTGCTGTCTACCACGATTACATTTTAGAACATAGAAACCTCCAGCTTCGTTATAACAAGCTGAGAGTAAATGGTCTAGGAGCACACTGGCAGGGCATTCTCTCATCCCCAGAGGTGCCATCTGCCATGTTTGGACCTCTTTATGTCCCCGTTATGATGTTTGTGTGGGGAAGAGGAGATGGGGGTGCAAGAGTCAAGCAAGACATCTTATTTTAAAAATGGCAATTTGATGCTTCAAGGTGCTAGTTCCAGAAATGAGTATGGTTTCATGCTTCCAAATATTGACAGATTTAGCCAGTTAAGAGATCAGGATGTTTATGGTAATGGACATCTGGAGTGACATAAAGTTTGTTCTCTTCGTGCTGCACAAAGAAGGTATGAAATATGATTAAACCAAAGGAGTATTTTTTAAATACCCACTTTACACAGGCATAAAGCATATTCAAGAGGCATAAAGCAATGAGAAATCAAACTCCCAGTAATGGAGAGAGCAGTGGTATGCAGGAACACTACACTGTTCAGCCACAAAATGGTTACAGTACAACACAAATTGTTCACTTTAACATTCAAGTTGCCTGCTCTTTCCCTGGTTGCATAACAAACTCAGACTCAAACACTGATTGCTTTCTACACTGAAACAGTATTCAGCTAAAAGATTACTATTGTTCAGACTTTTTTCAGGAAATTTAGAGAGGTTTATGCTGTTAAATCAAAATTCTAGCTTCCTGTTTTGATTTGAGCTATACGAATTCAGAGCAGAACAGAGCATTTGTGTCAAATAAGTTAATACATGAAAGCATCCTGTTTTCTTCTCACAAATGGTCTGCTAGAGCTACAATTTCAACAATGTCTCTTTCATGATAGCTTGTCTTTTGAAGCTGAAATTCAAAGTGTGATTTTGAGAACGTAAAGATGAGAAATTGGAATCAGAGGGTATACCATAACAGTTTTCATAGAAGAGTGACAGAAAGTTGAAGAAGTTTTAACTAAGCAGAATTCTGTCAAGGCACTTAAAGAAATTATTGTGAGAATTCCTTTCCTTCTCTTTCATTAGTATTTTGCATTAAGATAATATTTATAACTACTTTTCAAATTTGCCAAATTTGCTATGTGCCATCCCTACATATACTAAGAGCAGTAACTCCCAGTGAATTAAAACATGTGGAGGTCAAAGTAGAAACATAAAAAAATGTAAAGGGAAGATAAGCAGTCCATTTGCCACCACTGAATATAATAAAGTTTCATAGGTTGTCATCTGCCTTACCTATCCGTGGAGATGAGATGGGAGGAAGCACAAAAAGAAGAGAACAACAGAGAGGATAGTTTTGTTATGAATCCAGGCATTTTACTGAAGTTCTTGCTGTAAGTGAAAGAGACTAGAGACACTATAAAAGAGCAACAATAAGATGTGGGCTGATGGACAATGAGGAGCTGTATTCTGGGGAAAGCAGAGGCAGAGAGACAGTAGATGAGATAGGCATTATGATGACAGTTATGAGGAGGATGTGACAGGTTTTGTCCTCAACAAGATGGTAAATTCATTGGGATAAGGAGCAGAGTATTTGGGGTTTGCAGTTAATATAAGTAATAATGATAGGGATTTTCTTTAAAATAGCTCCAAAGAGAGCCATCTGCTCTCTTTTCTGGTGGCTAGTGCTGGCTAGCACAGTAGAACTCTTGACCATAGCTTACTAGAATCTGGATAAAGGGAAAAAAGTCAAGAGCCTCTTAGAAACTCAACACTGCAAAAGCTGAAGAGCTGAGTGCAAGATCAAGTGCCCTGGAGTACCTCCCTCTGTGGCATGAGTACTGGCACAAGGGCTCCTTTCCCACCTTTACATTTATTTATTCAACCACAGGAGCCTTAGATTTTCCTCTATCACACCTTGGTAACACAAAAACACTTTTGCTTTTGTAAGCAAAGGTTAAGAAATCACCTCCACCCAGACACCTGGGAACTAGAAGCTGTTTGTTGCTACATTACAGTTAGGTCACAAATCTGGAGCTAGTTCTGCAATATTCACTTAACTGACAGCGTGGCTTTGAAACAAGCATCCACTCTTCTCTTTGCATTCCTCAATTTCCCTTTGTCCTACTTGTGTGAGTGTCACAGTGTAAGGCAGCCCCAAGTCTGACAGGAGGCATTCCTCTGCACCTTCTTTGTGTGAAGCCCTGCTGCCCTGAACTCAGGAGGGCAGGACATGCCCTGGGTCATCTCATCTACCTATAGCAGTGGGTAGAGATGCTCTGTCCTGATCACAACAGATACACTGCCTGCTGCCCTCTGCCTCCTTTCACTGGGCTGCCTATTGTAATTGTAAAGGATGGTGCTGTTAGCATGGAAAAGACAAGCTGGGAGCTGCTTCTGTGCATTAAACACAGGCAGAACAGGGCTGCATCACTGATGGCGGGGGGGGATGAAATGGTAGTTGACTGGACAAGCTCAAAGAAGATAAAAAGAAAAAGCTGAATAAGTTCTACAGTGAAATTCAAAGTGTTGAGAAGTTGCAGGTCGTGCTCAGGGAAGAGAAAACAGGGTCGGAAACAGGAACATGTCAGCAGTGGAATCATTCATGGAAGCATCAGAAATTTATCCATTGGGATAAAATCAGAAAATGAGATTGCTAATTTAAGAAATGGCTAAAGCATCACCAAATTCTTCTCGAGAGCCAGTATCTGGCAGGTATGTATGAACAGAGAAAGCAACAGCAAGAATTATTCATAGCTGGAAATTAGGAGATACATGGGACAGAAAAATTAAAGACTAGCTTTAAGCTGTCATGGTGACAGTGAAGCAAATAACAGAAAGAATTTAGAAGGAAGAAGACCCCAAGGAGAATTTTGAAGGTTTTGTGCAACATAGTGGTGAGCCTTCCAAGCTGAGAGATCTGATCAGAAGGAGGCAGACTGTGCACAGAGAAATAGCTTTTTAGTACAACATCAAGTAGAACAGCTGCTCAGCTGCAGCTGACCCAGCTCTGTTGGGACCAGACACCACAATACAAAGAGAATCAAAAATGCATCTGAACACTGACAGGAGGCTGAAGCATTTCTGGCCAAAGAGCTTCATTTCATTCTTTGGATCCAGGCACAAACCAGCTACAATGAGCCACTGGATCTACCATCTACAAGGTGGTACATGATCCCTTACTGATAGCAGTCATGTAAACAGGGTTAAAATGCCTCCTGAGATGTGGAAAGAAATAACTGAACACAAGTCAGGCCAAGAGAGGGGTCCTGCCACTTCTAGAAGTGCAATATTATGTTACAGTGCACCATCCAGGAGAGGAAAAAAGGGTCCAGAACCAAGCAGAGGAACATCCACTACAGATACACAAACCTGCACAAATCCCTTGTGGGGTTTGTAAATCCACGTTTGCAGATTTGTGTGCCTTGCATAGCTGGCTACAAAACTAAATTAAAACCAAGGGTCCAAAATTTCCTCCCACAATGGTTAGGAGAAGAAACAAACAGCAAATCACAAAATCACAGATTAGATGAAGGTGGAAGAAACCTCTGGGGATAAACCCCCTTGCTTAAAGCAGGGTCATCACTGACAGGCCTGGACCATTTTCATACCCAGTTTTTGGGTATTTCCCAGTATGGAGACCACAGCCCCTCTGTACAACCTGTTCCAATGTTTCATGGTCCCTACAGTAAAAAAAAAAAAAAAAGTGTTTATTATCAGGGAACATCCTGTGTTTCAGTTTGTGCTCATTGACTCTTGTCCTGAACATCACTGAGAAGAGTCTGGTTCCATTTTTTTTACTCTCCCCTCAGTGAGTGTAATCTACATACATTAATAAGATTCCCCACCAAGCCTTCTATTGATCAAAATCCTTTATGCAGAAAACCTATAAGATCACCATAAGTCTGCATAAACTCTTAATAAAAGATCTGGAGTGTGGGAAAAAGAAAGAATGTTGGGTTGGACAAGGAAAAAGAAGAGATCTTTGCCAAGACAGGCCTTGTTCCTGTACATTTGAGAAGGATAGGAGGATGTAGGCAGCTCCTTCTACAAGAGAGGAAACTTACCTGGTTTCTGGGATCTTTGCAAACCATACTTTAGTAATATTTCCCTCTCTGTTCAACAACAGCACATTCAAGCTCCAGCCCAAAGGATCCAGGGAGACAGAGTTTGGTTTTTCTTACACTGTGGGCAGAGAGCAGCAGCACTGCTGCACCAGTGATGGATGAGCAGGTGTCCAGGTGTCCAGTGCCACCATCAGGACTTCACGTGTTAGGGAGGAGAACTTCTTTGTGGAAAGGCGCATCCAAAAGTGTTGCATTAAAACAAACTTCCATGCAGGTAACCATTGTAAATTAATTGAATAGCTAGTTTTAGATTGAAAAAGGAAGCTTCTGAAGACTATTTACTGTTATAATAACTATAATATAATGTATGGAAATCTGTGGCATTTCTTTACATTTTTCCATGCAATTTTTCCTGAATTGAAAAATTGGTTGTGTGTTCCTATGCCAATACAGCTTGTTTGAGAACAAAATATTAGGTCATAAAATTCTTCCATTGCAGTAATAGAGAAATTTAATTTCCTTTTCTAAAGGTTTTTTAGCTTTCCCTATCAGCTCTCTGGGACATGGCTTGCAGATGATGCCTGTGTTTCTTACCACATCGTGGAGATGCAGCAAGCCAGCCTGGTTCCAGAAGTCACTGCCAAAAGAGGATTGCAGAAGCAGAAAATAGTATTAGTAGAATTGTTGTAAATTAAGGACATAATTGAGCAAAAGTATATTACGTACAAACTTAATTTCACCAAGATTATTAAAAGATAGTGACACTATGCCCATTCCAATAAATAAGTTTGAGAAGCAAAATTTTCAGTTGAGGAAGGGCATTCATGTTTTCTCTTTTAAGCCTGAGTCTTTATAGCAAGTAGGAACTGGAGTGAAAATTTATCTGTGTCTTTAGATATTTGAGGGTTTTTTGTCTCTGTTGAAAAAAATTACTTCAGATGGTTCACTGCAAGATTTTTCTATGCAGTCATCAAAACAAGCTGGCTATGCTGATTAGTGTTACAACCATACAGGTAAAAGGTTGGTTAGAAAACACAGTTTTTCTTCAGTTTTCTGCACGTTTAAACTTTGGGATATAATTGAAGACAACTTTGGTTAAATGTACATTTCAGTGTGAAAATTTACAATCAAGCTGGCAATTAAATCATCCCTGTTTTTCCTTTTAATTAACAAAATCATATTTTAAATAGATATCTCTTGTGCTTCTGTGCATGACAGAAAAATACGCATAACATTCCTTACACTTTGGTAAAAGTTTTACAAGGTTGGGGTAAAATCCTAATGTAGTGGGTTGACCCTGGCCAGCAGCCAAGTACCCACACAACCCTTTACTCACTCCTCTTCCCTCCTCCAGGAGTACAGGGAAGAGAATAGGAGGAGTAAACCCCAGAAAACTCCTGACAGTTGAGATAAAAACAGTTTAGTAAGTGAAGCAAAGGGGGAAAACGATACTGGTGCTGCAAGGACAATCACTGGCCAGCTTCCAAAAGCAAAGTGATGCCCAGCAAGTCTCTGAGCAATGGCCACCTTGGGAGCCAAAGTCCCTTCAGATCCCCATACTGTGAACTGTCCCCTTGTTCTGGTGACATCCGTGTTGGATAGCTCTATGCTAGAGGTAAAACATGGGAAAACAGCAAAAGTCAGGTCCGTGATGACACAAGTAGGTGCTGTGATGGAGCCCTGGGAAACTGACACCAAGTTTCTGTGGGGAACAGTGACACTGAAGGCACACTTAATCATTAAAAATGGGAGACAATGTGCAGTGGTGCTAGAAGCCAGGAGAGGGAGTCTGAGCCCAGGAGAAGGAAAGGACGATGGGAAGAATCCTCCTCACCTGCTTCCTTGGTGATGGGATTGATGGGACACGTGATGGGGCAGCAGAAAAACCAGTCAGGTTGTTCCCCGAGAGACTGTGCCTGTGTGTCACCTTCCACCCTTACTCAACAGCCAGGTTGGCAGCCCCTCACCTAAAACCAAAAATATCTGATTTTCAGTGGTCTCATCAGCCACACAACAGTAAGTGCATTTTACACTTGGGCTCTTAATTAATGTGACCCTTTTGCTTGTTAACATCAGATGTGCTGTGTTGAAGTGCATGCATATCTACTGAAATTTTAAACCTTTAAATAGTTTGTGTATCTATATATATATACACACACACGATTAATTGTACCAGTGACTAAAAAGATCTATTTTTACCCAGTCCCGTGATTCAACAGACATGCACCCTCAGTTTCCTGCTGACATACACAGATGTAATCAAAATGACAGCAACTCTTAGCCCACCTTTATACAGGAGAAATGGTGCAGGTTGTGGATGCGTGTAATTTTTGCACTGCATTTCTTTAATTCTCTGTACTATAGCTGTGAAATAATGCCTAAACAGTTCATGAATTGAAAATAGTATGCATAGTGTGGAAAATCAGACTAAGACCAAGGAACAGCAATTTGTTCTTTTGTTTTGCACTTGTCTTAAACCCAAGTAGTCTCAGTGAGGGCATTTTAAGTGTTCAAAGTAAGTTCAGGCCAGAGCGTGCTTTTGAAAATTCTAATTTATTTTTCAAAACTGGTATCATCCTTATGTCAAATTTATTTTGAGACTTGAAATGTTCATGCACTGATCTCTGGAACCACTTTATCTTCTTTGGTTACCCTACCATTCTCCTTCTTGGACCCCCAGTGATAGTTATCTTTTTCCTGACGTCAACATGTGGTTCCTTTGAAACCGTGAGTAGCTTAAAAATCAATTTTACTGGTGCCTGGTTGAAGAGCAAAGAGGAAGCAGTTAGAGACCAGTCTGAGAAATACCTACAATCGGTTTCTAATCATCTGTATCTTGTCTTTCCCCTCACAAGACAGCCATCACCTGAGTGCTACATGTGTTTTCCTAACAACTGTTGTAACACCACCACAGATGATGAGTTTGACCTCGCTTTGGTTGCCCTTGTGATGATGCTGTGGGTTTGTTGTGAGGAGCACTCGCTTGTCTGCAAGCAGTGGTGGGAGGGAGCTCAGCTCAGGGTACCTGCTGGAGGCCCTCTGCCTCTAGGGCAGGCCGCCATTCCTGAGCAGGCTGGAAGGATCTGTTCTAAACCTAGCTGGAATGCTTTAGCAGTGTAGTTAATGCATAAAATCATGCTGCTTCATTTTGGGGGACTATGAATCATGATATTTAATACCACGTTTCACATTTATTCTTACTGAATGGTCCCAATCAAAACTAGCTTTATTCCCAGCAGATTGGGAAACGAGACACCCAGAGGCAGAGCAGTTGACCTTTCAGACATGCCCACCCTTTCTAAACACAGACAATCACTCTCAGTTGAAGACTGGGTGCACAGAAATGGGCTGGGTAGGTGCTGGCCTTTGCAGAAGTCAGGTGAGGTCAGTGTGGGGTAAAGGAGTGGTTTGTACCCCTCCACATATGACAGCGTCACTCATTTCTTCTCTATATACCTTAAGCTGATGAGGAATGTGTTGCAATAAGTTGGATGTCAGCCTTGGAGCACTGCCACGCTACTGGGTTTCCTAAGGTTTCTATGTCTTTGTTGGTCTTTTGCTCTTCAGAAAGGACAAATTTGCCCCATTCCACATTTTCCCCTCACACAAGAGACAAAAATAAATGGATTTCCTGTGTTTTGGTACCATTTGACACCCGCTGCAGGGTTATGTTGGGTCACCTTTGAAAAGTAGTGACAGCAAAGTTTCTAGGAGATTGATGTACTTAGGAATTTTTTAATGTCATTTTTATTTAATCTCTGTTTCCTGTCTACCATGTCCTGCAGGGCAAACCTCAAAAAAACACAAACTTGTCATTTGCCCAGAGGGCCCATTCTCAGATGAAAACACATATTAAATGTTTTGGAATTAAGATGAATTGTGGAGCTGAGGGCAGACAAGTGTGCACATAATGTTTCGATTATTTTGTCCTCTTTAAATTAAAGCTTGATGAGAATCAATGTCAGTGTTCTCGCCCTTGCAAGAAGAAAAACATTATTTTACCCAGAAGAGTGAAGGCAGTCAGTGCCTCCAAATGGGAAAAGTTAAGACACAGAGTATGTATGTAAGAAATACCAGACCTAAGGCAAAGGCACATTGTGCCCACCCACTCTCTGAACACAGATAAAGATGTGATTTTTCACCTGTGTTACTTTGTTGAAAGGATGTAAGAAGCTTTCATAGGAAGGCAGGCTAAACTGGCTATACTTTCCAAAAATGACAGAGAGAAAGTGAGAAAAAGGAAGAAATAGTTACGTACATATCTCTCCATTAAATTAAGCTTCCGCATTTGTTTTTTATTGATTGAGAAATCTTCACAATTTTCCAGATTTTTAGCTGGTATTTATTCATACCATAATGTAATGGTATCTGGTTCTCTGAATACGTGTATTTAAAAATTCTACCAAGTAGATTTGAATGTTCTTTTAATACAAATACTTTAGTTCCAGCTTGATACAGAAGTATCTACCTGATAGTCTGTTTCACTTGAAAATACATTGTCTAAATACATTTGCTTAGCCTTGGGGACAATGAAGAAAAATAAATCTTTGATTTCTTTCTTTATTGTTAATGTTCCAGCTGCTCTGTTAATTTGAGGGGAAAAACCAAGTGAGAAATGTTTTCAAGTCCCAAATATGGCATCTTAAAAAGAAGTTATGACAGTTTAAATAAATTAAATTAAAAAATAGTAATAGCTGTTTCTGTGCTGGTGCACATGGTAAAATCAGTGTATCTGTTTCAGAATGAACTTTGAAGGTGTTTTGCAAAAGCCAGGCAAAAAAAGTGTCATATAACTTTTTGATGGTGCCCTTTTCATGTTATCGTGCAATACAGTATTGTGAGTGTACTTTGTTATGGATTTGCTTTAGGAGATGCAGTGAACCATACAAAAAATTTTCCACTTTGTTATACTAAGCATAAATTTGTCTCCAGAAAGTTTACAATGCAGATCAGGCTGAACTTTATGTAGCCTGGTGTGACTGTTAATATTAATCATTCCTTTTCACATTTTAGTTTTTCTACCACAATTTGGAAATTACAGCTATAATGACACACAAAGTGTTCTTTCTGTTTTTTCTCTCTTGCTCTTCCTTTCCCAAGATCTCTGTTTCTGCTCATACAAAGCTAAATTACAAGATGGTATCCGATGGGTGTCAGCATCTTTCACAGTGGCTCCATTCCCATTGCAGATGCTGCCTACCAGGGTAAAGCTGACACTCATGTTTGTGCACAGACAGGAAAAACAGTGTTAAATTAAGGAATAACTAAGAGAATAACTGATACTAAGGTAAGTTGTGATTGGTGGTTCACACGCAGGTAAAAAAAACGGCTTCTCATGAGCCTGTAATCTTATTTAGCAGAAAAAAGATGACTGAAGATAAGCTTAGAAAGACACAGGACATGCTGCCCTTAATACACAGGTTTTCTTTGTGATTTCATCAGAGATTTAACATGTGATCCTGGGCAAGCCATTCAATTTCAGTACATCTCTTTCCTCATCTGAGAAGGTGAGGATGAAGCATGCCTGCCTTACAGTACAATGGGAAAGGAACACCAGTAATTCATATCTCAAACATCATGGGAGAGTCTGTTAGAATTGAGAAGGATTGATATTTATTTTTCTCTTAAATCCAGCATTTCATCCATCTCTTGGAGTACAATGCACACAAGCACAACAAGCCAATTATTTCCTAATATATCTCAGATAGTCATATGCACGTGTAATACTGCACAAGTGTGTCTATAGAGATCAGCTTCATCGACTGTCTAATTTCATAGGACATAGGACATTTCATAATCAAGGACACATAATCCGGATCCCTCCACACCCTTATTACCAGTTCTGGCCCTCTAAAAGCTTCTAAAACATTTAACTCTTCTCGCTGTGGAGTCAGCTAAGAAATGTAAGCAACACCATAGCAAATACTGTGTACAGAGTAAATTTTGCATGGGATAAACCTCTCCAGCAGTGATATCTTTGCATACTCACAGATATAAATACACAAAAATAAAGACTGTGTATATGGAGAGGGTTAAACACAATCTCTAGTAATGAAGTTCCTTGCATTGCCTATCTGGTGTTTGTTAGTGAAAAGAGTGTAATACCACAGTATTTCTCTTTCATGTGTTTTTAGGGGTTGAAAGTATTGTGTTTCGTTTGCTGACATAATATGCCCCAACTGCGTGATCCTGGGGATAAATAACACCCTTCCATATCTGTTTCATCCATAGCAGAGCCAGTTCAAGCATTCCCTGACTTTCATGTCAATCACAGAGTCACTGGGGTTGGAAGTGACCTCTGCTCGAAACAGAAGTAGCCATATGGTCACACCAGGCTGCTGAGGCCTTTATCCTGTCAGATATTGAACATTTCTGAAGGTGGGAACTGTAAAACCACCTGGGCAGCCTGTGTCACTGCCTTACTGTCCTCAAGGGGGAAAAGTTTTTAGTTCTGTTCAGTCTGAACCTCCTATGTTTCGATTTAACACCATTGCCTTCATCCTTCCACCTTGTACTTCTGCGAAGAGCCTGGCTCCATCTTACTGATGATCTCATAGGTTCTCCAGGCTGAGCAAGCCCTGGTCCTGCAGCATCTTCTCACATGGTAAGGGCTCCAGCTCCTGGCTATATCAGTGAACATCTGCTGAACTCAGCCCAGTTGATTGGTGCATCTTGTACTGGGGGCTCCAAACTGGACATGTAGGTATGTATATATACATATACATATACATATATATATATATGTGTGTGTGTACATGTGGCCTAACAGGTGCTACATAAATGGAGTCAGCAGCTCCCTCAATTTACAGGCTATGCTTCTAGTGACACTACTCAGGATGCCAGTCAACCAGGGAACGTGGGGCTTATGTCCCACTTACGTCTGCCATGG
The DNA here is from genome assembly GCA_013397155.1 of Irena cyanogastra. Classification (NCBI taxonomy): domain Eukaryota; kingdom Metazoa; phylum Chordata; class Aves; order Passeriformes; family Irenidae; genus Irena; species Irena cyanogastra. The sequence continues at coordinate 1,168,556 of VWZV01009463.1, read as the reverse complement.
TCCTCGGGGCCACTTCACTGGGGCTACTCCCCCACCAGTCTGTCCCCAGCCTGCATTCCTGCCAGCCATTCTTCCATTTCAGGGGCAGTACTATGCTGTTCTCACTGAATTTCAGTTTCCTGTTGCCCTGTTCCTCCAGCCTGTCCAGGAAGCAGCCCTGCCTTGGAGCATATTGGCTGGTCCCCTCAGTTTGGTGCCACCAGCTGATCTGGTGAGTGAGCAGCGTTGCATCCTCCACGTGACTGACAATGATACGAAGGTCCCAGGACAGACCCCTGTGGTGCTCTGCTTCTCACCAGCCTCCAGGCAGAGTACAACCCATTAACCACCAACCTCTGGCCCCAGCTATCCAACCCTCACTCTCTCTTGGTGCAAAACTAATCCTGCTGAAGAATAACATGAACAGAAACAGTTTTGGCTGGATGACATAACTGATCCAGTTTGCTGCAGAGCCATGATTTCAGATGTGCCATGACAGCACTGGGGGAGGTGTGGAGGTGTAAACCAATTCAAGGCAGGGAGGGTTCTTAAACTAGTTTAAGTGGCACCACTTAATGTAGTGGCATACACTAAATGTTAAAATTTGAAATCCCTTATGCCACACAAAAATGCATATGAAGCTTGCTTATCTGTGGGCTTGTAAAAATTTTCTACAGCTTCCTAGACAAAATATTTGTGTATTCAGGGAGAAAATGACATACTTGCAGGAAATAATATTTTAACCAACTGGGACTGTTGCCAGTCTAGTGCATGGAGTTACAGTAAACAGAGTAGGATTTACGTTTCTCTTGGTCTGTGTGTACTCTGCCTTCATTTGTTAGGTTACTGTTTCTTCTCAAGTGAAATTAGTATGCAAACAGACAAAGTTTGGAGGATAAGATTGTTAGATTTTTTAAACATTTGTCCAGAGTAGAAAAGGAAATCCACAGCACTACCATGAAGTCTGTACAAATTTCCCATATCCTACCTGCAGTGCCTTAATGATTATGATTTTTTATAAGTGCCCAAAGATATGTTCTTCCATGCACTACCTCAATAAGAAACAAGAGATACCAAACCCCCACCACCATTTGTTTTATAAACCAAGCCTAAAATGTTTTAAAACCTAAGAAATTAGAATAGAAAAGAGCAAAAGATGTGCCATGCTTTGTGCTTCTAATGAGTATTTATAAGTTATTTTGTGTTTATAATAAAAAATTACTTGGGAGTACATATTGGCTTTCTTTTAATTCAAGTAAGTGTTCCAGAAACATTTTCTGCATAACATGTACTTCAAATATCTTTTTTTTTTTATTTTGGAAGTGCAAATTGAGGACTGCTAGCGTATGGTTTGATAGAGCCTATGAGGATCACAGTTCTAAGAATGGCATGCAATCCACTTCTCTCTTATCTAAATGAATTTCAAATAACATTGGAAGCATGATGCTCTGAGGATATAAGTGAAGTTCTTATAATAAAAGGTCTACAAACATCCTAAAGTAAATTATTTTCTTAAAGAAGTAGCAGGTTTTACAGCTTACAGCTAAGAATTCCAAGTATAAAGGACATGAAGGCAAAGGCTACAAAAGTGTACTGGGCAGAAGGCAGTGCATGCATCACTTTCTCCTTAAGCTTTAGCATAGAAATCCCAGTGCCCCATGTGCTTCTATATGCAACATAAATTCAGAAACTAATATGACATTCTTAAATGGTACATTTGAGCTCACTCTGCTAGTCAGTGTGAGCTCTCTATGTGATCTCTATGTGAAGAGATCAAGAGAGTGTGCTCAGATCATAAAGTTAATTCCAGTACTTTAATGCCTGGCAGAAGTTCTACTTAAGTCCTATTGATGTCTTGTCATGTGATAGCACTCCACTGCGTTACCCAAACCCTTTATGGTACACGTGCCTCTGTCCCATGCTGATAAACTAGTCAGGTCACTTATTGCAACAGCTTCAGCATCACCTCCAAACTGCACTCCTTCAGGTCTGAACCTGTTGTTTCTTTCAGCAATGCCTGGGTGCCTCCCAGAGTGGGGGTGGTTGTAATCTTGCACCCCCGCCTCCATTGTACCATTTGCAATTTCTTCTCCTTGCACATTTCTGTAAGGACAGAGGTGCAAAAGTGCTACAGCAGTGGAATATGTTACTTTCCAGTTCAGAATCATAGTGACATATTTGCCAACAAATGCAAGTTTGGCACCTACATGGTTTTTTGCGTGCTCTTTCTCAGTGCTCTTTCCTATTCCTCACCCCTGCTCTGTAATTCACCAGGTTCTCTTGTTAAAAGATATTTCCCGTATGTTGTTTTATCAAGAAAATCAATCCAGTTCTCTGGATTACATGCAAGGTATTTAATGACAAACATCTTTTGTAATATCTGTAGATTAGACCCTTTATTTTCCTTTATTTTTCTATACGTTAGTCATTAGCTCAGCAGAAGCGTTAAAAACTAATAATTATTATTCAGTGATTTATGTAGAAAAGTGATGGAGATTCTTTCATAGGAACCTGAGGCACTGTACTTGATTAAACTGAAGGTCATGTTAGACCATTAATTTATTTATGACAGTGGCCAATAGGAGAGATAATGTGTAGGGAAAATGTGTAGGAAATATTGTTCCCTCCTCTTGGCAGGTTCTCCTCTGTGTTGCACAACAGGAGTATGGGAATCAGTGATCATCAATTGAAACAAGAGGTGTTCTGGATATATGTAAGAGGGAACAAAAAGTTCATCAAGAAGACAATTAATCATGGAACAGATTGTCCAGAGAGGTTGTGAACCCTTCCTCGTTGGAGATTACCAAAAGACTTGGCTTGTATTCAGTGTTGATGCTGCTCTGAGCAGGACTTTGACTAGGTCACCCAGGTCCCTCACTGATTCTAGAAACCTTGTAGGAGTAATTGTCCCTTTTGCAATCAGAGAGCTATCACATCTCTGAGCAGTTCTCACCCTGATTGAACATGTCTAAATCTGTTTTTCATGAAATGAACAGCTGCAGTTTTGTTTGTTCTAAAGGCAACAGTATTTAGACTATAATTTCATAGAATTTTATTCAGTCAAAGACCATGATTATTTTTATTCAAACATTGGCTCAAATGTCACCTTCAGATGCATGAACTGGCAGCTGTAGCTATATAACAGAAATCAGTGATATTTCAAATGCACCTTCTGTAGGAATAAGTGTTCTTGGTTAAAAAGTTTTAATTATAGCCCATGGGGCAATTATTTTCAGTAGTTTTGTGGGATGCATCTGCTATAGGTATTCGCCCTGCTTTCTACAATAATGCAATATCCTTTTGTTGATGATATGAACACTCAGTAATTGCATCCTGTTTCTCTCTTTATCCACGTGTCCATGGACTTTAGTAACAATATGAAGTACTTAAGTATTATTAAGTTCATTGCACATTCAAAATAATCTACAAACAGTTTGAGGGTTTTTTTTCTTGTTTCTGTTGATGTGATGCTTTGAATTTCTAGAGCAAGCTAGAAAATAACTGCAGAGAGGTGTCTTGGCAATTACAGCTATGACCAGAAGCCCTAATCAGTGTGAAAAAACATGTATGCCCCATCCAATAGTTGGGCAAGGCTAAAGCAGAACACAACTGATTTGCATGTAAGCACAGGATGTTGTGAGCCTTCCTTCCAGAGGAGATCACTTCAAAACATTTTTACATTGTGAAGGGAATAATTTAAGGAAAGGATTCTGTTCATATATTGATTTCAGATTCCAAGTGAAGATGTGTATTTTTGCCTATTGTTTTTGAAAATAAACCGTGAAGCTAAAGGTATACAATGCCTGCCAGATCTCAAGGGATACGAGCCCATTGACGATCTGGGTATAGATACATTTTTTTGGTAGAATTTGACTTGAGATAACTGTACCAAAAGATTTCCTGCCATGTTTGATGAACAGAATGCAAAAATCATTTGTCCTTTACAATGTCCTAGGAGGCAAAGAAGGAATTTCAGAGACTGTCCAACATGGCTTTGATGAGAAAGTAATTAAAGTCACTGACTGAGCTGTCCACATGTTTGAGTCAGATAACAATGTAATTGACTGTAATGGTCCCTGTGCTGAAGGACAGTAATCAGAAGATAGATGTGGCTGAAACCAAATTTGCTAAGAGAAATTTTATTGGCATTTCTAGCCAATAGTAATAAGTCAAAAAGTTAATTTTACTTTGCGCAAGAGCTAAGTAGGTTATGCTGTGCTGATTTTTGAAGAGAAATGAGAACACAACTCAGTATGTAGATGGTTTTATCTTTTTTCATGACAATAACCTGCTATTCATAGTTTCCAGTTACTATTATCACCTCCTTCGTTTTTCAGTGGGAATCACATGTGCATCATGTATGCACCTCAACAGCTCTACCAACAGCAACTGACTTTGCAAGTCCTGCTGATGGGCCATCAAGCCCACATCACAGACTCATCACAGCATACAGTAGTTTTTAGGAGCTCATCTCCTCCCTCTCCAGGATGGTTAGAAGCTAATTTTAACTATAGATAATTTTGTAATTTGCAGGCAAAAAAGTCAGTTTGACATACTCCTCTTAGCCTGATTGAATTAATTTTAAATGCTTTGGCAGCTTTTCACCATGCTGCTGTTAAAAGAATTGCAGATAATGACACAACTTACAGCTGATCTCAATCCTTCCTCGAAAGGAAGAAAATAGCAACCCCCTACAATAACCACAGCCAACCTAATTCTTTGTGTGGCTTTAATTGCTTCTTTCCTCCCTCCAGATTTTTTTTCGATTTAGGCTCACATGGTTATTTTGGGATGTAAAGTAACCAAGCATATATATTCTGATTTTTTAACAGTGCAGGTTTTCTGGATATGCTTAAAAACCACAGACGTTTTCCAATTCCTACATAAATTTTTACAAGATTTGATGCTCTGAAATAACATTAAGAAGTTCCACCATTGAACTACATAGATAGTCCATTTCCTCCTCCAATAATATTATTTTAGAGGAGTCAGAGTGACACTGTGTGAGTCCGACTATACATCATCTGTCATGTTTTCTTTTACTGGAGCTGTCATTCATGACCAACCAGTCTAAGCTGTGCAAAGAACACAACACCTAAGCACCACTACAGCCTTTACCTGAGTGGTCCTTGAGCCTCTAACAAACCTGCAAGGGGTGTTGCTTTTTCAGCTTGTGCATCATCTAAGTAATTGATTATTCTTTTCTCAGTCTTCAAGCACCTCTAAACAATGGCTAGCAGGGACAGCAAGACAGGTTACTGCTTCTTCTCTTGTATCAGCTGGGAAAAACATCTGGTTTTGCCCCTGAAATGCATGTTGGAGTATTATGGCCATAGCTCTCTGTCAGTCAGCAGTGTGTCAGTCCTAGGAAAGCTTTTGCACCTTACCAAGTCAAAAGAGCACCAAGAACCTTTCTATGAACCAGGGTTCAGCCCTAGATTTCAGGTGCACAATTCTCATGGTTGTTAAAGTAAGACAGTAATGTCACTTTTAAGAATATCCTGAATTTAAATTACTGGCACCAAAAGCAGTACACTTTTAATTTGTACATAAAGTTGATTGAATTTGAATGAAACAAACCATCAACCTTACTTTTCTTGCAATATTGTTCTTCCAGTACCTTTGCAGAAAAGAACCATTCTTAAGGCACTGTTTTTAAAGAAATCCACAGTCAGCATGTAATTTAATTTGCATATAAACTAATCATTTGCACACCTAAGCAGTAGAAAGACACACATACACAAACTTTTATGTATCTTAAGTGATGCTGACAACTTCTGGCTTCATAAATTTGTTATTCAAATTCAGTCTGTAACCATGAGATAAGTTTCAAAGCAACCTATTGGTTCCTGCCCCCTCCTGAAGCTGATCACTCACATTTGTGCTGTTGTAGCTACTTATGGCATAGCCCTCAAAACTGGATAACTTAAATGATCAAGGTTTTCAAACTCCTATTTCTCCCAAAGGCTTCCTTTGTAATACAGATATTTCTGAAGATGAGGTGAAGATCAAGGCATATAGGGGAGACAGAAGAGACAGAAGATAAGCCAGTGTTGCTACTGAGTAAAAAGTACATGGGATGACACCTTTACCCATTAAAAGCACAAGTTTGGAAAAAAAATATAACCAATTAAAATATAAACTAATTAAAGAAAAAAAATATCACCCTAGCACTCCATGGTCAGTTCTTTGTAGATGACTGTATTCATCTTTCAAATCTGTATTTCTCCTTTAGACTCTGCTTCAGCAAAATCCTTAAACAAGTTATTGGCCTTAGGTATTCGAGTGTTTTTATTGGAGTTTATTATAAATAAAATACACCTCACTTCAAATACTTTCCTAAATGTGAGTACATTTGATTGTTTAATGTTATATATTCATCTATGCATTCAGCTGAATCTGGGCACTCTTAATTGTCTGTGTTAGGGACTATATGGCTGATAAATATCTTTGAGCACAACTTGGGGAATCAAAGCTCCTTGTTCATTCTTGAAGATGGCACTTTTAAAAGTAGTGCAGGACAAGACAGGAAAGGAAAGGCAAGACCTTTTGACACCTAAGAACACCACCAGTAACATTTCTAATTTTTTACCTGGTAAAAGTAATCATAAAATAAGGATTTCTCAGGCTGTTGAGAGTATCAGGAAATCAACATTTGAAATGTGTTTGAATGTGCACGTGACTGTTACCTTGAAATAAGTGTAAATGACACAGCCTTAGATGAGTAATTTAGCAGAAATTAATTCTTCATTTAAGATTTTATCAGCAACTCTTAATATCTGTAGTGACCATTACATGACTGCAAACTATTGAGTCTGTCTACCAAGAACCTGGTTGATCAGAGCCTCATCAGTACTATCAAAAAAGCTCTTAGAAATTCGTCTGAAATTCCTTTAAAAAATGCACTAGAGAGATTGAATGTCACCTTTGAATGATGTAACCTTCATTTAGCAATTCCAAGCATTCCATCTGCTACATAAGTCCTCTTAGGAGCTGCAATGGCAGTGATGATTCAGTCCGTAATGTGTTTATCTGATCCACACTCAACAGGTGCACTTGAGCTGTTTCACATCCATGCAGCACCTAAGCAGTGCACTGTCTAACTGTGTTTACATCAGCGGGGCTGAGAAAATCAAGGCAGCTTCTTTTGTTACCTTTCCAGAGCAAAGAAAAGTGTTTTCTTTGCAAAGGCGTTGCTAACCCCCGGTGGGAAAAGTGTAGAGGAATGGGGGGAAGGAGAACTTGGCCAGCTCTCACACACGAGCTGGTAAAATGGGTGATCTCCAGGGTGTTATTCCTGAGCCCAGGGCAGCACCCATCTGTACCAAGTTAATCTCTGATGTGGCCCTCACAGGGAGCCTTGCTATTAAAGGGGATTTCTGCTGAAGGAAGAATGGATGCATGGAGGCCCCAGGGCTTAGGCTGGCCACTCAGTGCATTGCCCCAGCATTGCAGTGGCCTGCAGAAAACTGGGCCAGGCTGTGAACACAAGACAAGGCAGCGTTGCCCTTTTTTCTGCTTCTGGCAAATGAAAAATGGTTTATTGCAGCACGTACTAATCAGATATTCATCATGCTTACATACCAAAATCTTCCTGTATTCACTTCCATCAATCAACTATACTTGTAGCTGGGATTTTTAGAGGAGTCTGAAGCCATTTGTTTGAAATTGCACTGAATTACTTCTAACCAAGAATAACCTTTTAATATTTGTGGAGAAATACCATGCTTACATTTCAACCACTTTTTCTACTCAACTTTCAAATCTTAGGAAAAGTCTTTTTGAAGTCTCCATGCATACTCACAGTTCAGCTTAATTTAAATACTTCGATAAAAGTGAGACCAAATCTTTAGCATTGAGACATTCAACCAGAATATCTAAATTTTCATAGCACCTCTAAATTGCTTCTAAATCTGACCTAGTCTGGCCCTCCTTGGCTTGTAAAATCTTCAGAGGCAAGTATGAGAAAGATATAATCTCTAGTAGGCTGTGAATAAATCACTGTAAATAAAATTCACTTATGATGTCAGCTTACACTGGCAAATACAAGTAATATTATTAGTATTTATATTTCATATTTAATTGGAATATGTAAGTATTCTTACATAAGAGCCAAAGGTCCTGAAAGACTTAGCAGCAAAAACATATCAATCTAAAAGTTATTAATTTGTTTTGGTTTAGACTTGGATCAATAATATGTTGTGAATCTCATTAGGAAATATGTAATGGGGGGTCATCTTGCAGCTGTGCCTGGTTTTCTACAGTGCTGCCTAGCAAATCTGGATTCTTGAGCTTAGGTTGTGGTAGTGTAGTATGGGGGGGTTTGTTGTTGTTGGGGTTTTTTTTGTTTTTTGGTTTGGTTTGTTGTTTTGTTTGTTTGTTTTTTAACTATAGTGTTCCTCAGTTTAAATTCTCAAGGGTTTGACCAGCATGAATATCCTTTTGGCAGTATCAAAATCCTTCAGCTGCATAGCACTTCAGTGATAGATACTATATGAAACTTTGCCATTATGAAATGCACAGCTTACACTTTCTTCAGAAACTATACCCAACGTAAGAATGTAAACAGGACTCATGCACAAATCTGGCAGAAAACCCTTAGGTAAATTCTTTCTAGTTCTGTCACTATAAATCAAAAAGAGTTTTTAAACTCTAGGGTCTCTCTCTGATATACCTTACCACAGGTAAGTTTGATGCCTGTCAACTAATGAAAGGTGGCTGTTAGTTTAAGAACATTTTTCCACACCCTGATGATGATAGCCAAAATCTAAATCAAACAGAGCTTTTTGCCTTGGGCTGTGCCTCTTTAAACCTTACTGTTTAATTAAGCAACAGTATCAGAGATCATCCACATCATATAAACACTGTATTACTTCTTTTAAATATTTACCTTATACCCAAAGAACATTTGGGAGTTTTTGAATCAAAGAAATATCAGAATTAGAAATTCAACAGCTGTTTGTAAGAAAAAATGCTTATCACATGCTTAATTGCTCTTTGCATTTAACTCTTGCTATCTAAAAAGCCATTTGGCAGTTAAAATTTGCTAAGACTACAAGACTGTATTAATCCAGACCAGAGAAAAATAATACAAATTGCCACTACAGTACTGTTCTTCCCATTAATATATATTTGATGCTTGTAGATAGGACAACCTTGGAATGAATATCAGTTTCAATTTCCATTTAGTATTCCTAATGAATAATGTTTACAATCCAGATACACTATCATGCTTCTCCTACGAGGCTAAATGTTGTATTTTGGGCAGCCAGAGGCAGAATTTTCCCTGAGACTATGCTTTTTTCCTGCTATTTAATTAATTCAGAAAATCCCAAGTTCACTGGCCATGAAGCAGCACTACAAATTTATGTGTTTGTTGAAGTCACATTCTTGGTGAATTATTACAATGGCAATTGGGAACATTTTTTCTATTGCAGTTGCTTCCATAGCAGGCAGTATGATGTTACCTTGAACATTTCTGCAACTCGTTACTGTCTTTTATTCTCCCTTACAGACCTGCAGATGAATAGTCAGAGAAACTCTCATATGCACTGGCAGTTCCCCACTCCAACAATGGTTTGTTTTGCTGCTCACAAATGGACTTAGAAGGCTGGTCCCAGCGGTTGTTAGCTGGGCTCTCCTCATTTAGTTATTTTGTAGATAAAATGTCTCAGATCTATACTATCCTCAAAACGGTGCTGAAAAGATACCAACCTGATTGGAATCTGAATGTGGAAAAGAAGTTGTATGACCTATTCACCCATTCCTGGCAGCAGAAGGGACAAGTTACAAACACTGATTCTTGTAGGGCTATGAGAAGCTGTGAACTCTTACTGTGAAAGGCAGTGGAGGTCTAACAGGATGGGTGATATGGTCCTTACATTGTTCCTCTTTTTTCCTCTAGCAGAACCCAATGAGCTCCTGATGGTGATTGCTCTCTTGTCATGAGGTCTTTTTAGTATGGATTACCAGTAGATGTGATGTGCTCACAGCTGTGTGGTGTTCTGTAAGAGGCATGCATAAATCCATCCAGCTGAAAGGTGATAAATGGAGGAAAGTTCATAGAGAGAGCAAGGGATCTTACTGATGTTAGCAAACAGGGACGGCATGATTTGTATCACAGGTATATACAGTAGTCTCCTCTTGCTTTGGCTTCCTATTACCAACTGCATTTCCTTGTGCTCTTAGGGCATTTAAGCACAGTGTCTAATCTCACATTGTCATTGCAGAGTTCAGTCTCTCACCACACAGCAGGCACAGATACCAAAATAGCTCAGGAAGCGAGACTTCTCCATATTCTCCCTTTCAAGTAACATGCCAAAACAACAGCTGTTATCACTTCTAAGTTGAGTTAGTAATTTGGTACAACTCATTTCTTACTGTTGCAGCTGGTATTGCTGCAGTACTGCAACTCCATTGGTACAGGTTTGTGCATTTGGCAGAATGCTCTTCATTATGAACTTCTGAGCTCTAGGCTGCATCTCCTATGTGATTAAGGCCTGTGTTGCCTTATAAACTCCAGATGAAGAAGGTGATGTGTGCCTGTGTTGCAGAAATTCTGAATAAATGGTGGTGAGCACCGTGAAATATCTTCTTTGTGTCAATGTGTTGTCAGGTTTTTAGTGGCAGTTATTGAACTGGGACCAGTCTATTAGGTATTTCACTGTTATTTACAGCGTATGAAAATGAAGATTGGCAAATAAATAGAAAGTATTGCACAGGCAGACCTTTTGGGTTGGTCTCATCCTTAGGGAGTTTCTGAAAAGCTGTGTCATCTTTTTCCTTCGTCTTTCTATTTGGAACAGCCCACTATGCAGCAGGAAAAACCTAACGTTGGCTTTTGTCCACCGGGGATGAGTCAATCACATGGTGCCTGATTCAGCTCTGCAGTCTCTGTGTCCTGGTGGCAGCTCCTCTTCTCTGCAGAACAAAAGTAGATGCATTGTTACACTGAAGACATTCAACAGATATGGGTCGTGTTTTCAGCCTTTTCTGAAATCTGACAGCTCACATGATGTATATGAAATAAGAACTTGTGAGTGCAATGAGAAGTAACCTGTGGTTTGCAGTTCCATTTGGTACATTGTCTGATGCCTAAGAAGGGAATTTAGCAGATGGTACATTAAGAATGAAAAAACAGATGTGGTTTTCATATAGGGTATATTTAAGGTGTGAGGATCTTCTTGGTGGTAAATGTTAGACAAGTCCAGAGCAAAGCTGAGAGCAGTCATGAAAGAGAAAGAGCATTGAAGGCAACAGACACAATATTCACATTTGGGAAAAGAGAAGAGTACAGCTGTCCTATTTGTGTATTTTCCTTCGGTGACTGATCTGGGCCATTGCCAGAGGCTTCTTTGCATCTTTGGATCTTGCATATGAGGCTTCTTGCGTCTTTGCCTGATCCTGTGTAGCAACTCTATCTCCTTAATCTTTCTTCATTGCTGTTTATGTTTTTCTCTTGCTATTTTAATAATAAAAAATTACTCATTAACACTGTTCTTTGCAGATAAACAGGTACTCTTAAAATATTTGATAAAATTGGGAATTATCACAAGATTATTTCTGTGTCTGTTGAATCAGCCCTCTAAATATCATACCTTTTCTGATACTTCTCTCAACTAAGCAAAAAACCACTTCTGTAGGACTCATCAATGGTGATCACCTCTCAACAGCAAAGCCTAGGTTTCCATCATCCCCATTCCTTGCCTGAAGGATAGCATGGACTCCTGCAGAAATTACATCAGCCATCTGAAAATTATCCTAACCTTAAATGATAGTCCTGTCAGGACCATTATCTTTGAGGCTGCTCCCTCAACACCATCATGGAGTCAATCACACTCACCTAAAGTCAGGTGAGCCAGCACAGCCTGTGCCATGATTTACCCCAGGCAGGCACCAAGCCCCACACAGCCCCTCTTTCACTCCCCCAGCAGCAGGAACAGGGAGAGAATTAGAAGGGTAAAAGCTGGAAAATTCGTGGGTTGAAATAAAGGCAGATTAATAATGAAAGCAAAAGCTATGCATGCAAGCAAAACAAAACAAGGAATTAATTCAGTGCTTCCCATGGGCAGGCAGGTGTGCAGCCATCCTAGGAGAACAGGGCTCCATCACATGACAGAGACTTGGGAAATCAAACATCATCACTCCAAACATCCCCTTTCCTCCTTCTTCCCCCACTTTCTTATGCTGAACATGATGCCATAAGGTTTGGAATATCCCTTTGGTCAGTTGGGGTCACCTGTCCTGGCTGTGTCTCCTCCCACCCTTCCATGCACCCCCAGCCCCAGGGTGGCAGCACAAAAAGCAGGAAAGACCTTGGCTCTGTGCAAGCCCTGCTCAGTGATAACAAAAACATCTCTGTGTTATCATCACTGTGTCCAGCACAAATCCAAACCACGGCCTCTGAGAAGAAAGTTGACCCTACCATGGCCAAAAGCAGCACAGCCTGCCAGAAGGAACAGGTGAAGCGTGGAGGGACATGCGCACACCAGGATGTGGTGCCACAGAGCTGTGCAAATGATGCACAGTCTCAGCCGTATCCTGCAACACAGAACCACACACCTTACCAGCTGGTCTGGAAAGAAGACACTGGAGATGACTTACCTTCACTGGTAAGCCTACGTTGGCCTGTATGGAATTTGCTGTTTTTTCTGTTTTAGCCTGTACAAGGCAGAACATTTTTCTTCTGAACTGTCTTTTTTTAGTAACCCTTAAGGACAGTATTTTTTTTCAAGGCTTCTTTCTGACAAAACCTTTTTTATTTTTAGACTGTTATAATAACACTCTACAAGGAAAAGAAGTGTGTAGATTTGAACTTGGGTGAATGAATTTTTCTTAATTTTTGGTGGGTTTTTGAAATTAATATCTTCAACGATCAGATGCTATTGCTATTACATTTTTATGTATCACTCAAGTTGAACAATCTGGTTTTGCAAAGAGTTCTATGGACAGGTTGTTTGCCTCTCTGAATTTTACTTTTGTGATCATCACAACACATTTCTGTGAAAAAGAATATTACATATTCTCAAACATATTAAGTGTCATTAAGAACAGTTCCAGGGGTCCTTACAATGACCCTGAACAAGGCAGCTAATGTAGGAAGAGGACAATTCTACCTTGTATGAATAAAGATATATGAACAATGGCCTACCACTTCTCTTTAATTCACTGGACATTAACAATGTGGTGTATTTTTATCTTGGACTACATGTGACTGGTATAAGTTTTGCCTTATCTGCTGGGTCAGGGGTTCTTGTTCATTTCATTCTTTTATCTTTGTCTCCATGGAATATCACCGCAGTGCATGTATTTGCAGATCGTTGATTGGCTTAAGGCAAAAAGAGTGATGCTTTCTGTAAAATATTTTTGACCACAGAATTATTTGTTCTTCTTAGCAAGAGAACACAGAACCCTGTGGAAAAGGAAGGACCTTTTCTACAGGGCTGTATGGGAAGAGATATGGGAAAATGGATAATCTTGCAACTTCTACTGGAGGTTGTTACGCTGGTTGGGACAGTTGGAATTTCGTAGGATTTAAGGTCCAACTATCTGTATATCCCCAGCCATTAAATTTTAGCTAGATATCTTTTACCAAGGACAAAGACTAGAGTCAGATTGCATTTGGTTTCTAAAAATACCTAACCTGGCTGCATGGAGAAAATGAGATGAACTAATCACTGCCAAACATTAAAAAAATGCTTAAGCCACATTTCTTAGAGAAGTATTTCAGTTTTTAATTTCTAAAATGAGAATAGAAGCATAATAATACTTTACAAGGATGTTTGAGTCTCAGTCATAAATACTGAGAGAACTTTAACTGAGAGAGTTGTTTGGTAGTGTAGGCTCTATTAGCTGGAAGAGGAGTGCCTACCAAACTGAATTTACTGAAACTCAGCTCATATTTACTTAGGAGATTGTCTCAGAACAGATGAGTGTGAGACATGTTTATTTTAAGTCTGCACAAAATTAGACCTTGAAAATCTTTTTGAGAATTTTTGCATGGTTGTCTAGAGTGACTAGGTGCCTTGCCTTTTTTTAACTAATACTGTATTTAAAACATATTTATAATAAATGTACTTGCACACTATCTAATATAAATAATTGATTACTTAGAATAAATATTAATGATCTCAGGCATAAAACTCACTGAGGACTAAGTCAGTTGTGAGCCTGTTCCAGGTCTTAACATCCATATCATTGACCTTCCTACAGTACCCTGCAGATTTTCCATCCTACCATTTTAAGCTGCAAATTTTCCTCCCAATAAGCAGCTGTCTGTTTTTCTGACATACCCACAGCTCTTCCTCTTGTGTTCCGTTCAGCCAGTTGGCACCCACAGGATGTCAGAGCATATCACAAGTGAGGAGGTATAGCCTTTCAAAACTGTTTACCTCCATATGTGACCAATTTTTGCAGCACTGCAGGATTGTGGACAACCTCTAAGTATAGCCTTTAGATGTGTTTCTAAGAACACTGGCTTATAGATAAATACAGTTGACAGTCTGCTGATCACAAGCCTGTATTTACCACAGAAAAGTTGACATGATGTCATGAAGGATTTGACAATTAACCTTGAAAACTCCCCAAGTGTGTTCAACATCTATTGAAATTTTCCTGAATAAAATAGACATTTTTAAAATTAAAAGAAACTTATGGCACAGGGTTCATTTGGATTACAGAAGATAATCACAAACTGTAAGAGGTAAAAAATAATTTCACTTCTATCAGAATCATGGATAGGATTTTTAAACATTTTCTGGGCTTGCTATTTGATGTTTCAGCTGGGTAAATATTAGTGAAGCAGTTTGTTATACTGCTGCTTCTTCTGAGCATTTGTATTAAGTTAATTCAGAAGAAAAGTTGGCCATGTCTACTTTCCCTCCTGGAAGGTCGTTCTGATGGTGCTTTAGCCTTTTCTTAGATTTTCATTGAGCTCTATTCTTTAAGTAGGAGCTTCAGCACAGAAGAAAACCAAGTTTTTGGTTGCATGACTGACTGAAGGAAGAAAAAAGATACACGGGTATCTTAGCTGGATAGAACCCTGGAAATAGCATAGGGAGCTTTTAACAGTTAGCAGAAGAATACTGAAAACATAGTTCAAGTCTTGGGGAAACTAATTTTCCCAGACAGCAGTGAAGGAGTTCTCAGCGAGGGACTGGGTCAATATGCCCTCAGGTTACATTTTCAAAACTGTAACTGAATTGGAACTGGCACTAAGGATTCCACATAGGGGTTTATTCTGAGCTGTAGAAGGAATCTTATGGCAAACTTAACATCAATGATATTTTTAGATGTGGAGATCTTGGCCCATAGGATTTCATCTGAAGTAGTTAAATGTCTAATTCCCACTGACATCAGGGGTGTTAAGGACTTAATTATTGCAGAAGCTTAAGTTACTTTTGAAACTGGAAACTGGACATTTCACAAATTTCTTGATTTAACGTGACTCATATCCTATTGAGTTATGCATTTCCTTAGCAACTCATTGTACCAGGGGTCAACAAACAAGAAGTTTTACCCCTAAGGCTAAATGTTGGCAAGTACAGCCATCACAAGAAAGAGTTGTATTAAAAACCAGCTCTTTATGTTCCTCAGCAGTACTCTTTTCCTTCTGTGTGACTACGTGCCTCTACTGAAAGGCAGTTCTGGTGAGCCTTATTTTTCCTCACAGAAGGACTCACAGGTGTTTTCTGGTTGCTTACAATGCATTAAACCTTTGCTCAGCTTCCCTCCCTCCCTTGCTATCTTCTCTCACAAACATTTAACTTAGGTGGTTTTCTAAGGCTTTGATACTTTGCAGCTGAGGAAGGAGCCTTGCATTGCTTGGCAGGTACAGCCATCACAAGAACACAGGCAATTACTCCCACCACAGAGCAGCCCTTAATTCACAGCCAGGGACTGCAGAAGAGCTTTCTGGTGTGCAGTCATCCCCTGATGCCCTGGAAAGCAAGCAGCTGTTCCCTCCTGTGCAAAGACTGTGGCCTTGGGAAAGGCAATGTGGCTACACTCCTCCAAAGCTTGTCAGCTGAATCAATAACCCTTTGAAACTGTCAGCAGCAAAGGCAAATGACAGCCACCTTCAAACTCCTTTAATTTATGCCAGGATAACATGTTGGCAAACTCCCTCAACCCATCCTCCTACTGTGAAGGCCAAGGACCTACATTTCCTATGGCAAATATGTGTGATTATGTAAGTGTCTGTCTTCAAAAGTGAAAAGGGTTCTTTCATTAATTTCATCCTGGGAAAGCAAAAATGAGCAAGCTAATTATATTAGCAACTTATTTAATTAATTGAAAATTTAGCCAAGGTATGTGGTGTTTGGCTTTCAAGATGTAAAGGCGTCCTGTGCTGCAGCATCGAGCCCACCTGGACTGGCATCCCATTTTTCCTCAGTTCTGTTATCATGCAGGCCTTATAAAGTCATTTATTATACAAATTGGCTACTTCAATTCGTTTTCCTGGATGGTGTTTGCATTTTTAAAATCCAATGTGGAGTGTTTGCTCATTAGTCAGTATTCTTTAGCTGTCACTCAAAATGGCTACATGACTTGATTCCCTTCTGGTCAAAAAAAAATGAACACAGAAGCTGCCAGTCAAGTTTACCAAACAGTCCCACAATAGAGAAACTGCAAGCCCAGAATATTCTCCAGTTTCTGTAATTATAAGGTGAGCAGAGTAATAGAATAATTGGCATTCATTACATGAGTTTAAGTGTTTGTATTACAGACTTCTATTTTGAGGACATTATTACCATGCAGTAATAATTCAGTTCAGCTTGGTGATACCTAGAATACAATAGCTTATTTAGAGTTAGGGAAATTTGTTAATACTCTACTTTCAAATATGCCAGTAAAATTGCTGCTTGATTCCTAAAGATGCAAAAGAAGTTTTTAAAGACGATGGCAAATCTTGATTATTTCAGAAAATAATTGATTTAAGCAAATATCCTTATTTAGACAGTGGTATTTAAACATCAGAGTATATCCCCTGTATAGCTCAGAAGTTCCAGATGTGGAATGTGGCTCATTGGCCAAAAATAATAAATTCAAGTTGCAGTGTTTGAGTGAATAATTGTACTGAGTACATCAGGTAAGATATTTTAAAAAGGCCCATAAGGGTTTAGGGAACCAAATACTACTAATGACCCATAGAATTTATGCTCATAAATACACAGTCCTCTCAGATGAGGAAAGCCATTGGAATTTTATGCCTCTGCAAAACTAACCTAAGAATTAATTCACCTAGCAGTTATTGCCAGTGAAACAGCACAAAACCCGTTAGAAATTTGTGCGCACTAATGTGAAGCTTTGAACAAATATCTCACCACTGTGATAATCTTGTGAATGGCATCTAAGGTTGGAAAAACTCCAGAAAAACGTCTCTCATACTCACCCAAAGGCATGCAGCAGGCATTCTCAGCATGCTTGAAACACAGTGGTTAAACAGTGTCTTGGGTGAGCACAGGCACGAAGCATCACCTCCAGTTGTAAGAAGATAAACTAAGCACTTCTTGATCTAGACTGTAGAAAGGTGATAAGTTGGTAAGATAGCTTGATTTATATAGCTCTTGAGAAATGGCAGTTGTGAAAATTCTGAATTATAGTTGCTAGCCAAGTGCTTGAAAGAATGGAATAAATACCTGTCACTGCCCACAACTGGAAAAAGCATCATTCAAAAACGTTCTCTCCTTCATGCTTTCACCTATTTTCAAAGCCCAGATGCTTTTGATAGATTAAGTGGGACTCAACTGGCTCCCAAAATATACAAGTTGTATATCTTTTCAGTAAACTGCCAGTTCAGGAAAGAGGTTTTCAAAGATCCAGCTCAATGCTGACAAGCCAGTGTCTGCAGTGCAGGCACAGATTGTAGTGCTGGCTCATGGGCAGGGGTGCTCGAGTCCACTGATAAGCACAGCACCAATGCAGGCAGATAATTCAGTGTTTGAAAGTTTAGCCAAGGAGTCTGCTGCAAAGTGGCACTGAGGTGCCACTGAAGCCATGCTCTTTGTGCCTGGGATAATAGACACTGCTTTAAAACTCCTGGGTTCCTGCTCTTGAAAAGGCTTTGTAGGTTGATACTCCAGGCAAATCATTCAGTTCCCTTTTCTCTGGTTCATGCACCAGGAAAATGGATGTCATACTGACATTTTTCATCAGCTATTTTAAGAATAATGCAATGACTACAGGGAATACTGAAATATTTTGAGAAAAGGTGTTAGATCTGCAAAGAATTGTTAAATGTCCCATTCACAGGAACATGCACATTCTGGGAGCTAACATTGGTCCTCTTGAAGAGCTTAGAGGAACACAATGGAGCTATAAGGAGAAATTTTGTCACCTTTTCAGCATGGATAAAGGAGAGGGAATCTTATACTGGGGACAGATATAATGTGTTTTGCTAACTGAATACTGTCAGACAGAATTTTTTGTACGAACATCATTTGCATTTCCCAGAAGCCTCTGAGGTAGTCAGTTTATGAACTCTTTGCATTGAGAATAGGCTGTGTTGAGATCATGCCTATGACTTTATCTATTTTAATGTTAAATTATTAATTTATGGATCTAGCTACTCTGTGAATAGCATAAATTACTTTAATGCAGACAGAAACAGTGTGATGGCAAATAATTACAAATATATTCCTGCAGTCTACGGAGCTTTACCTGATTACTTGACTGTTGTATTCAGAGTTTCCTCACCTCATTATGAGAAAGAGAGGTAATAAAAATGTATAGAGGCACAGGGCAGGGGTTATTCTGATGACATAATTTAGGAAATAGGAGTGCTAGCCAGAACAGAAGAAAGTGAATTGAAATGACCTAGATAATGAAGGCTGCTTTGGAAAAACTAGGAAGCAGTGAATCTCCTTGCTGACTCGATAGTTACTCACACAAGCAGACCTTTGTCCTAATATGACATCTTGTATTAAAATATGAGGCAGGTAGCACTGGTAAAACTTGCCTGAAATTTCAGAAGAATATTTGTTTCCTGTGAAATTCATTGTTGTAGCAGGACCTTTTACCAAAAAAAAAATTTTTTTTTAAATAACCACAGTTAACAGGGCTTAAAAAACTCTGTTTAAGGAAAGCAGATGAGCTGGCTTTGGGGGGAAAGCCTGAAGAACAGCAAAGAGGTATGACCTGTGTGACTACACACAGGCTGCAACCAGAGCAGTGAGTTGCTGGGGCAGGATGCTGCTGCCAAGAGAAGTGAGCATGAGAGGGCAGCTGTCTGGTTTTATGGTGGACCACAACACATTCCTGAACCAGGCAGCTCTGATCTCAATGCTCCAGTCATCAAGAGGTTTTATCTAAATGCAGATACCTGGGCACCCTGTCCCAGTGCTGGGATGGGTACAGGGATGTGGGGATACCAGATGAGATGGACATAGGAAGGAAGGAGGAGGGCTAAGAATCTGGAACACCCCTACAGAAAACAAATATATGAGCTGGGAAACCTGCAGGAAATCAAGAAATATAAGGAGCATTGCGAAAAAAGCAGTTTGAAAACCTTGCAGATGGGGTGACAAAGAGAAAAGGAAGGTGTCTCAGGGAGCATTTGGGAGGGAGGTGATGCTAAATACTTTAGGAGTCAGAAACAGTAGAAGGAAAATATGTAGAACTGAAAGGGACAAGATGTTTAATCTATGGCTAATGGTAGTTATTTTGTGAGAGGAGAAGGAAGAGTTGAGTATCTCAGAAAGATAAATTAAAGCACACTCTTTCCCCTCAATGGATATTGCTTTTCAAGAGCAAAATAAGGAAAATATCTAAACAGCTTTGTATTCATATACAGTTCTAAACATAATCAAAACAAAATTTCTGTCTCCTGTTTCCCAGATCAGGTTAAGATTTGAAAAAAATTAATAATTTAAGTATGCTAGGTTATTGCAAAAGTGTTGCATTTATTCCTTGGCTAGTATCAATGCCCATAATAATGTTGTTTCAAAACAGTCAGAAAAATCTGAAACTCAGTACAGGATAACCAGGCCAGAAGTGCTAAGACTTTAAATTAAATGCTAGGAGCTCAAAATATAATTCATCTTGGTATCTTAACATTAAAACTTTTAGAGGCATAGAGACAATCTACATCCACACTGAATGGGTTTCTGATTAATGTGAAATATTTTTTCCCACCAGTGCCAGAGTGTTTGGGGAAAGGTATTTTGTGTGTGCTCTAGTAAGAACCACAATTACTTTAAAAAAAAATTGCCTAACCTATTTACTTTCATCTCTCTGTGGAAGATCATTTATTCAAATAGATCATGGCACTTTTTTTTTGTCTAACTGGGAATCTGAACTCTTTGAAGTGTATTTTCGTATTACCTTCCAAATCTCAAAATGGGATATTAGTTTGTCATGGTGTTGGTTTTGATTCTTTGCTTGGCGGTGTGTTTATGGCATGGCTCAGAGGGCTTTCTAGGAGTTTTGTTTCCTAAATAGTTATGTTTCTAATTGACTGAGAGGGATGTGTTATCTAAGCACAGTAGCAGAGATAAGCTATTTTTCTGCAGGCTGAATGAAGAGTCACTCACAGTTGCACATCCAAGCAACTACCAAAGCTGAAGGGAAATAGCATATTTCCTAGCATACCTTCCCCCAGTCCAGGGCACACATACTATCCTGTTTTCTTTCCAAATCAAAACTAATAAGGTGCACCAGAGTAACGGTGTTCTATTAGTCTAGTATATTCACCAATATGTTTAGAGCTACTGCTTCTGGGCTTTTATCAGTTGTTGCTACTACTGCTGATGAGAAAATACTGGATTTTTATATCAAATTGTTTACTTAGGTAACTGTTATAGATTTAATGCTTTATTATTGTTATTCTCTTTTTTAAAATGTCCCAGAGATGTGAATTGATAACTTCTTGATCATCAGTGTCATAAAAATGCCTTGCTAATCTGCTGTCACACTGTATCAAAAAAACAATAAATCAAATAAATACTAGGTAGGCAGCCAACTGTCACTTCCCCCTTTGTGTCTGCAGAGAATCTGATTTAAAGTCATACTGGTATGAAACTAATACTCATTTATCTGTACTTTGAGGTGGATGTTCAGTAATCTTTAAAACATGATCTAAGTCTTCAAGTTCCATTTGTTCCATTTCCCTCTTTGTGTTCTATGTCCAGCCTGAACTATATTGTGCTCTAGCCTGGGGGACCCTGCCATGTATGTCTGTAGACACTGAAACATTACATTTTGACAAAACATTGGAGAAGTAGATGAGTTCAAGAAAAGGAGAGTGCCTATGAATGTACATTCTTCAAGGAGCAAAAATAACGAAGCCTCATTTCCTGCCTTAACCACTGCCCTGAGAACATATCCATTTTTTTCCTCAGATCCCCTGAGTTGTCACACTGTGCTGTTCACTCCCTGCTTTATTCTGAGTTCTCTCTCATGACTTTGGGTTTGGATGGCTAAGAGGCAAGATCTGCTGGGATTAGCTCAAAGTTACATCTTTGTGAATTTGCCAGCTGCCAGGGACATATTTATTCACTTACTAATTGGTCCCTAGCTGTTGCAATAAAAAATGCCTGAAGGCATAAAAATGCCTGAAATTCAGGCATAAAAATGAAATGCCTGAAGTCCGCTATACTTTGAGTGGGAACATTTCTTTGGGCCCTTCTCTAGCTGCCTTCTTCTAAACCTCACAGAACTTAGTATCTTTGAGACTTGTTTCTGTGTCAAATTCTGCTGAAATCAGTTGGTCATTCTTAACAATTGCCATGGAGCAGACTCATGTGCAGATGCATAAAGAAACAAATCTAAAAATTTTAAAAGGAAGTGTGCACAGAAATAAGCATTAGTATAGATTATCCTGACTTTAATTCAGCAGAAAATAATTGAAATGTCAACTGTGTACTCAGTTAGCAAAGAATTAGAAGTGAGATAGTAGAATTCTGCAAACTTTTTTGTTTATTGGCTATCAGGTCTTGTTACCCAGACCTATTATCATTCACTGACAAGCTCAGAAGTTAGAATGATGACAGCAACTATAATGAATAATGTATAAATTTTTTTTTTAAAGTTCATGTCAGTTAAAAATCACATGAGACCTTGAAGCAGGAAGGAGTAGAGCTCATATAAAGTGTACTAAAATCTGTCATCTAGATGGATATGAAAATTAGGAAAGAATGAGTGAGGGAGTGCTCAGGACCACCTACTAAATGCCTGTCCTTGCTCTCATCTTGTTAGATAGCCTTGTGGATGATGACATGTGTCATTTTCCAGCTGGGTTTCCAGTGACTGGCATTTCTAGGCTTTGCACAGAGATGTGAGGGTAGCTGATAGTGCTTAGGACAGCTGCCATCACAGGCCAATCTGACTGATTGGTCAAAACTTATCACAAACAACTAATTATGGTTCATTACAAGAAAGTGTATTTTACAATCAGAAACAGAGACTACACCTGTAGGATGGGAAATTCTCTGTCTTAGAAAACAGTAATTCAGAAGATGGCATAGCAGGAGAGAGAAGAGCTTTTTGTGAGATCTCAGTGTCAAGTTGTTGCTTTGAACCTTATATTGATCCATGCATGAAGAAGAAAAAAAAATGTACACTAGACACATTAAAAAGATCAAACCACTTTGAACACTACCAATAAGACCACTGTGCCCTGTTCTGTGACACTTCCTAGAGGAAGGAGCTACTCAAGGAAATTCAAAGGACAGGAAAAAAATGGTCTCAGAGGCCATCAATCAACCATTGGGATATAAGTCTTTTAGGAACTTATAAGCCTAGAATATTGGAGAAAGGTTGAAGAAGAAATTCAATCACTCTCTCTGGGTACTTATACATTTGAAAAAAAAAAAGAGCTTAATGACAGGAGCCAGGGGAACTTTTTCAATCTTCTAGACAAGCAGCAGAAATGGAAATTAGATTCATTTAAACTTGCAACAAGGAGCAAATTTTTGGCAAAAGCCACAGATAAATATTGGAAAAGCTTTTCAGAGGAAATTTTGAGACATTATTTTACTTGATATATTCAAATTGCACCAGTTTTTCTGTCTGCATGTAGTACATGACTCTAAATATGCCATACATACAGAATATGTGTAATACCTGCATATATCATGTGTATATATTCCAACTATATCAGACACAGGTGGATATATAGCTGTAGAGCTTCCTTACTGATAATGAATAACTTTGCAACTAATATTGAAGACAAAGACATAAATATAAGACCTATAATAATCCAAGCATGGCATGAGCTGGAAGCAGAATTAATCTTCAAAATACACTGAATATTCTTCAAAACAGTTTGTTAGGCTTTGCATTCATTTACATTATCTTCACAGTAGGTGAAAATATGGATTTTCTTTTGAGATGGAGGAGAAGAGGTTAGTGATTGCTTTTTCACTAACAGAAAAATAAGTCTATTTAATGAATTACTGTGAAAATACAGTTGAACTTTTTCGAAGTGAAAGAAACATAGCAAAGAGTTTGATCCAAAGTAAACTTCTTCATGTACTAACATGAACTCACAGCTCGTTTTTCCTTTGCTAAGTGGGATTGAACAAATTCTAAATTGATTTCTTTTTCAGAGTGACACTAATTGTGTTTTGTCCCTGAGCACCATATCAGGCATTATCCTCAACATCTCTTGTGAGCTCAGAGAAGTCTGAAAGACAAACACAAAAAAAATGCTACATATACAAAATATTTCTTAGACAAATTGTGTAAAATAAGGTACTAACTTCAGACCAATTTTAATGTGCAAGTGGGAGAAATATCAGTTCCTTAATGAGGGCTGAAATTTATCCCCTTTCAGAATGCCAATATGAGCCTATGAACCACTGAAAGCCAATCCTAAAATCATGACTTAAGGAGATTTAAGGGCCCCATGCTATCTTTGTGTGGAGTCAATATTTTTTTTGCCAGTGACCTGGTCCCTTGTTATTGATTTGTAATAAAACTTAGTATAAGATATTTGGGATATTTTTCATGCCAAAATGCATCGTGGCTTCTAGTCTTGTCTGTGTTGGATGCTGGCCACAGCTAGTGCAATATCTTAAAATAAATAAAAATCTCTGGTGTATTTGAAATATTGATTTAGCCCTTCCTTTCCTAAATCCTCAGCAGACATTTCTAGAGCCAGTGTGATGGTGCTATTTGTAGTTCAGGATACTCACTATGTCTTGAAAAAAGTACTCAGAGGAGATAGTTTGGATTTGCCAAATACTATTTCTGACATACTCCACCATATTGCAGCCACTACAATAATTTCAAGCTGCTTTGCTTGTGAGATGCTTGTGGAAAACACATCAGAAATCTTGGTTAATAGTAAAAATATATATCTTTCACCAGCTCATTTCAGGTTTAGGAAAATTGTCTTCAGCTATTTAGTACTGAGGCTTCTAAGTAAAAAAACTGATGCCCTGGAAACCCTTAATTTTTAAAACTCTGAAGGTCCATGAAATAATATGCTTAGTCATTTGAACCCTACAGAACTTCAGCCAAATCAATGGCTGAAAACCAAAGGCTGATAAATTCAAACTGAAAAAAAAGTACATATTTAAAGTCAAGGCAAATATCCCTTGGGAGGATGTTTTGTCCCTTGTTTGAAACTTTTGAATTCTTATTCACTTCTTTGAACATAATTATAGGATTCACTCAGTGTTCATGATGAACAAGCTTTGTGGCTTGCATTTTACACTGACTCTTACTGTGCTATCTCACTTTCAATGTCTCTACATCTATGAAGCACATTAGTGAAGTATCAAATTTTTTACATGTTTCACTAAAAAAATTAAGATGGTGAATTTGTTGTGACTAT
Organism: Irena cyanogastra; assembly: GCA_013397155.1. Classification (NCBI taxonomy): domain Eukaryota; kingdom Metazoa; phylum Chordata; class Aves; order Passeriformes; family Irenidae; genus Irena; species Irena cyanogastra. The sequence continues at coordinate 1,143,799 of VWZV01009463.1, read as the reverse complement.
GTTAAGTTAAAACAAAAAAAAATATATAGGTACTTCCTTTTCCAGAATTTGTACTTTTCTCTACAGGCATTGAAAAACTGTATTTGTAGTAACCTTCCAATTCTCCTAGGTATTCATTGCATTCTGCTCCCACATCCTCTCATTAAATAGCAGGAAATAATGTGACAGCTTTGATATTCTGAGACATCCATTTCCGAGGCAGCCAGTACATTGTAGGTCACTGGCAGGTGGCAAGACACCCTTCAGAGGAAGAAGGGTTTACAGTATTTTGAGGAATGTTTTATGTATCCCTGTGCAAGGACAAAATAATTTTCTTGAGTGGTCCTGGAGGGAACAGGTACAACCTGGCCCCTAAAGCCATGACCATATGTACAGTTTGTGCATGCAAAAATATGTTGGCGTGAGATGATTCATGTGATGGGTTGACCTTGGACTGCAGTCAGACACCCACCCAACTGTTCATTTACTCTGCTTCCTCAACAGGACAGAGAAAAGAGGATAAAAACCCTTGCAGGCTGGGGTAAAGGCAGGGAAATACTTCACCAGTTACTACCATCACAAGCAAAACAGATTCAACTTTTAATATAATAAATATAATTTATTGCCAGTGAAAACACATGTTGATAGTGAGAAACATGGACAAATTAAAGCAAGATTTCCCCCTTGTATTCCCTTCTTACCAGAATAAACTTCATTCTTTCATCCCGGACCCTTCTGCCTTCCCCTTCCATGTGGCACAGGAGGATGTGGAATGGGGAGTTGTGGTCAGTCCATGCCATTTTCTCTCTCCTGCTTCTTTCTGCTCACACTTTTCCTCTGCTTCAGCATTGTATCCTTCCTACAAGGTATAGTTCCTTCAAGATAAAACTGCTCTAGTGTGGGCTCTCCAAAGCCCATACTTTCCTTCAAGAAATACCCAGGGGCTGCAGGCTGTAAATGCTCTCCATGACGGTCCTTCAGAAGCAATGGGAAATAAGCTGCTCTACCATGATTCTTTCTCAGAATTGCCTGGAGAACCTCATCCCCTTCCTTCCTTCTTCTCTCACCTTAGTGCTTACACAGCTGCTCTCTCATCCTTTTTTTCCCCTCTCCTCTGCCTATTAGACATTTTTAAATGTCCATTCTTAAATATGTTTTCCAGAGGCACCAACATATTGGCTGATGGGCTCAGCTGCATCCTGTGGTGGATCACTTTGGAGCTGGCTGGAAACTGGCTGGAAACAACTGTGTCCCACATGGGACAGGCTCTGACCTTTCCTCATGGAGGCCACCCCCTGTGTCCCCCTGCCAACATTTGGGCACCTGACACCCAATTAGAAAACTGTTAGAAAACAATTAGAAAACATTTTAATGGAGAATTGATTAGGAAACCAATACTGTTTGTAGCACCACCATGCTTTTACTTCAACAGATCTATTTCCAAATTTTGTAACTATTTCGGTTCTAGTTTTGTATTGTTGCTCTGAGAGTTGTTAGTCTCGGAGCAACAATACAAAGTTTTACTTTCTTGCCTTTTTTTGATGTGTGTGTTCAGTCCACACTTGCAGCAGTGCCAAGCCAGCCACCAACATCTGGCAGGGCCTTGCCCTGTGAGCTGAGAAGGATGGCATACAAACCTTGGAGCAGGTGACACAGTGAGTTTGCAAAAGAAACAAATGCTAATACTAATTTTCTCCCTATTCATGCTTATGCAATCTCATAGACTAAGTAATATCTAGATATAGATATAGATATCTATATATCTTTTTTTTTAATTTTGTATTCTTTAATAGAAGACTTAGATAATCTAAATGGCATTTACTGTGTTATACCATTGAGGGGGCAAGAGTTCCCTAATATTTTTACAAAGCATTTCCTATAAAAAAAGTTCCAGTTGATCTTGCTAGATGCCATGGAATGAAAATCTGTGTGGCTGGTTCCTCCGAATCAGTGAAATATACGAGGACAGAATTTGTACTAGAAGCTGCGTAAGCAAAAGTGTATAAAAGCTCAACAGAAGAGTACCAGTAAAATCACAGAAATGTGGGCCAGCAGAGAGGCATTTCCTCAAGAGTTAAGTTCTAACAGGATTTTTTTACATGTACAGTAAACTCCATCTTTTTCTCTTTCTCCTGTTGGGTGGCAGGGAGAAGGGCTGCTGCTGTTGCTGCTGCTGCTGCTGCCCTCGGCGCTGTGGAAGGTGTCCGTGCACCAACGCAGAGCATTGGGCAGAGCAGTGCAGGTGGAGCAGTCTCCCATAGATGGTGCCCTATATTTAACTTAGCATTAGGTTGTCCTGATGTTTCTTAAGAGCTAATGGCAGGGGGTTTGTTCTGCTTGGGGTTGCTGTATCCTCCAAATAATCTGTAAGATTATCCTCCTTGATATCTGTAAGCTACTTGGCAGCGGGCTCAAGCCACTCAAAGCCCTGAAATGTGGAAATCATGGAAATGAGCCTGGAGTCAGTGGGTATGTTTGTGCTGCACATACTTCACTGGAATAAAAGACACCAAATTACCTAACAGACAAAGAGTCTAGCTGTGAAAGTACAGAATCTAAGCTTAGATTCCTAACAGGCAAAATGATCTCATGCTGTCTTGCCAAGCCTGGCAGCACAGAGACCGCACGGCACACACAGGTACCTGGCCGTTGTCACTGCCAGTGAAGGACTGGACTTGATTGGTGGCTAATGAGGACTCCTAAACTGAAAGTTTTAAGTATAACACACCTTTAGTAGAGCAAGAAAATAACAAATCTTAGAAAAATGTAATTGAAGGGGAAGAGATCACCCAGCGTGTGAGCTAGTAACCGGCCTTAGCTGGTGTATTCTGACAGTAAGACTTCCATTCAAGTATCTGAAAAAGCCAATTACTTCTACAGATAGAGGAAAAGGTAGTGGAGCTTTTGGTGTCTGTGAAGAAAGAGAGATCTCAATTACTTACTGTGGTCTTTTGAAAGACAGGAGAGAGCCAACTTTCATGGTTCTTGTGGTCCCTGCATACCAAGCTGCCTCTCTTTATCTGTGCTGATTGTATTCTTAGTTTCTAATACAATTCCTGAAACATTAACAACAAAAACTGAGTAAAAGAGTTAGTTTGGACTTAGGGTAAAGGGAAAGGGAAACAGTGCTTGATTTTATCTTGAAACAAAATTATGACCATCATCCATATATTTAAAGCTATGACCAGGATTGCTGCTCACCAGAAGCTTCTCAACACTGTCTAACAGATTTGCTAAGGTGGATAAGACTCTGAGTGTAGCAAGAGATAAACCATTAGGCAGGTGTCCTGTACAGACCCTAAGAAACTGCTAAAGATACATACAATAAGCAAAACTTTTGCCAGTTAACCTTGGTTCTCTACAGAGAGTCCAAACCACTGCTGGTAAAAAATTAGGAGTAGGTAAAATGAATAAGGTTGAAAGAAATACAATACATAGAGTATTTCTTGATTTTCAGGGCGATGACAAGCTGCTGTGGAGAGGCAAATTAAAGAAGCAGCTGGAAGTTGTAATGCCAGAAGTGTCTATTGAAAGCAGCTGAGAGGAATCATGGGAGAAATTATTCCTATATATTGCTAGCCTGTCCTATGAGTATTGTGTAACACATAGGAGGAGTAATATCAGGTGTAATTCTGACTTACATTTCAACAAGGAAGAGTGCCTGACACCCATTATGCTGCATTAATCCACCTTGGTATGCAGTGGGAGAAAGTTAAGCTGAATGTTGGCAAACTGATGAAACCATCTATGTTGCCTTGAAAATCCCCAGCTATGAATAAAGCCTGTGGCAAAACCTGGAAATGTGAACTACTGGAGGCTCATCCTCAGACACTGACACTCACATGTTTGTGGGTAGGAAACAGTCTGAGTGTAAAACCACAGGAGTGGAACATTTCAGTAGGGTGTCGTTTCAGTCTGGACACAATCAGATATAGCGAGAGTCAAGAAAAAAGTCCTTTTTTGACCTCAGGAAGCTTATTTCAGTTGAACAGAAAGCCTTTGATCTTGGTTTATGATAGCTAATATGACAAACTTGTTGACGTGGGAAGGTAATAGGATTATTTTGGCAACATAGTTATGGAGAAATAGCCCAGGTGAGGGCAAGAGTTTATATTGTTATCCCTTTAGAAAATAGGAATGCATGAAACAAAAGTAAGATTCATCTTTAGGTTTCATCTCACAGTATTGATCAGGGAATTAGATCCATGAGCATGAAACACATACTGACCACCTGGACACATGGCCCTTGATATGAGCAAAATCTGCCCTTAAAGCCTGCAAAGCCTCCCATGTACCAAGCCATGTATGGATGCACAGTATGTACACCATGGCATACATTGCTGTCATACACTGTGTTTGGGAACAAATGAATTAGTGCATAAATCCATAGATTATTGTCAAGCTGCCTGCAAGGCTGCCTCCATGTGAATCTTTAGCTTGTGCCTATACTTGCGGAGCAATGTGGCAGAAGATCTGTAAATATAGCAGGACATTTTCTGGAGCTGGGAGGATACAGCCATGATGTGCTGTTTCCTAAAGGACTAAGATGTGAATATTAGAGATCCTTGGCTGTGGTTCGGAGAAGCACCTGGAAGCTTGGATATATGTAATGTCACTCCTTCAGCTGAGAAGGAAAATCAAAAAATAGGCTTTCTTAAAATAATGTTTCGAAGTCTCACATCCCTAGTTGTCACACCTAGATGTCCTGCTGCATTTGGTATTCCTGCTTTTAGATGAATTTACTCCTGGAAAGGGTGAGATGAGTAGACATTTTAAAAGAAGGATGAAGCAGACAGATGCCTTGGCAGGAGTTTGGTTTCTGAAATCAGGTTGAGTGTTAAGGAGGCTTTCTCAGATCAGTTCATTCATTTGTAGGGTTTCCAGCTGACTCGAGCTATTCTGTCCTTATGCTATATAGGATTTATGTACTGATATGATTAGAAAAAAAGTCATTTATGGACCTGGATATACCTTTAATCTTTCAAGTTCAAATCAGGTTTCTCACAAATGCCATTGAGGAGAATTCCATTGATTCCAATCTAGTTATTCAAGCTTGCTTGCTTTCTTGAAACAATATTACATTTGTGAACATATTCATCTCTGTATACATTATCTTTTCCCTCATATGAGTTTGCTTTCACTTGTGAAAGTCATGTGTGTTAGTTTTTTATCTTGTCTTTAATGAGCTGTAGTTCATTGTAGTGTATATTTAAAGTATCTGTAGAGAAATGCCACAATCTATAAAATGCAAGTACATATCACATATGGGGAAATTAATAATTTCAGGGAAAGAAATTAAAATTATGGTTGAATCAAAGCAATTCTGTTCTTTGCTTATCAGACAGAAAGTCTGATGATATATTCTCAATATGTTAAGAACATCCAAAACTCATCTGTAATTTAAAAGATGTCATTCCTTTATACAAAAAATATAGTTAATTCACCATTCACAGAATCGAAGAGGTTAAATTGTATTTTTCACTCAAAATGCATTGTAATTAGTTCCTGGCAGAACGTTGTCTTGATATGATGCACTGTGTTCTTGCTGTTGTGACTGTTGTGGATGGGCTATGGTGCAAAGGCTGAAAGTGGGTATGTATGTACACTCCCACTCTTTGCTATTTAGAGTATTTCAGGTGTCCACTTTAGAACTATACCAAAGCATCCTTTTGCTGATGCAAATTGTGATGTTTTTCCTGTGCAAAGCCTGCATTTCTTTCCTCCTCAGGACAGAACTTTACAGATAAAATCATATACTATGGAAAATGTTTAGAGGTTCAGCTTTAGAAAAGAAAGAAACAGGAGCATGCTTTCATGCTTCCTAAGGACATTTTGGAGAATTCCTGCTTTCTGGCTTTTGTAACAGTCTGTAGTGGATGAGCATATAGTTGCTTGTGTACATATTCACTATGAATGGCTATTTAGTCTTAATTTCCAAGATCAAGACCCTAAATTTAAGACTCATAATATGAGAGAGTCATATACACCAGAAAGCTGCTGCAGTACCCAAAAAGTGTACAGAGACTGCAGATGAGCAAGCGGGAAAGCTGATTCTTGTTCTTCATGAACAGTGGCCCCACTGATCTTGTCCAATCTCTTTTCATTTCTGAGTGGCAAATAAGTCTTCCTGACTGCATGTGCACTGTTAAAATTTTTGTTTGCCAGTAATAGAAATTTATTTTTGCTCCTCTTTGAAATAAAGAGGTTGATATGAACATATACTCAGCAAATGCATCCATATATTCTAATTAATTATCCATGCAGTGCTACAATAATTCACTTTATTTCTAACCATTCCCAGTGAATTATTTATATAGTGACATTTATTAGCAAACTGCCATTTGCATCACTTTTACATCATTCTTCTCATTATTAATTTTCTTTCAATAATTCTTTAGGGCTTGGTCTCATCGATAAAGAAAAATAGATGCAGCCCATGAAGCATTTAACTTTATCTTAATTCTATGTCTCTAATACCATTGCCAATAGCAGATACATAATATATTAACTGGCAGTTCTTCCCTTTTGTACATTCCCTTGTCTCCTTTTCTCTCCTGTATGCCAGTGTCCCTGAGTTTGTTGTGTAAAAGCAGATGATGATTCCCTATTAATGACTATTTAAATAACAGAATTACATAGCTATTGTACTTGCTTCTTTATGTCCCCGACAGTGACTATGAATTAATTGGCATTAGAAGAGTGGAAATGCCTATGAGTTTAACATTGTATTCTGTGTGCATTATTGAATGATTTTACACTTCCTAATGCAAAACTGATGATATCTCTTCAAACCTCTGGGGGCATGTGTGAGGTCATTAAAATTAGATTTGCAAAGAAAATATATGGATTTCTTGCTCATACTATATTTTTTCCTGTGTTGATAATGCTGTTCTTGCGTTCTTGTTCAGAGTGGCTTGTTTGTATTGAAAGGTTCTTTATCCTGTTCATCTACCTTTCCCAACTTTTCATTTCATGAGGGAAATGAACTGTGTTTTTTCAATACTTAAAACATTCCTACAGGAAAACAAGAACTTACATTTTCAGCTCCCAGGGTTGTCATCAGAGATAATGGATACAGAAAGGCAGCTCAGCTTGAAAAAGCAAATATACATGTCAGTAATGAAAACACCAATTTATACCATGTCTCTTTCCTGTCTTCATTGCTGATAACTTGTTTTGTCCATGAAGGAAGATTCCAGAAGTAACTTTGGTGGTTTTTCATGCAGGCATCTGCACGGGAAGAAAAATTATGAAATTTTATTAAAAATTCTCCCTGGAATCCCAAGTTTGCTTTATACTTCTGCTGAATGTTTGTAATTATTTTTATTTTTAAAATGAGGGGATTTTCAATTCATGGATTCCTGGGAGCTCACAACATTATTAGCACCCTGCCAGAGAGGGAGAAGCACTGGCAAACACAATCCCTCCTGAAAGCAATGAATCTCTCTATATTACTCACTGAGCAAAATCTTAGTGTGTTAAGCCAAGTGAATTGTTTAAATAGATTTTACCTCTACAACTTACTTTTTTCTCTTTTGAAACAACCTTTTTTTGTTTTGTTTCAAAGTAAATAGCAACATGTATTTAGGCTTAAATTTACCATTTTCTATTAATAAAACTTATTAAAATTTATAATATTTAAGTAATATATCGTTGATTGTTAAGTTCTAAAGAAAGCTGTTTAATTGTGAAGAAAAATACTGACTATGCATCCAGACCAAATCTTGTTGAAATGATTAAACAGCTTTTAACAGCAGACAAAAGAAATGTTTTCTTCATGTCAGTTTGATTTACTTCAATAACTAGTTCAAAGTTAAGGACCTGCTTAGAAATAGAATAAGCTGAACCATCATTATCATTAAATGGCCTGTGAATAAATTCTCAGTCTGGGATCCTGAGACTTATGAATTCACTCATTAGCAGTATGTAAAATTAGCTTTGGTAGTAAACCAGTTTTAAATATAAAATGCTTGATACATTTTTCCTCTGTATACAACATTTATTGCAATTTTATTTTAATAATAAATACACTTGAAAGGCAAGGATTTTGCATTTCAATTGCAATTCCCATTTCCATCCAAAGCAGCTGGATGCAAGTTGTAAGTAAATAAAAATTAATCTTCTAGTAAAGAAGAATTATTATTCATTTCTACCAAAATGCTATGTAAGTATTTATCATTTAAATAATTATGCTGAACTATACCATTTTTGAAATGGAATGTAAGATGTTTTTCTGGTAGTATACGGAAGCAACGGATTAGTTTAAAAGTCAGATTCATTTCAAAGCAGCATTTTTTTTCCTAAATTTACCTACTGACAAGAATCAAATTCCCTTGAAGAGAAGAATAACACACATTTAAAATAAGTATAGAAAGGCCTATTTTGTTAACAATTGTTTTATGATTTTTATATTTTCACAAAACTAATGTTTTAAATCTTATGAGAAATAATTTCATATTGAATGCTTTAAGTATTTCTCAGGTTTTACTAAAATATTATAGCTTAGGACCTTGTAAATGGGCAATTCTGTGGTATACTGGAGATAGAATAGCTATAGAAATTAAAATATATAGCCCCCAATTTTAGGAGCGTCTTTACCCACTCTTTTAATTCAGTAAAAAATTCCAACATTTTAAAAATAAATTTAATTTCCAGATGGAAGAAAATAAGTTCAGACATTTTCTACTTATCAAAATTCTGTTTAAAAGTGGTCTAAATATCAAAATCGGCATTTTTTCCCTCAGCAAGAGTAAGGCAGTCTGTTAAAATTTTGATGTAACAGGAGTAACATAAATTAATTTTTAACATGTAGATTTATGCTCACATTGTTATTGATTTAGTTTATATGTAGATGATGCTGGCATTTTAATTAGAAAGACTTGGTTGCTTTATATTAGGCTTCTTTAATGACTTATCAAATCAGAAAATTCATATTCTTTCTTGAAAACATAAACCACAGTAGGTCCCCTTAAATCGCACAGCTGACAGAGACACCTATTCCTGACTTGCTCAAAGTTGTAAATTAACTAATTTGTTTCAAATATGAAATTGCTAGGGAAGAGGTTCAGAGCGTGGTTTAATAGCTGCTCTTGTTTGTGTGCATGCAGCACTGGGCAATGAAATCTCAGCAGAACAGATTCATTTCTCTGAGCTAGAGGAGAGGGAAGAGGTTTTATTGTGCCAGTGGTGGAGAGCGTATTTAAAGCAGCAAGGATCTCACTGTTTTCAGCCAAGTGCTGTCATACTAATTATGCCTTAACTGCATCTCCTGTTTCCTCCTAGGTCTTACTGCTGCAGCATCCCTTGTATCCTTGGCTTGGGCTTTGGCTTCCTACCAAAAGGCCCTCCGTGACTCCCGCGATGACAAGAAACCCATCAGTTATATGGCTGTTATAATCCAGTTTTGCTGGCACTTCTTCACAATTGCAGCAAGGGTCATTACTTTTGCTCTGTTTGCCTCGGTTTTCCAGCTGTACTTTGGGATCTTCATCGTGCTGCACTGGTGCATCATGACCTTCTGGATCGTTCACTGCGAGACAGAGTTTTGCATCACTAAATGGGAGGAGATAGTTTTCGACATGGTTGTTGGGATAATCTATATCTTCAGCTGGTTCAATGTGAAGGAAGGAAGGACACGCTGTAGGCTTTTCATTTACTATTTTGTCATCCTTTTAGAAAACACCGCCTTGAGTGCTCTCTGGTATCTGTACAAGGCCCCTCCAATCTCTGACGCATTTGCCATACCAGCACTGTGTGTAGTGTTCAGCAGCTTTTTAACAGGCATTGTTTTTATGCTCATGTACTATGCCTTCTTTCACCCCAATGGACCAAGGTTTGGGCAGTCACCAAGCTGTGCTTGTGAGGACCCTGCCGCTGCCTTCACCCTTCCCCCAGAAGTGGCCACGAGCACGCTGCGCTCCATCTCCAACAACCGGAGCGTCACGAGCGAGCGGGATCAGAAATTTGCGGAGAGGGATGGGTGTGTGCCTGTGTTTCAGGTGAGACCCACTGCACCATCCACACCTTCCTCCCGGCCACCAAGGATTGAGGAGTCTGTCATTAAAATCGATCTGTTCAGGAACAGGTACCCAGCATGGGAGAGACACGTGTTGGACAGGAGCCTGAGGAAGGCAATCTTAGCATTTGAATGTTCCCCTGCTCCTCCACGGCTACAGTATAAAGATGATGCCCTTATTCAGGAGCGCTTGGAATATGAAACCACGTTGTAAACAAAGCAAAAACACAGCTTGAAGCAGCTCCAACGTTCCAGTCCAAATTAAGGGTTGACAGTAGGGCTGTAGGAACAACTAAACTGCGTATGACAAGTAGAGCAGCAAGCTATAGTGTTCTTAGTCTGGCTATCATCATGATTATCATTTGATCCACTGTGTGCAGTCTGTCTGCAGGACACTGATACAGCAGCATCGTCTGAAAGCCTCAAAAAACCCCAAACCCTGACCCACACATACACATCAGTTACATCAGTGGGGGAAACTCACCCACCCCCCCTTACTGCCATGAAACTCTGACTGCACAGTACTTACAATCAAACCAAGACAAAGGCTCTGACTAGAGCTTTCAACTTCAGCCAGTAGTGCATTTTATTTTAGAAACAAATGATTGATATTTCCATAATCGATGGCAAAAACAAAAAAACCTTTTGAAAAATAACGAAACTCTAGCACACAGTGTTACTGTTAGGAAAACTGTTTTCTGGGGCAAAAACCAGGAGCTTAGTAGTCTTCAGTACTCCCATAAATCAACCATTTAGGTTAGAATAGGTTTGCAAAATAGTTCTTAATTAGAAAGAAACATCATCATGTTTATAAGGCTGTCAATGGAAAATAAACTAAATTCTGATTAACTAGGTCATTAAAATTAACACTATCAGAACTGTTTGTTTTCTGTGGAATTTCAAAGTCCTTTTTAAATGCAATTTAACTTCTTGATACTATTTTCAACAGAAACTCTATGCAGCTCACTTCTGATTTTGAGGAGAAATAAGGAGCTCTAGCACGTAGTGATAGTCATTAAATGATAATCATGATTCAGTGTTCAATTTGCAAAAAAAAAAAAGTAAAATAACAAGGAAGTATAGTTTTCATATTCTAAACTTTTTGGAGGACCCCATTCAGATATTTCAGAAGAAACTACAAGGAGCTGAACACACTGAAACTTCTCTGTTTCAGGACTGAGAATGCATGATTCAGTGTGTGAATGTATGCAGGTGTGACAAGAGACTGACATGCCATACCCTTCTAGTGCCAAACATTGTATAACTGCAAGGTTGATATTGCCTGAGGGACACAACAAGTGGCACAAGCCCTACCAGAAAATGAAGCAGGAAAGACCAGCCAAGCTCTCAATGTGTAGAGACAGCTCTTATTTTTCCCACTCAAGGTGAAAGTGATGTCTTTTAAAGGCTTTCAGCCACCTCTTAGTAAGTATATTCACCGAAGTATAATATAAACAAGTTATGTGGAAGAGCTTCTTCTGCCTGTTCAAGACTGGTGTCCAGATGTGTCTAAAAATTAGAATCTCTTGTAATAGAGTGCTTTTGATGCAAGCTTTTGGGTTTTAAATACCTCCCTAAATCTAGTTAAAGGTATTATACTTTATGTCAAAAGTATCCCCTGATGGTGCTTTCAGATGCATTAAAGGTGCAAGTCAAAATTTGATAGTATTTTTTTTAAAGCTGGTGCAGAGTGAAAAACTCATGGATTATTTCAATATTTTTGTAAAGTAAAAATATGGTATAAAAGGTTACTTTTTATAAACCTCAAATCTTTTAATACATTTCATTCTCTTTATAGCTTAGATTTTAAGAATTGGTCCATGAATTTTATCAAATGGCTTTTTCAGGTTGACATAAACCTGGTTTTCACACATTATGGATTTGTTTTGCAGTGTAATGCCATATGAAAGCCTACATGGGTACTTTTAGAATACTCTATAAACTGTGGATCCTGCTTCAAATGTAAGTGGCTTGTAAAAACACCAAGTGATTCCATGAGAAACAATTTGCTCTAACTATTTCCATCCATTTTAGGAGAGCGAAGCAGAACTGAAGAGTTACTGTTGTAAATGGCATTGTCAGGATGGAGAAGACTTGATAATTGGACTGTCAGATATATCCAGTGTAGTCACTGCTGTGTATGCTGCTGGGTAAATTTCTGTCTTTCCTATTACAAATATTTGTACTATGAAATGGCCAAGGTTACACAGACTATGTTTATTTGTATGCGTTCAATTAGCCATTTTTAATGTTGACTTTTTTTATTAGTGGAATATTCAATACCTGTTGTTCTTTGCTGGGGCAAGTTCCTCTAAACAAAAACCTGTGAAAGTGCAGGAATCTGCAAAGCAGAGGGAACTTTACACAGATCAGAAAAAACCTAGCTTCAGGGGTTTCTTAGGTATTTTCAAATTAAGCAATGGCCAACTGCCTCTATAATTTTTTTTTAAATAAAACAAATCTTTGCTAGTCCAAACCTGAAGCTTTTTACAAAGTGATTACCCTTTTCTTTGTGGAGATACAGGTGATTATTCAGAGAAAAGCACTTACATTTTTTCAGAAAATATACCACTGCAAGAATTGCTAAAAAAAGATTTTGAAAGCAAGTCCTTTGTCCTTTCATTTTCAATAGACCTTTCAATCCAGAATCCAATTCTAGGTCACACAAGGGAATTACTGTTTTTCTTTACAAAGAAGGCAAATGTAAGCTCTGTGATCCAAGATGTGAGGGTTTATTTTGGAGAGAGTTTGAAGCGTTTGCTGCTGCTTTAACGACTCGGAAACTGAAGCCTGAGTGAGGCACAGTGGGCAGCCTTCTCAAGCTTCAGTCTCCCACCAGCACCTCCTGGGGAGAGGGGCAGCATCGCTGCTGTCAGCAAGGCTCTGCCTCTTCTGATGTCCCTCTCATCCTCTCGCTCTTCCTCAGAGCTGTGAGCCCTCTGGTCAGGCTTACAGAATTGAAGAAAAGTTGCTTCATATGGAATTTAAAGGGTTAAGGTCTTCTTAAGGTTAAGGTCTTCTAAGTGCTTGCATTGCAAGGTTTCTGAAGAATGTTTGGGATGAGTTTGTTTGATTTGCTCTTATTTGGTTTCAGAAGGAAGAACACAGAGGTGTTATTTATCCATGTGGTTTTTCATGCTAGCATTTATTTTCTTTACTCTCAGAGCATTTTTAATTTTTTTAACTAATGTTTGCAAAAATGTTTATCTTAAGCAAACTAATGCAGGTTGTGAGTGCAGAGTGACATATATATGTGTGCTTGTGTATATATATATTTATATATATGCAGCACTACATACATACACCTTGTCCTCAGAATTCAATCCAGCAGTTTGAGGCAGGGGTAGGAGTTATTATGCACTAAGTCAAAATTTGTTCTCCAAAATCTTGCTCTCTTACATTCATAACATCAGTGTTACCTGCACTGAGAACAGGGCAGTGACTGAAATCTAAACACTCTGGTGACTACATGGACAGTTTCCTAATTTGCATTGCTGTAAGCAGTCACATTAAAAGCTATAAGAGTTTTTTGTAGAAATTGCCAAGATTAGGTCCACGCTGAAATTCCATTATGGCCTTATGGACAGTTAATAATCAATATGCACTCTTCTTTTTGCCATAGACAGTTCTAAAATCAATAAAGTTCAACTGAATCAGCAATAGCAAAAATAAATTTTAAAAAGGACTTGTAAAAAACCTGAACTTTTGCTTTTGAAATAATGAAAACATCAGGTCTTTTCACATCAGAAAACAGGAAAATAAAAAAATTTCATATTTTCATATTTACATAATGGTAGAGAAAAGCAATCACATTTATTTGTTACAATTAAGATTTACAGGAGCATTGTTCTAATGAACCAAACAAACTTAGTAACAGACTTAATGGTAATTTATCTGGTTAAAAACTTGGTCCTAAAATTTTGTGAGTTGTAGATTTGTCTGCTGCAGAAAAGACAATTCAACTACTATCACTACTTAAATAAAGGTAATGTATACCCATGTTCATTCAGAAAACCTGTAAGAAAATGTAAGAGAAAACCTTTTACTTATTTTAAAAGCTGTTCATTCTGTAATGAGATAACTTTTCTTAAAAAAATTCTTTACAAATATGTGCAATACTTTTTTTCCATGCATATTTAATAATGAAAAAACTAATTTCCAGTTTTGTTTATGTCAATTTAAATATGCTTCTTGTGACAGAACAATGTTTTTTTGCTTGGGTTATATGGATATGATGGCATATATACAATATTTTCATTGTCAAACCAACGAATTTTCTATTAATTAATTTTTATAAAACTGGAGAAAATTTTCCTTCCAAAATTTAATGCTAGGTCTCATCTGCCTGATTTTGTAACATTATAAGCAGAGGAGGAAAATTACAATTTTATTGGCAATTTAATTTTCAATATGCGGCAAATAGCTATTAAACCTGTATTAGTTTAAAACATACGATGGTCTTTCCAATACATCATTATCTCCCCAAAAGAGCAACTCGTAAGTGGTACTAAAAGCAGAAGTGCTGCTTTATTTGGAAAGGGACTCCCAATCATGCAATATGTTCATTTACTTTTTATAGGCCAGCAAATATTCACAACTAGACTGTTGGGGTTTTTAGAACACAAATTAAACGAGTTTGAAGTGTTTGTGATTTGATCATATCATTCCTAAGGAGCCTTAAAAGTGGCACTGTAATGAGTTTTAGTTGGCTCTGCCAGTGATTCAGCTTCCAAAGCCACTACCCTTTCTCTGCTCCCTGCCTGAAGCAATCCAGAGTGACTGAGATGCTGTGATTTACTCTGCACCCCCTGCACTGCCTGCACAATGCCAAGGAAAAGACTTCAGCAGGTTCCTGGGGTCCTACTGCTGCCTCTCTTACTCCTGTGCATGGTGGGAAGCAGAGTAAATTGCATCTGTGCATCCATCTAAACAAGCCTATGTGAGTTAAACCCCTACAAGATGTGTGTGATGAAAATAATTGCAACACTTCTCCGTAAATCTGCGAGCCCAACACCACAATTACTGATTCTGCAGTGTAATGATGCAGGACATGGGAAGAATTGTCTAAATACACAATAAGCCATTTAATTTCACTACTTGTAGCAATTGTACTAGCTCACATGTTCTCAGCAGAAAGCCAAATGGAGTAAGTGGCAAACAGCCATTTGTGTACCGGAGACATTAAGTTACAAAATCCTCACTTGATTGTTTATAGAATTATGTCTTTTCATTACAGCATTTAATCCATTCCTCTTTATTCTGATAAAAGAGATAAAACGCAAAATGAGAACAGATTCTTTTAAATCTGGGAATAAAAAAAAATGACACAACAGATTACTGCATTTCCCCTGTAGTGATTTTTTAAAACAAATTCTGCCATCATTTTCACTTGTCTATGAATTGCTGAGAGATCTGCTTCTGAGATGATTTCTCACATCTGGTATGAGCAGACTTCATTACAGGAGAGACAGAGATGACATTTCAAGGCCTTGTTCATGCAAAGTTAGGGGAGTGGTGTCACTGATGAAGAGATCATTTACAAAGCTGTTTTAACACATGAGAGGGCCCCCTGGCACCATTTATTTTACCTCGGTGACTCAGTTCAGGACTTTGGTGAGATTTCTTCACTGGTATGAATATGTCAAAATCAGGCCCTGGCCTAGAGTGAACTGCATGAATTCAGACCATGGTAGTGGAAGTCTTCATCTCCTCACTCCAAACTGAACTCAGCTGGAGATTTGCTTAATGCCAGGAAGCCTGCATGGCACTTAGCTCAACCTGAAATACAGATGCTAAACTTAGTGCTGACTCAGCATGAATCAAAGATTTCTTATTCTTTCCTTTTTGGTTCAAACATTCAATAATATATCCGCTTTGACTGAGTTGCTGTTTTGTGATCCTTTTAAGAAGACTTTGAAAAATGTCTCTGAAGCCAGTCAGTTCCAGTGATTCTTACAAAAGCCAATTCCTGGCCAGTACATTCATTAAAAGGAACTTTTTCTAATTGTGCAAGCTTGGCTCCTGTACTTACATTTTGCTCTAAATGCTTAGCATTTCATTTTTATGCAGAGGATCTTATACAATACCCGTTAGTAAACTGTGTGCCTACTCTGAATCCTAGGGCAAAGTCAACAGATATACAAGATTCAGGGAAAAACCTCCTCTTCAGCACACTTATGGGGTGATTTGCATGAGCCAGAAAAGTCAAACAGAAGTTTGTGTATAATTACAACTGTCTTATTCATATAGTTGCTATATTCATTGAGAGAGATTTACAAGAAATTGTGTTGTAAGTGACCAACTAATAGACCAAATCTCAACTTCTACATGCAAGGCAGCATAAAATAAAATCAGCCAAGAAACTTTAAAGTGTAACCAAAAATCTCATTTTAGGGAATGGTTGGAATAAATTTAAAAATGTAACAGATTTGTCAATGTAACAAAATGCAACATTCATAGGAAGAAAGATATGACTGCTGTAAGTTTTCTCTATCTGTAGGTTTCAGCCTCTTATTTCAGATAATTTTGTAAACAATTGCTTCTGGCATGCTACAGCTCTAGAAAAGCATGTAGCAGCTTTTCTGCATGACAGCTGTTCTGCTATAGGGAAGTCCACATCCTTTTAACAAAGCGTTGAGTTTGGGGTAGTTTTTGCACTGAACTAAACCTCACAAAAGCATTTTTTAGCATGAAATAGGTGTGTCCACTCAGCCACCTAGTGTGTAACGGTACTGCAAAACAGAACTTCAGAGATCAGTGATTTCCTCAAGTGAAAAAGCTGCTAGTTGAATGTCTAGAAGAGCCTGCAGAGACATAACACAGTGCTAAGGCAAGGCATAGTCTGTGTTTGTGTGCTACAAGTCTGCTCAGGGCAAGGCCTGGTCATAGCCCAGCACTCTCTTCCCCACCTCATGCACCAAAGAGCTCACAAAAGAGAGGAAAACCATGTGCATGGGCTGGATGAAAGCCACAGCTCTTGGGGACCAGATACCTGGCACATTGCAGCACCGGTGCAGAGGTCAGTGCAGGCACGTCGGGAGTCTCAGGCTCATACTGTGTTCCTCCAAACTGCACTAACTAGGAGCTCCTGAACATTTTTAATGCCAGGTGTTCAAGGATCTAAAATTTGCCTCCTGGACTTGGTCAGATACAACTTGGTCTTCACAGCACAAAGTTAGCTCAGCTGCTATCTCCCACCTAAGCCTGCCAGGATCCTCTGAGCAGGTATTCTCCTGCCCATTTTCTCTGAAAGAATTGGGTCCTCCGTGGTGCTATCAGATGGAGCTTTGCACTGAAATACTCATTTCAGGGCTTTTCCAGCAGTAAGTTGGTGGTGAGCAGAGACCAAGGGGAGAGCCAGACACAGTGATCTCTTCAGCTAGCAATGATTCATATCTTTAGCTGCTATCTCTCAGGGGAAGGATATAGGGCTGCACACTGGTGAGGAGAAGGGCAATGCTCTCTGTCTCATATTTTGAACTGTTCTTCCTCTTTGTGGAAAGTATAAATGTGGACATACAAATGTAGACATGTGCAGTGTAGTCATACTTCTAGTATTTTGATATGTTCAGTCGTTTTGGTGTTGAGGACTCTGAAATTGCTGAGCACATTCAGTGCCATTGCCTACACCCAGCCAGAGTAATGTCTGCAATAAACCTCTGGGGCAGAAGCAAAAATCACTTTGCTCACTTTCCAACCTGACCAAAAGCTGTATGAATGTGGTTAGCACTGTGACAAAGCCTGAGTTTCTACATGCTGCCTTGAATCAGGTCCATTAATGCACTGTGTGCTGCTCTGGCCACGTTCACATGGTTTTTGTTTGGAGCTCAGCCAGACTTTGTGTGGACACCAGACCTACAGTTGTAGCTTATCTGTAGTTCCCTGAGCCCAAGCTGCATACTTTGAGATCCCAGTTGCTTTGCCAAACAAAGATCAGTTTGGGCTGAGCAAAAGGCAAACAGGCTCTGTGCTATCTAGCAAAGCAAGTGGAGCAGACATGGTTTCTCTGGACATACATTTGAACCACAGTTGTGTGCAAATTGCCCAGGTTGTGGTGAAAGCAAGACATTCAGTGTCCACAGCACACTATAATGAATACTCTATGTGAAAGTGTTTAGTTTTATCACAGTAAAAATAGTAGGACCTTATCTCATGCTTGGGAGCGAATTTACAGTTTCAAATGCATTTTATATATATATATAACGTGTGTGTATATATATCTCTGTGTGTGTGTGTGTGTTTGTGTATACACACGACAGTGAGTCCTGAAATTCTTTTAGGATTCAATCTTACAATTCATTTAAATCTTAAGCCTAAAACAAAAAAAGGATCAGGAACATTGTCATCAAGGACAACCAAGTGGTAACTGCAAAAAAGAAAATTATATTATTGGAAAATACATTCTAGTCATTATTGGAAACAGCCTTGTGATTTAGTGTGCCGGCACTTTAAGAAAAAGTTATGGAGAAAATATGTCTAATGGTATATTTCATATCTTAAGTATTTTGATAAAAGAAGAGAGCAGGGATAATAGTGTAAAATAAAAAAAGGATTTATCACATTTACTTAAGGAAAAGAAAATCATATAAAAAATGAAAAAGGGATCAATTAAACTTTTGTTTCATGTAATGTAATGTTGGTTGTATTTGTTCCAGTATCAGTTATCATTGTCAGTAGTTTATGAAGAAAATAACTTGCAATAATTAGGATGGTCTACTTGCATTCTGACTGAAGAATGCTAGTTGGGTTTGTTATCCAACACATATACAGTTTCCTGATGCAAGCTGTCGGAAGGAAATACTTGCTCTTGCACAGATTATGTACTGAAGATAAATTTCAAATGCATGTATTTGAAAACAATACTCAATTTAAATGTACCATACATATGCAGTAACTATTTCTGAAATTTTAACTACTGATGCTTTTTTCAATATAGTCTGCATTATTATGTGTCAATCCCAGACTGTTTCTCAGAAAATATTTGATGAAAATTAGTTTTGAATTTTATGCAGCTGAGGAAGACACTACTAGCCAGTGAAGGCACTTGCTTCTCTGAAATTCAGATATATGTCTAGAGTTCCTGACCTGTGTCACCATTCAGCATTAAAGCCAATGTTTGAAAAAACTAGTAACTTTCCAAGGAGATCTGTTATATGGTCAGAGAGATCTAAAATTGTCATTACTGGGTGAGATAATGGCAGAGGAAGAGTTCAAAAGCAGTCACTAATGAATTTCAACATCATTCCCTGAATTTCCACTTTGGGACACACATCGTCCTCCTGTCAGCCAGCATCCATGTGTGCTGGGATCACTCCTGGCACCTGCACTCTGGTGTTCACTCTGGCTGAAAGTGAAGACAAAGTAGGCAGCTTGTTCCAGCTCCAGTTCTCGCTGGGTTACTGGGCTGGCCCGTGGGACATACTTCACTGAGAGCACTTTAGCTATCAGTGAGACTGCCACACCAATCTGGACAGGATTCAGCCTTTAGATAGCACTGGATGGACAATGAAAAATCTTCCTTTGTCGGCAGAGAGGGCAGCTGCCACTATTTATAGTCACCAAGTGCCAGCATATTGTCATGTATTTGTGGCTGCTATCGATTCCTTCTTTTTTATTTTATTGGAACTGCTTGGAACTTGTCGAGCTGTGGCTAGGTTGATTTGCAGCTAATTAATTCGACAGACATTTTAAATCTTGCAAATTTGTGGCTTGAAATACAGTAATCAAGGTCCTGTGAGCAAACATTAATCAGTTCAGGAGAAAAAAAAAAAAGCCATTGTTAGCTGAGTTCAGTGAGGTGCCCACACTGGAAAGAAAGATCTAGAAGAAATGTAACATTAGTTTCATTCTAGCTAAGATTTTGTCATTAATCTTGTGAAACATTTATCTATTTGATTGGTTTCATATATGCAAGGAGTTGTATTTTAAAGAGGATGGCTAGGGTTGAGACAGCTTTAGTTACCATCAGTGTGAAACTGGCCAAATTTCCTTTGGGTCATTTATTCATCTTATCAGACAAAAAGTCATTTTATGAAGCAGCAGTACAATTTCATTTTTGAGATGACTGATTGTGCAACTGTTTATCCTGGAGAAAGTACTGTAACAAAAAACATACTGCATTTAGCAACAGCACTAAGAACTGGGTGAATGAATTAAGAAAATATTGTTTTTCATTGCTTTTAACACACAGGTGGATTTTAGCTACTTTGACATGAAGCAGAATGTTTTAAAAAAATAATGCTGCTTACAGAGGTATTTGAATAATGAAGGCTTGTGATTAGCAAAGCCCTTAATTTTTTTCATCATCAGAAACAGTGTAGGTTAGTACACTCACAGTTTTATAAAAACCAGCAAGAATGAGTGGGTGGTTTAATATTTAACTTAACTCTGGTACTCGTAGGAACACAATTATGGTGACATGGGACTCAGCAGGAGCTCTGGCTTGGGACCCCTCCTGATACAGGCTTTTCAGGTGGGATGATGTCACAGCCCCCTCCAGTCAGGCTGCACAGGGCACACATGTGAGTAGTCTGTACACACATTTTATTGTGGGGGCATCTCCTCCAGTGACCTTAGTGAGGAGGCCAGAGATCAAAAAGATGCGAAACAAAAGGATGATTCCTCTGGTCAAGATTAAAAGATGTTTGTGAAACACTGTGGAAAAGCTGCCCCTGCTGTTTCAGTGGATAAAAGGAGGAGCAGAGTCTTTTAATGGCAAAAAAACACCCCCAAAACTCAAACCAACAAACCTTGATGCCAAAGTACTGTTTATGGTGCAATTACTCTCTCCTCGGAGAAGGATATTGACTGAGAAAATTCTTTATGTCTTACAAACTAACTGAAACACACAGGGAGACAGTGAAAGATACTTCTTAGATATAACTTTGTTGCTCTTGACAAGATTTGTTTATTAGCAATAAGATAGAAAAGTGTCTGAAACTAAGGCCTGGGAGACAAGGATTTTGTATGGCAGTTGTGTCAGTGATCGTTAGATTTAGAAATTATAAACCTTTATGATGGATTAGGGGTCAGAGAACCTTATTGCCTTCTTTATGGAGGATAAATCTCAGATGGCTTCCACAAGAAATATAAGGTTTATAATAGGCTCAAAATATAGTCTTTTCTGTATATGAAATATTATAGACTTGGTGTTGCTCAACTGGTTGTGCATTTTCTCATGCTCTCAATTTCTCACACAGTACATCCGTGAGCAAATAGTGGATTTGCAGGTGCATGTTCCTTTATTGATAATAGTCCTCACATCCACTTCTTCATGCACAGCTGAGGAACATATGCATGGGACAGTGTAAAAGCATAGAGCAGGAAAAAAACATAGAGAAAATGGAGACCAGTAGATATAGTAGAAGCCTTATAATTAGGAAAGAGCTGTGAAGCTTCAGAGTAGGTGAGCCTTCATAGCATTTGTTCATGCTCAGGTATTCTGTCACTCAGCTCCTCGTAAAAATTACTGCTGAAAGACTTCCAGTTATATTAGATGTTATCATCGATCTTTTCTTGTTTAGTAGCAGAAACAGTCTCATCCTGATTTCAGCAGAAAACACTGTGGAGCTATCTGTAACCTCATGCATGATCCATAAGTGTAGCATATCACGACAGGTCTGTTTTCTTCAAAGGTTTACTCAGAAAGGTTGGCAAAGTTTACTAGATACTGTTCTGATGTTTTTCCTTGCTTCCATTCTTTTCTTGTGTGTATGAGTCTCATATGCAAACCTCACCAATGAGAAAAGGCAATGCTCAGGTTATCTAAGAAACTTTCTTTTCTCATGTCATAGTACAAAACTCAAAAATTCCTTTGCATAACACCTGGCTATGGGATAACTTCTATAGTTAAGATGGAAAACTGAGTTAAAAATGCAAACACTGAAGTAATTTTCTCAATTGAAAAGCAGGAATTCTATTAAAGACAGCTGTCATGTCTTGATTTTACTTCAGGTCATCTGATTTCACTTCATCATTCCACAACCTTGGTATATGCCCATAGCAACCTAAAAATCAGTATCTTTTGTTTCTGAGATAATTTCTGACTCACAGAACAGCTCATAATAGGGATCATGTTGGATTAGCAAACAAGGATCTGCCATTCCACTACAATTCTTTAACAGGACTGCAGTTCCTTTAAATCAATTCCCATTGATTCTCAAGGGCAGAAACCGTCCCCTGTGTAATTTGTTCTGCTTGAGGGGACAGATATTTTGCTGTCTCTTCTCCGAGTTCTGTATTATTAACAAGCTAATGTTTATTCTAACAAATGAGAATCACTGTATTTTCCTGTGGGTGCCATTCTGTGTATAAGACAGTCTCAACAGAGGGGCAGCTGCCTCTGATGTTCTTCCCATGCTTGCTCACCTGTCTCTTTATTCAAATGTTAACTTAACAACTGTTATTTCACGTGCTGCAGAGCCAAGCAAAACCCAGTAGCTTCTGGATTTGGCCTGTGGCATTAGCAAATGGGAGATTCCTCTTCTCACTGTAAGTCAAGAGCATTGGAAATGGTCCCCTCTGGGATGCAATAAACATGGTTCATTATCATATTGGTTTTACAGCAATTTTCCAGAGTATGGCTATGCTTTGAAACTTTGTGCAGCTCTCTGTTAGCTTCTTGTATTAAAAAAAAAAAAAAAAAGAAAAAAAAGAAAAGAAAAGAACCCCCAACTTTTTTTTAATTGTTCTTCCTCAGCATTCATTGTTCTCTTGAAATTTGCAATGTGCAAGGAGCGTGTCAGTTAATTCACATCGAATATTTCAAATGGATTCCTACAAAATATATTAATTAGCCCAGTAATAATTAAAAAGAGCACATTCTCCATTCATTACAGCAAAATTTATATTCAGATAAGGCTAACTAATTTGTGTGTTCTTCCACCCTCCATTTTTTAATATACACAGCTCCAAGTCTGTTTTCAGGTTGACTGGTGGATTTGATTTGGTTTGGGGAAATGTGCAAAAGTGTTTCTAGGCTATTAGTAAAACAAGAGAGCCTTCCAAAGCAATTTGACATGAGGCAAATGATCCTAAAAGACAGACTTGATAACAGCTGTGCTTACAAAATCATCTTCAATAATCTACAGCTAAGCAAAAAAAGAAAAAAAACCATAGCCAACCAAAAGACATTCTTAGAAGACTAATGGAGAAACTTTGTGCCTGGTGTACGTGTCAATAAGTCATACTTACATAACTATAATGCTCTGGACAGGAGCAGTTATTATACTGGGATTTGCTTTGATTACAGGCAGTTTATAATCATAAAGGGCTTCCCTGAAGGTCCACCACAGCCAATGAATTACTTTCTTTTGACTTTAGTGGAGTCCAGCAAGTCCCAGGAGAAAGCACATGGGCATTTTGCTTTCAAATTTTGTAATGCCAGTCTAAGTAAAATTTATTTTTTAAGGAATCTCTCCAGTAGCTACTTTACAGTGCACTAGAACTTTACTGTCAAGTGTAATTTTCAGTCTTTGTGCACCCAATACTGATCTGGCTAAGTTATTGAAAATGTCTGAGGAAGAAATATCAGGCTTTGTATTTTAAAAAAAATAGTCAACTGGAAATAATACTAAAGCATTTCTAGGTCTTCCAATTCTGTTAGTCACTGGATAAGGCCAAGATACCTCACTGGATTCCAGGATAAATAAAAATGTCTGTTTAAATTTTCAGATAGCTTGTGAATATATTAATTATATTTTAATATTTTCTATGAAATAAAAACTGTCACTTGAGCTATGTATTTCAATTTCAGTTTCAAGACAAATATACATCTTTCTGTAAAGTCCAAGTCACTGGACTCCAGGGAAAAACTTGGGAAGTGAAATTTTATCCTAAGCTCAGGCAAGAGTCCTGTTTTTCTACCCAGCCTGCTATCCAGTCCTCCGTAATACTTTCCTGTCATTCTTCACCACTGAAATCCCTGAATATGGATCTAGCATTTGGATCCTGACAAATTTCATCTCATTCTTTACTGCTGGGTTGTAGAGCAATTGGACAGAGGCAGCACAATGGCACAAGGATAGGGATACGAGGCAGGCACAGGCAGATCCTCTTCTCTTCCAGTTTCTCCAATGGCTACCAGTGACACAACTGAATTGGTGATGGGAAGGGGGACTGCTTCTTCTTGGGGCAAATGCTGCTTGTGAGTACTGAGACGTGGAAATATCATTTGTGTTTTGAGAGGAAATGTGGCAAATAAAAGATGTGACACAGTGAAGAGGATGTCTACATGTGTCAAGCACTCACAATGCCAATACACTGAAGCATCGAGCTGGATTCCCGAGGCTGTAGAGGATTGTCTTTTCTGTTGTTTTACAGAAAAATGATTTTTGCATCCAGAAAAATTATTTTTACATCCATTGCAAACTTGTGCCTTTTAGAATCTTTGTGGTTTATGAAATCAGACCTGAAAAAAATATTTCTCCCCTCTTTAAAATCAGAGCATCTGATTCTGCTTAGGTTTATGTAAAACTATAAAACCTTGACTTCTCTGAGAAACTTCCTCTCATGCTCAAACAATCGAAGCAACTGAGCAGAAATTCCTGACAAAAATTTTGGGGAAAGCAGCAATATCATGCCACTTCAAGAAATCTCACAGTCCAATCTTCTAATTTTCCATCTAGTTCGAGCAGGAAAAATTAAAAGGCCATGATGTGCAGGATGTCCAAGAGTAATTGGCCTTTACCATCTGTGCCACCATAGTACATACATTCAGCACTCTGTGAACATTAGCAACTCCTCATTTTGGGTTGCCAGAGACTAAGTTGGCCAAAATCACACATCACTTTTGAAAATCATATTTACAATATAGTGAGCTTAGAAGGATAAAATTAAAGGAAAAAAGAGGAAAAAAAGGGCTTCAGGATTTCTTTGTTTAATAGAAAATAGGAATAAAAGATGGCATATGCACACAGTTCAGAAGTACATATCCTACTTTTTCACAGGCCAATTAAAAAAAGGAAAACCACTCACATCAGAACTATTTCAGTTTGTGATGCTCACTGCTGTGATGGTCTTCAAATCAGGTGCAGAATTCATGATAGTAATTTGCACATCCCCATGTTGTGGCCATCAGCACAGGGATCTAACAGTGGGGCTCAGAAGAGCTGGTACATTGCACGTTTAGTAATGTGATGGTTTTAATTGTTGTTACTGAAGACCAGAACACCTCTCCAAATTGATTTGTCTGCTACATGTAGACGCTTTTTTTGTGAATTTCATTCTCAGAGCTTGAAGATTTTTCCTGCATCTGCTCACTCCATTTGGGCATTTTGTTAGAGAAATCTGTGTGCTTGTCTTTCTAGACAGGAATGGAAAGGAAAGTTGGATCTGCCTCTGTGCCAGGGGCTGTTGGTGGAGCTCTGGGTCCACGATGTGAGCTGAAATCCCAAGTCACCTTCAGTGGACTCAAGCAAACACTTTCTTGGAGACTGTCCTGTCTGCCAGAGTGGTAACACTGTCCCCCTCCCCAGATGAGCAAAGGTCCCCGTGAGAGCTGAAATGCAATGGTGCTGGGCACAGGCAGGAAGGCCCATGAGGAGCTGTGACTGTGCTCCAAAGTGGAAGCTGATCTTCACTTTGGTGCACAGGGTTACACACCAGATCTGCAGGAACATCACTTGCAGGATCCCCACCACATGGGAGCATCCCACACGGATCCAGGCATGTGGGTACATCCCAGGCAGGCTCCCAGGACATCTATCCAATCAGTTCCCAGGAGGCACAGGCACAGGATCCCTGGCCCTGTCACTCTCAGGTGAGCTCAGTAGAGAACGGGTGTGTAGAAGTTCACCCAAGGTGGGATGGTGGTGCTTCCAGGCACACATGGTGGCATATCTTCAGGCACTCGCAGTATATTTCTACCTTCCAGGAGCTTCACTCCCAGAGGTCAACCAGACCTCATGTGATGCCTGATAAAAAGTAAATGACTTCCTAATACTATACAAAGCCTGTAAAAAAATGCACATGCAAATACACTCAAATACTTGAAATTAAATTTCCAATAGTATATTCTGTTTTCATTTGTATGTTATTACAACTTTTTTTTTCAGAAGTCATAAATTTTCCTGCTTTAAGTTGTTGCCTGATATAAAATTAATTCCAAATGAGTGGGGTTTTACTGTATATGTCCTTGGTTTAGTTTTTCAGTTATTTTTTGTAAGTACATTTTACATCTAACTACCTCAGCTGCCTTTTGTTTTGTTTTGGCGCATATGAAGTCATGCACTTTCTATATTTGGGGATTTGGGGGGAGGAATTATTTCAATTTTGAATAACCAGGTTCAAAGCCATGTTGATCAATTTATAGAGGAGATCAGTTTAAGAAGACAATTATTGACAGTTGCGGAACATACATTTTATTTTTAGGTTGTGTTGGGGTATAGTTTAAAAAAAATACCATAAGCTGCTTATTAATTTGCCTTAAAAATGTATGCTCTTTCCTATTCAAGTTGTGTTATTTAACTCTTCTCTTGTACACAATTTATGTCACAAAGACTAACATAACAGTTGGCAGATAAACAGCAAATTGAACAGAGTGGACCAATAGTTTCTCAGTTGTCTGTTGTAAACTGTTGCATTATACACTGATTGTGCTAAAAGAATTGTTACTGTGCTTATACTCCTTAGTCACCACTGCAGAAATAAAGTGATGGAAGATCACGTTTGTGTTTATGGAACAGTGTAGATACCCCCTCCCCCCAGCCCCAGTACAAGCACAGTGACTATAGGTGAATGATAATCATTGCAGAACTTTGTGCTTTGACTTGTAAACATTGTAAAAATGTATTTGGTATTTTATTTGAAATGAAGAATCGAAAGAGTTATTAAAAAAAAAAAAAGAAAAAGAAAAAGAGATCTTCCTGTAAATATATATATTCTGAATCCATGTATACAAACATTCCTTTAGAGTTCAGATTGTGAAGAGTGTCTTTATTGGCTAGAGACCGCTGCCTCCCGTGGCGGAGGTTACATGTGCTATAGTAAAGAACACAGTGTGTGAAGTAATTGATGTACTGCAGTACCATAGTTATTTTGGTCTGTTAAGTAAGTTGCAATTTGTGATGAAATGAAGTTGAAAGTAGTGCTTCATACTAACAAATTTCCTTGGTTACAACTTGATTTTTCTTGTAAAACTTAAAAGGGAAACTTGAAAATTTTATATATTTGGATTTTGTAGATTTTTTTTTTATTTTATTGCAACACAAGGTACCAAAATCATTAAATAAAGTACACTGTGGTCATTTTACCCTGTCTCTTGAGTCCTTTTTAAAACTTTTTTTTTGTCCTAGTGGATCAGAAAAAGGACGCTAACTTTTCTGAAATTATTAGCAAAGAAGGCAAAAGATACTCCAGCTTGAACAATGGTTTGGAACAGATGATCTCTAGAGATCCTCTCTACCAGTAATTATTTTATGCTTCTAGGCAGTATTACCACAGAAGTTCCCATTCCTGAACATGGGAGTTGTGCAAGTGGCTCCCAGGTTACCCCTAGGACTGGAGCTTGGACAACCTTACAGGTGGTTGTCCCAGCAGGGACACCCAGGAAGTCATAAGGTACCCCAGCAGGCATCTCGCCCAGAGCAGCAGAAGAGGGTGCTCTTATCACCATGGATGAGGCTCTTCGTGCTGTCTTGAGAGAAGACCTCCAGAACAGCTGCCCTCACCCAGGGAACAGGCCAGCAGAAACCCAGGATTCTTCCATCACCTGAGAAGGGCCCCAGTCACAGAAGGCAGAAGAAGGTACTTTGTTGTTTTTAAACCTCCTTCAGATCCCTGAAAGGATCACCACTCAGTGATACTCACTCAGTAGTGGAGAAGGGAGAGCTGAGCCTCAGCCCAGTCTTATCTTGATCCCAATAATTAGGAAAAATCCAGGGAAGATGCAGATGGTTCTACCTCTTCCTCCTGGGTAACTGCTTAAATCATTGAACTATTTCACAAGTTGTTGCTGTCTTTGGCAACATCTCCAATATCCTTGACAGCCTTCTTGGAGTTCATTGCCACATTTGTGTGTGCAATGCCACCTCAAGCAGCAGCCAAAGTTTGTGCAAGAAAAGCAAGCTCCTGGATCCCTCAGCCTTTCTGTCCCAAAGCCACTCCTTCTTAGCTGCTGTTTCTTGGTTTTCCTCAGGTGATCAAAAAAGGGAGATAAAGGGGAAATGACCCACAAAGCAATTAAATAACTGTCATGAATTCAAAGGAATGAAAGAATATATGTGTATGTATCTTGGGTAAGTGAATTTGCCAGGAGGGATGATATGTGACTGATAGATTCCCAGAGGGTTTGTTTCTCATGTGTGTCTGCTGTGTGGCTAAGGGTTTGAAGGGAGTAGTTTGTTAGTTCAACTTGGAAAAGCATAATGAAGGGAGCAGCAGCCCAGCAGCACTACTGGGATTGTTTCACGTGAGTCCTAAATCCTCAGTCCCTGTAACCCTGTGAATCTCCACCAAAGGCTCCAAAACCAGCAGGCAAGTAATAGAAACATACTTAAAAACTCTTTTTTTCCCCCAGCATGGTTTCCTACTTCTCTCCCCAAGTGCAGCCTGCACAGGACACATTAACTGGGTGGGCTGCTGCCACAGTGGGGTCTAGTCAGCTTGGGGTAAAAGGGATTTATTTTGCATGGTTTTATGCAAATTATTTACCTCTAGGGAAAAAGCTTTCTTCAGGGGACTTTTAATGAAAACCTAAATGAAAGAATCAGAGCAGCTTCTTTTCAGGCTGAACAAAGGTAGTAGACAGTTTAATTAGATTCTTTACAACTGAAGGAGGAGAAAAAAATTGCAAGTGGCTTGAAAAATGCTTATTCAGAGAGCTTCAGAGCTTCTTGTCTTTCCTGCCTTAAAAGAATTGACACGTCTGTAGTTTCAGGGAAAAAAAAAAGAAAATCTGAAAAAATACAGGGATTTGGTAATAAAAGTCCTGGGTGTCTTGGTAAAATTATTCAAGGAGTGTTTTTCTCCTGCTTTACTTAATTTGGGAGCTAGTAAGAGGCTGAGCTTATACTGTGCTAATAATGCACCCAGAGACCTGTGAGCATGGGAAGGAGCAGTGTCTTCCTACCATAGCAATGGGAAACTTGGAAAAGTAGATTAGAGATGAGAAGGCTTTTATTTTCCTCCTGAGTGTTGCACAGGTATGAGAAGCATTTGTTCAGTGATTTCAGAAACAAAGCTGGAAAGCAGAAAAGTAAGTGCTGATGTACAGTACTTTTGCTGTGGGAGTATTTCAGACCCATGGTCAAGCACAGTACCTCAGGTGAACTTGATGTGAAGATGGCTAAGCAAACTCTCAAGTTCACTACTCTCTGTTGCATTTAGTTTAGGGCTCCCATAACTCTCTACAGTGTGTTTTCCACACAATAATGCATTTTTAAACTATTTTACATTAGTGTTATTCTAAGGTGCTCATGTGCACTCTATTCCAATGGGAAGAGAGCTCAATTTGCTGACAAAAAGCTCCAGAGGATGTAGAGCCAGGCCGACTGGAAGGTGGCAGCCTGCCTTTGCTGCCACCTAGCACAGTGGGCTGTGCACGTTGAGAGCTTCAGGAGCTGCTCCTCGGTGCTAGGCTTCACCCAAGGCAGAAGGATTTCTCATCCACAAGAAGCTACACAAAAAATTGATGCTCACACTTACTAAGTCTTTTAGCAACCAGGTCATTTATTTTTAATCAGGTTCTTGTTAGGTGCTGTGAGCACAAGCTTTGCTGCCATGATCACACCCAAGGTGTATGTGCTGCTTCCCACTGCTGTGTGACTGCTACATGTGCTCACAGGACTTACTTTGTTAACCAAGTTGACCAGTTTGTAGAAGTCAAGATAATGTCCCAAAACATGGAAGGATAAGCTTAAGTACACTACTATTATAAATAATTGGAACTGAGCTCATGGTTTATTACAGGTATTGTGGTCTCCTGCAGGTCATCACCAAACTATTTCATCGTTTTAAGTATGTTAGTCTTGTACTAATTTTAAATTTCCTATGTCTGCAAGGACAGTAAGCAGTCCAAATTTAGAATTTCATCAAGTCATTAAACTCCACCAATCCTTTCAACATGAACCTAACTTCATTTTAACATCCATGACTAGGGGGGGGCTCTAGCTGCTGCTAGTAGTTCCTCTGTGTCTTCACCAGCATTGACCCTACTTTATTTCTCTGTTATCTGTGTGCACTCTTCCACCAGGCCATCCATCAATGCAGTGGAATGAATGTAGTTTCCCTTCCCTAGGTGTAGTTTCTCACTCTTGTAGTGACACAAGAAGCACCATGGCCAGCCTCAGCTCAGCCACCCTCTGCAAACCAGCTGTTTCACAACTTGTAGTCAAATGAAAGTAAGAGGGAACATCTGGAGTCTCCTCCAGACTGAGTGAGCAGCACTATACAACTCTATTTCACATTTATCCCTACTGATCTTTTTTTCTTGTCTGATGATTTTGTAACTTTTCCAAGATTGTCCCTTTAAGGCATTTTCCTTTTGTATGCATTTCTTCATTTATTTTAAATGCCCATTTGTCTCTGATATTTGTTTTTGTATTTTCCTTTGGGGATTTATTTTGCTTTGGGCTCTGCTTGCCATCTGTTATGTTTGAGACTACATTTCAAGTTCTGTCACCTCTCTGTGCTGACTTTGATTCCAGGTGACTGTGTTGGAGCAGCATTTGTGAGGAGCTCTGTGGTTACATTACAGGTAACATTTTGTGATGTTTTGTCAGAGTTTGATGTCCTGAGCAATGTTATAACAATGTCCTGATAAAAGCAGGAAAATGAACCCATCTCTCAACTTCCCCACCTGTTAGTGTTTTGTAAGGTACCCTGTGCCATCTTCTGCCTACAGTTTCACCCCAGGATCTGTTGTGCTGGCTTCGAATTTCTGTGAATTTTATATGTGCCCATATTTTAAAATCTAGAAAAACCTAACCCAAAGTAAAGAGACCCTTCTTTAGCTGTTCCATAATATCCTAGAGCACTCTCCATTTCCCAAGAACATAAATAACTGCCATGTGCTTAAACTCTGCTTTAGCATAAATCACATAGCATGTCTAATGACCTCCTTTAATGACATCTCCAATTATCTTACTCCTGTGAGCAGCTTACACAGTGCAGGGTGCACTGTATTTGTAAAGCAAAAATGAGGTTGAAGCTTCAGTTCCATTGTATGGTTTAAAGGCAGAAATGGGCTGCTTTGCCTCCTATGAGAAGCACTGGTGCTCACAGAAGGGTTACAGCTCTCCCTTCTCTGCCCCAACTGATGGCAGGCAGGGCATTACAGGCTATGAAGAATAATTATGCCTCATGGTTATATTTTTCTTTAAAGTAGCATCAGCTCCTGTGTGCGACTCATAACTAATAATGAATCAAGTTTAGCCTTTAGATGGGCTTTTGGTTATATATCTGACCCATCTCATGTTGAAAGTCATAATTATCCAGCTTCATTCCATTTACATAGTTATCAGTTTCCTACATTTGGTCCCATCACCTAATCCCAAACTGTTACTCTGTGCTGATAAGACATGAGATTTCAGTGACAGCAATTTCTTCAACACCCTAATGGGACAGGATTTCGTTATACTGATGTATTATCTAGCACATAAAATTATTTTACCTTGCCTGTAGAGCACCTCTGTGAGGCTGTGTTGCAGGAAGAATTTCAGGGTAAAACTTCTGTCTTTGATATCCTTGTTTGGATGTCTAGAATCAGACATCTTCAGAAAATATGCAATTAAATGAGAAACGTTCTCGGAAATTTCGGGATCCAAAGAATGCGGTCCTTGGTATTTGTTCTCGGTGCTCAGTTGAATGTCTGACACATCATGATGGTGAGACTTTAAAATGTGGGTTGGGGAGGAGGGAATGGAAAGGACCATTTCTGCTCCTGCCTGAACCTGTCCCCCAGCCCCTAGAGGAGATCACCTCTGGCTCCTGGCCATTTTAAGGGTTCTCGTGCCTCCTGCTCAGCACAGGACCATTGCCGCTTTGTCTGGATTCATCTCACCTACCACGCAGCCCTATGGAATTGCACAAGGGCAAGCTGCACTTAGCACTCCTCACTCCTCGTGGTTTGGATGGTGCCATGGCTAATGGTCTGATCCAGCATGGCACATCTCCTCCCTCAGCAGTGACTGGAAGTCACTGCACTGTGTTTCCAATCAGGTATGCCATCGCCCTGGTAGTGCATGTAAGTAGGACATGAAAAACCTCAATTTTAAATTTTACTTTTTCAACATTGTTTTGAGTACAGATCTCCTAAAACCTTTTCTTTAATTAACTTTTCTTGCATAGATAATTCATTTTTACCAGCAGCCTATGCTACAGCATGCTTCTGACTGTGCGCAGAGATAATATACTCTCTTTTTATTTCTGCCTGAAGCAGAATTAAAATAGGAAGTGAAGTTTTGGTTGCACTTTTATCCTTTGGAGTAGTTTTTCTTGTGTGCACATGTGCAACCTCTTTTGAGATTATAGCTCTTATATTTCTTAAAGGAAGACTCAGGAAAAACAGGGCAGCCTTCGAGAAAAACAAAAAATCTTGGAAGAACATAAAAGCCTTGTGTTCATTACAGTTTGCCTTGAAGACTTTATCTGACATTTCTCTGAAACCTGAGTTATCAGAAGCAGTCATTTGCTCTGCATTATCTACTACCTCAATTCAAAGGAAGTACTAAAGCGGTGCCTTTTGAATTCAGACAGGAAGACAGGCCCAAGGGAGATGCTCTGCCTCTTGTGAAGGCAGCTGGCTAGGGGGAAGAAAGCAGAGAAGATTCTAGGCTCAGGATCCCTCTGTTATTTATCTTTAACTGCCTGGGACAAATATACAAAGACTCTGTTGCTACGTGTCAAGGCGTGGGTGCAGAGATCAAACTGTGCAGCAGGAGTAAGCAGAGCCAGCAAGGGGATACAGCCAGTCAGGCGTGGTAGGGAGGGCGAGTAATGGAGCTGGGCACCGTGTCCTGCTGCCTTGCCAGAGCTGAGCTTTTGTATATGGCAGGGCAGTGCTCCTTGTTCTGGCACTTTCCAGGTCCCACATGTCTGGTTTTTAAGCAGAGACTGCAAAAAGAACTTTTTCATACTGGCTTTTTCAGTCCACATCAGGCTCCCTGTGTGCCAGCTCACATTGCTGCTGGCTCAGACAGTGCACAGCGCCAGCCTGAGCTCTTCCTGCAAGCTGTCAGGGCATGGATGCAGCATCTGGTGTGAGTGCTCAGAGGTGCTCAGCAAGTGTTCAAAGGAATAATCTCTGCTTCAGCAACGTGGGTTTCCACTCGTGCCAAGGCAGCAATGCTTTTAAATTCCCTGCACCCTTACTGTTCCTGACATCGGAAACACTAACTGCAAACTTACTTACCACCAATATGCTTGGGGGAAAAGAATGAAAAAACAGAGGCCAAAGTGTTAGCAAACCTTTTCACAGTACAAGCTTCCCTGTCCAAAGATCCTTCCTTCCCTTGCCCTCAGATGCCAGCAAAGGAGATGCAATGTCTGGGGTTTTCCATTATATGCGTTATGGCATTTGTAAGTGTGACTTAACTCCATGGGATGGGCAGGCTTTCAGGCAGGCCAGGAGAAACATCTTAAGGAATTGGGCATATAAAAAAAAATTCCTTTCCTCTTACAAAGGGGAATAACTGCACTATCTAAGCCATGCTGAGATATCATAGAATATCCTCAGTTGGAAGGAACACACAAGACCATCAAGTCCAATTCCCTGCCCTGCACAGCACCATGCCCAAGAGTCACACCATGTGCCTCAGAGCACTGTCCAAATGCTTCTTGAACTCTGCCAGGCTTGGTGCTGTGACCACTCACCTGGGGAGCCTGTTCCAGTGCCCAGCCATCCTCTGATTGAAGAACGTCTCCCTAATATCCAACCTAAATTTCCCGTGACACAAGTTCAGACCATTCACTGTCACTGATCACCAGGAAGAAGAGTTTGATCCCTGGCCCTTTGCTTCCTCTCCTGAGGAATTTGTAGACTGCAATGAGGTCTCCCCTCAGTCTCTGTTTTAATAGGCTGAACAAACCAAGTTACTTCAGCTATTTCTCACACATCTTGCATTTTGACAGCTTTTCTAACTTAAGACAATCTGCCTTGATAAGTAATGTCTGTGCTAGTGGCAGCTAAAGTTGATGATTTTATACTAGGATGGTTGCAATGGGGCAGCAGTGCTCACTAAACAAAAATTTATGTAATGAAGGAGGGGGAAAAAGCAGCCCAGCAACCTGTACAGGACCAAATATTTCCATTCCAGATGCACTACTGTTACATAAATGCATTCTTGGGAGAAATAAACCTTTAGCTTTCTGCTAAAATTTAAGGTAAATCCAGAACACACAGAGAGCAGTATGGGATGCCAGGAAGGGAAATTTGGGTCATGGGCATATGAATTACCTGGAGCCAGTGATGTTTTCTTCATTTGACTTACTAATTTATTTCATGCAGCTGCCAACACTTGCTGCACCTCTTAAAATTGACTTCGCCCCACCCCAGCAGTGGCACATTTATATTAGGCTGAATCACCGCCACCTTCTCCAGCACATCCTGCCTGCACTCAGCCAAACATCTTTTCCTCTCTCCTGTTGCAAAATAGTAGCTGCTCCCAGTGGCTGAGTATTAAATCTGATTAAATTTGATGGAAGCAGGCCCTCATTCTGTCCCAAAAGAGCTGATACTACAGACTCACGTGTTTTCCTTTGACTGCCTGTCTCTGCTGCTGTCTCTTGCCTGGCACGCTGCCTGGAAAGGAGGAGGGACTGTTGAAACAAGACAGCTTGCCAAAGAAATCAAGCTTCTTCAGAAGAAAAGCCCCAGTATGAAAATTTCAGTCTTTTTTAGGATGTCCCCTTTCTACAGGTGAAATACACTTTCATATTTGAAATTATCAGGTTTTTTTCTTTGTGGTTTTTTTTCTTTGGAGTGCAGGAATATCCTGATATACATAAAAATATATAAAAAATATTTTTGAGGTGGAAACATTATTCAGGAATCTGAGTGTTTCTGGCTTTATTTGCCCCAATGCGAGCATGCTGTTAACACGGGTGCTGTCTCCTACCTTAGATATTGGAAATGGGGCCCAGATCTTCAGAAATGGGCAAATTAATTGATAAAAATTTCCTATACGCCTAGTTCCAACGATTGCAGAGATCTGCATTAAAATTAGGAGCTTGGGCTACAGAAATAATTCTTTTCTTGCTATCTATATTTGCTGCATGGTTTGAAGGGACAATCTGTCAGAAATCAGCTCATCTACAGAAACTGCTTATTTCACCAGCTAATAGAAATTATTAAGTATAATAACGACAAAGCAAGCACGACTGATATCATCTTGACATTTACAAAGCCCAGGTGGATTGAATAATAATGGTCTGCTATTTGCCTTGCATCAGCAGCTAAAGTAGGTTCCATGCTTCTCTTTATACCAAAGAAACAGGGCATCACAAAAACACACATGTACACTTTCCTGTGCTGCTGTGTAAAGTCAGACAGTATCTGGTCCTGTAGCCATTAATGTAAGATAGCATGAGTTAAGAAACTAAAGATGGATGGATTGATGCATTCCAACAGCTGAGATTTTTCTGACTGCCTTTTTAGGTCAGCTCTCTACTCTCATCCTTTCTTGAAGTGTGTTTTTGGGCCCTGGTGGGTGTTTAGCTGCCCACATGCCAGGCTCTTCTGACTCACCTTGCTGCAGACAGCAACAAAAGCCATCCTCCAAATTTAAATGCTTGTGAAATTGTGCATCCACTGGCTCAAAAGGAGAGCTTTGCAAATGAAGCACTGGGCACAGAGTAACCAAAGCAATTTAAAAATGGTTTCAGCATAAATTCAGACCCTTTGCTGCACCAGAAGGGTGGAATAAATCACACAATACAAGTGTCTGTTGGTTCATTTATTTCAGCTGCTATGCAGAAAGCTTATTGCCTCCTCAAAATGGCATTTGTGCATATTGCAGGATGACAGAAAAATACCAGAGGTTCTTTATACAAAGTTTCCTCTCTTGTTAGAAAAGCAGCCTTCCCTTATCAAGTTTGCTCCATATGAGGATCTTAAGGAGGTGGAGGGATGTGCACAAAGACCGGAACTTAATGACATTAGCTCCTCAGCTGTAACTTCCTGTGTCTGTCTGGCCACGCCTGAGCCAGCCCTGGGCTGAACAAGATATTCCAGGGCACATGAGGCACTGGAAACAGGGTGGCTGGGTCAGCCAGGCTGCTGCCTCTTCCCATGAGCGCTCTGCAAAGGCAGCACCACACCACACACTGCCACAGGCCAGGGGAACCACAGGCCCCCGAGCTTGCTTCACTCCCCTCTGAAGGCAAAGCTTTGGGGGGATTTAAGCCTTGTCCTGAAGACCCTGGGTGTCATCACAGGGGATGGCTGCATGAAAGATTTTGGCAGAGACAAGTGGCAGAGAGAGGAAATGGGTAGCAAGCATTGCTACTAGCTTGCTTTTGAGAGGAAACCACAAGCCTGGAGGTGGCAATACCTGATGATAGTGTAATATAACACTGACTACAAGACATCTTCCTCTACATAGCACTGAGTTACACTTTGCTCCAAACAGGCCCTGAGGGCTCCTAAGGTCTTCTCCTGAGCTTGCTCCTCCAGGATAAGTGCCCTCACCACTGCTCAACTCAGACGGCAACCTTGGTCCTGGAAATGCCATCAAAGCTACTATACTTCTGTGCTGGTGTCAGGTTTTGCAAGGAGAAAAAGAAGCCAGGAAGTTTTATTTTCATAAATGTGACTCAGGATTGCCCAGAATCAGGATTCCAAAAGTAGTTTTGGGTATGTGTGTGCTTGCTCCAGCTGCGAGACTTGGTTTATATTTTCATTAATGCCTTCAGAGACTGAGCAAAGCCGCAGTCAGCCTTTTCCCTCAAGCTTGTTCTCACAAAAGCCTGATCAAATACCAGAATTTCTGTCTGGAAAGTGGAAATCTATGGTAAAAAACATTAACCAAGCAAACCTGCAAATGCCGTGCCCACTAGTTAAGAAAATTAATCCACCGCATAATGAGCAAAAGAAAATGAATTAATTTCTAAATGGACAGGATGCTTCAAAGGTTTTGGTGGATCTGTCAGGAAAGTGTTTTTCAGATGGTAGGGAGAAATCTGATCATTAAAGAAGTGTCTGGAGAGCTGATAACTTCATTACAGAAATAAGAGCTCAGAAATGTTTCTAGGTAGATTTCAAATAGATCAGGGAGGTTTAAGCTGGACATTAGGAAGAATTTCTTCACAGAAATGGTGTTTGGGCATTGGAATGGGCTGCCCAGGGAGGTGGTGGAGTCACTGTCCCTGGAGATGTTCAGAAAAGACTGGACATGTGGCACTCAGTGCCATGGTCTAGTTGACATGGTGGTGTTGGGTCATAGGTTGGACTTGATCATCTCAGAGGTCTGTTCCAACCTAATTGATTCTGTGATTCTGTAAAAGAGAACTAACAAACAATCATTGGCGTCTCCATTCCTGTTCCCCCTTAGGAAGTAACTGAAAGAAAAATAAGTTGCTCTGAGCAAAGTGTAGACCTAAGAAAACACTACTGAAAGAAACAGAAAAGCAAATCCATCTGGAATATATGATGCTTAGCCCCATCTGCATCCCAATTCATCTGCCACAAATTCTGTATAAAGATAACACAAAATTGTAAATTCCTACCCTCCCTGAAGTTTGAGACATTGTGTTTCTCATTAAAAGGAATTAGGTAAAACCAGCTCAATTTCTTGACTTCTCTTTTTTTAAACAATACATGTTTTGTTAGAAGTTCAGCATCTCATGTTCCCAGAGCATGGCATGGTTTTAGCTGGAAAACAAGAGCCAAAGGTGATTTGAAGAGTTGTGCTGCATTCACTCGTTACAGTAACTGGTACAGACCAACAAGGCCCAGTGGAACAGGAACTGTTCTACAACAGCCGACTTCAGCTCCATGGTGGGGGAAAAAAATACTGAGTCAGCTTTATATGCAGCCTAATATTAATTCCAAATGGCATCTCACCTTGTAATGTTTCACACACAGGCAAAAGCGAGAAGTGTTAGTAAACACTCCAGGTTTTAAGAAAACACTCCCTACAGTTCAAAAGTTTGTTACATCTTTCTGACC
This sequence comes from Irena cyanogastra, assembly GCA_013397155.1. Lineage (NCBI taxonomy): Eukaryota > Metazoa > Chordata > Aves > Passeriformes > Irenidae > Irena > Irena cyanogastra. Next base: position 1,105,703 of record VWZV01009463.1, on the reverse strand, counting down.
AATTTTCTGACATAAAGAGATAATTCTTAACCATTAAAAAACATTTCAGGAAGCAACATATGGTATGCACGCAATGTATGCTGTGACAAAAATCAAGGTTCCAAGTGGCAAATCTGCAACCATCTGTGCAATGCAAAATTATGTAAAAAAAAAAAAGCAGACAAGCAAATATTGCAAATAACCCATGATGAGAAAAGTATTATGGAATCATAGAACTGTTTGGGTTGGAAGAGGACCTTCAAGATCATCCAGTTCCAACCCCCTTGTCATGGGCAAGAACACCTTCCACTAGACCAGGTTGCTCAAAGCCCTATCTAGCCTGGCCTTGAACACTTCCAGGGATGAGGCCTCCACAACCTTTTTTGCGCAACCTGTTCCAGTGCCTCGCCACTCTTGCAGTAAAGAATTTCTCCCTAATATCTAATCTAAACCTACTGTCTTTGGTTTAAAGCCATTCCCCCTTGTCCTGTCACTACATGGCCTCATCAAAAGTCCCTCTCCAGCTTTCTTGTATCTCCCTCAGGTACTGGAAGGTACTCCAATGCCCCTCTGGAGCATTCTCTTCTCCGGGCTAAACAACCCTGATGCTCTCAGCCTGCCTTCATACGAGAGATACTCCAGCCCTCTGCTCATCTTTGTAATTTTGAGACTACCATTTCTTTTGACTAGTCCTGAGCTTTAAAAAAAAAGTGAAGAAAATAGAGAAGTGTCATCAGATTGTCTCTTGAAGTTTTAGCAGACACTTTTTGGAGAATTATCCTACTTAACATGTATTTTCAGCGCTACTATGTTGCATAGCAATTCCATGCACTTCCACATTTACTTTTGGTACAGTAAATTTTGATGCCAAAATAACACCAAGAAAAGCATCGTAGCATCCGTGATGGGCATAATAGGGATTAAGCACTGTAGAGCTAACACATTGTCATCATAGCTGTATCTTCTCCACAGAATAATAGGATGAAGCAACATAATGCTATCCTTGTACAGCAAACCCCATACCGGATGAGCCACACAGTTGTGTTGACAGTGCTGATTAACTGCTCTACCTTGCATTTGCAGAGATTAATTTCATGTGAAAGCATCCTAATAATAGATGTTCAGACTGAGCTCTGCTATTACACAACAGGACAGTAAATTGGCCAGTGGGAGATTTAGGTCTTGTTGAGAGATAATGATGAAGACCTGTCAGTACAGCAGTTGGTCTACTTCCAAACAACCTAAAAATGCATATTCTGCTTATGCTGCTCACATGGTGAAACATGTAATGCCTTCAGTGTATCTAAATGCTAACCAGACAATCACTGGTTTAGTCTAACCCTGCTAAAATTCCCTTTGAATACTCCTGCTTGATGCACAATAAACCAAATCAGCTAAAAGGATGCCAGGTCTATAACCTTACTTGGGAGAGTACCTATCCATGTCTGCCTCTTTTTCAATAAAACTAAGTAGGCAATCATTCACACCCCAAATATGTCCAAATAAACCTTACTAGTCAGTATTTATGGCATATTTTCTTTTGTATAACTTGTAACTAAAGTGGTACTGCAGTGCTTTTAAGGGCCTTCTGCAGTACAGACTGCAATTATTAAAACTCAGACCTTATTGTTTATGTGACTTTTTTCCTTTATTCCACTGTCTGAACTATTTTTCCTTTCATTCCTTATGGGGTTATGTTCCTTCCATCCCTACTCAAACACTGCAAGGCAAGAAGGGTATCTCAGGGATAGGACATGCTGCTCAAAACCATTCAATGTTCAGTAGGACAGGCCACGTTATCATTCTATTTACTTCAAACACAACACAAAACTTCAGAAGTCCATTCCAGTTGTCAAATTTATTCAAAAGGTGTCTTCTATATATTTTTAATATACAGAAATAAATATGAAAGGCCTATACAAATATGAACACTTAGAAAGTACCAATACTGCCCTTCATTTTTTATACTGATCTTTCAATACTTAAAGGGAAAAAACTGCAGCAAAAAGCCCACATACTTAATAAAATAAATTTTACAAAATCTCTGGTAACAATGTCTGTTGATGTCTAACAAAACCTTTTAGATTGAGTTCTCTTTTACACATATGAAACCTCAACACAAAATATGTTCAGCTGCCTTTGAGATGTTCACAACACAGACTGATGTTCATTTTTCTCAAGACGGACAGTAAAAAAAAGGTCATACTTAAGTTATACTTCAATGCAGGAATTTAGCATTATCACTTTTAATGACATGCTGTGTTAACAGTATTTTTGAAACACAGTCCAATAAATTAAAAGGAACACAATCTTGCCTTCAAGTAAAACCCAAGCCATTAAAAAAATTTCAGAATGCACATTTGCTTTTATATACCACGATTCTTCCCAAAGCTTTAAAAAATTTAACACCATGTAAAATATTTTTGGTATAAAATAATATCATGAAGTAAGTAAGCCTTTTGCTTCTTGTAAACCACATATGATAGACAATTTCCCATAAAGCGGTATTTTTCTAAAATAGGGCATCACCCACATGCACTTATGCAATGACACTAATTTACACATTTAGAAGAGCATAAAGCAAAGCATGTGCTTGAATGGTGAGAGTAATGACTACTATATCGAATACAACTGCTCCTTCAAATGCTGGGTATTTTTTGGGGGCATGTATTTTTTTTAAGAAAAGGTCAAACCCCAACAATATTGAAAGGCAACCACATCATACAGCAAAACCTCTTTTTTCTGAAGGAGTTTGTCCTCATCCCAGAACTAAAAAGTTCCCAGATATTAATTTATGAACTGTAGATCAAAATTCCTGGAAATTAGAAATATTTCAGATATTTCCTATATGGACAATAAAACCACAGACTTTAGCTAAGAAAAAAATATAATATAATTTTCTCTAAGTGCACAAAAGCCCAATCTTGCATCTCTCTCCTGTTGATTCAACTGTTTTCACTTAAGGAAAGTATACAGAACTTCCCTCTCCTTCACTATTTAACTTACAGAAATAACTGAAGAATATATTTAATAGTTTATCCACATACTAAATCTTAAGGGTATTTGGGAATGCCAATCCTGTTTTTCAAAAAAATACTGGCTTTACAGTATTGTAACAATTTTCTCTTTTCATCAAAATAAAGATTTTTTAGCTAGTTACTAAACAGTACTCTCTACTTCTTGGTGTTTGAATGCTTGGCTTATTATTTCAAAAGAGAATTTTGAGAAATAAATGGGACAAGTCTCTACTCAAGTGCAGATATTCAATATGCCTTGGCTTGGAATAGCAGTTGTGTTGTAGGGTTCTCATTCACAGCATCGGAGTAGTTTACATGACAAACCTCCTTGGATCACTGTAGTTCTCTAATCGATTTTCACTCCTCTGAAGCCCTTCTTACCCAGCAAAACTAAACACTTCACAACACAGGTTCTGCAGGCATTGCTAGAGGTCCTGCAGGCCAAAAGTGGTGGACTGTTTCCCAGCAGTGTGAGAGCAACAATCTCAGGAAAGTTTTCACATGTGCTGCATTAATCTGGCCCACAAAACCTCCTTACACTGATGAGGGTCAAGACAGTAAGACTCCAGCTCTGCAGAGGGTTTGACATTCAGGTTAGAGATCCATCATGGTACTGAAGGGAGACAATGACAGACCAAAAGGAAGACAGACCATATACATAAAGGCTTGCAGTATTATTTGGGGAAAAAAAACCAAAAAACAAAAAACAAAACAAACCCAGAATCAACAATCCAGACACTTTCAAGGTAGGAATGCATTTATCAAAAATTGAGCTTTGCCCCATTATGAATGATTTGAAGTTTGGGCTCCTGAACTTGATACTGGACAGGGGAAAGGGCAAGGGCAAGTGACTTCTATCTTAAATTATACAGATGTATCATTAGGACATTATTTAAAACCTATTATTAGAAGAACGAATAATTTACAAATGTGACTTTAAGAATATTATAACTAAATAGTAGTTACAGAAGTTTAAGTTCAGAAGACCTTAATCTTCTTTCTTTTGTGTTTGAAATCGTTCCATTAAAGCCCTAAATATATTTCCTGGTATTTTCTGATGTTTTTCTATGAGAGCTTGGAGTGCTGCTTTTGTCTGTAGGGAAAGAGAAAAGGTTTTGGTCAGAAAACCTCATCTTCATACTGCTCATATAATAACACAATTTCTAGGCTTTTTTCATCCTTTCAAATACCACAGAACTACTGCAAGTTCAAAATACTGTTCTTCCATATTTAAGCCCACAGGACGTGATTGTGACAACACTGCCAGGAAACAGACCAACAAACTAGTACCTCTTACACAGCTGTGTTCATAAGCTGTATTAGTGATAAATAAAAGTCAAATTACAAGAGAGTAAATTCATGAAGAGACTTGGGTCTATAAAGCATATTAAACATCTGCATGATATACTGCAACTCAAACTCCTGCCTATACCCAGGTTTGCATCAATAACACTCTTCCAGTGGGCATCAACTTTGCTTCTACAAATGCTCAGAAGCAGCACTGGAAACACCACTGTGTCTCAGCACATTTCACTTGTACAAAATAATGCCCTCTGGACCCAAGGCCCTGAAGAAACTGGTCCTGTGGCACATGTTCAGGTCACTTAGCTGCATGTGACAGCAGTCTTCACTTTCTTTCAAAAAACAAACAGGCCAAGGAGTGCACAGCAGTTACTCTTATTATATAAAAGCTCCATAGGGAACATTCCAAAGCAGGACAACATGCAAAAGCTGTGGTGAGAACACACTTCCTATTCTACCTAGACAATCACAGGCTAGTGAATTCTTAAGGCCAGAAACAGAAGAACATTGAATTATTTGCCTCTGTAAACCAGTGGTCAGCAAGGACAGATGTTGGTAGACTGTTGTTTGTTGGTACAAGCTCCCACTGTTTATATGAAGTAAGTGATCAACTGTTATGTCCTTGGAGAAGGACTTTATACATCTGCTCCTAAGTGACTCCACAGATCTAAAATTTCTTTTAGGTAAAAAATTTGAGCTTTATTTTTTGCTCTGTATAATGGGGAAATGCATACTGTGCCATAGCCCGAAACATGAGATACAATTTTAAAATCACTCTAACTAAATAGGATTCTAGGGGATTCACATTCTAGGGGCTTATCTAGCAGGATCTGAACTTAAGTCAGGAAAAAGTGAGGGTTGGCATAAATGTAAGATGCCAGTGCATGTCTGAAAGTAACTTAAACACATCCTCTGCTGAAAGCCAGCAGTTCCGAAGTCCTTCCAGAGTGACCCCACAAAAGAAACAACCAGTTTTCCATAACCAGGGCCTAAGATATTACAAACAAACATTTTAAGAGTCTTTTTGCGGAGACCTAATCATAGGGTAAACAGACAGAGAAAATTGAACTGACTGTGTGGTCAATAAAAGTCTCTCTCTCAAGTGAAGTTTTCAGAATATTTTAAGTGACCATCTGTGGAGTTTTCAAAAATACCTATTTCAGCCCACTCCATCTCACTGCTCCACCACTTAACTGGTTTATGTCTTTGCACTGTGAAATCTATTAATAAACTGAATGAACATGAGGACCTGAAAATCCTTTCTATAAGGCATCTAAATCTGAATTAGAGGAACATTTAGAAGTTAAATTGCTGGGTTATAAGCTGGACAAAATAGAAACACACTAGACAAAGCATTGTCTAAGCAAATTATTTACCTTTTTCTTTTACTGTATGTAATTCCAACAGTTTGTGAACACAGATTTGCCATGTTTGAAAGGCTTCCTTAGTATCTTTCTGAAAACACTAGGAAGCAGAATGCTTCCTCTCGGGTGAAGTGCTTCTCTCTATCAACTGAGAGCTGTCTTATCTGACCAAACTTCTTTGGTCTTTGAAGCAAGTTGTTTTTCAAAGCAAATATAGGGTGCAATTAACTTTAAAAGACCCAGAACATCTGCAAGTTGTAATAATAAAAATATAGTATTTAAGAACAACATTCAGAGTTAGGCAAGTACAAAACTTACCGTGATTCCACCAATTTCTGTAACTGGCTCCTAGACAGAAATCACTTGACAAGACTGTTGCAGTGGTTTTTATCAGAACATTCAATATTTTAAATTTACATATATAGACATCTATCTTACCTTTGCAGCTAGTTCCTCAGCAGTCACATTTGGGTCATATGGAATGGGTTCTCCAACAAATGTACGTAACTTGACAGGAAATCCCCCATACAGAGGAACTACTGGCAATCTAATACGCTCATATAGCAACCTAAGTATTTCTAACGTGAAAAAATGTAGTTGAAAATGGGAGAAAGAAAGGTGGGGAAGGAAGAAGGGGAGTGGGGGAGGGTAAAGGAGGGAAGAGAAAAAGAAAGAGAGAGAGAGAGAGAGAGACTGGAATTATTCTGGCAAGTTTTTTTTCCCCACAATGTCTCAACATTGAAACTGGCTTGCAAAGTAATCTAGCCCCCAGCCCAGACTCTCAAACAATGTGTCATCTTTAGCACTATCCTACGTTGACTTTCATTTCCTAAAAGCTGCATTAATGCTTATATCAGATTTATTTCTACCCTAACTTGGCGTGAAATCTTTCCTCCAAAGAGTAGCTACAAAAGAAGAAATAAGAGGCGAGATATTCAATAGCTGCCTCTCTGGAGAGGTAGAGATTCCTACACAATACAGGTTACAGGTTCAGCTCATTTGACCGGTTGGCATTAGAAACTAGTATTGGAAAACTGCATGTCCAGTCCCACTGAGGTATACAGGATCAGAAATAGCCTTATCTGCCTGAAAGTCAGTCATGCTAACATACTAAATTGCTCTTTCAGGTCACACATTGGTTGCAGTTAAACAATATAAAAAGACAGAAAAACCAGGTATTTCAAACAGCTCTAAGAGGACAAATTCTTCTCCCCATGCCACCTTCTAAGCATTTATCCCAAATGTACCCAGAAGAGATTATTTGAAAAATGTGCACTAATATTATCTTTCTCAATTACAGACAAGAAACTTCATTAACTGGCGTGCTGGCATAAGAAAATCCTTACTGATCAAGATGTGGAATTTTCTGCACACAACCCATAAAAACAAAGACAAAACTACTGAAACTGGAGTAACACCTCCAGTGATCAAGAAATTACACTCCTCTAACAACTCTGCTGTAGAATGCAAGTAGCATAAACGATTTTGGCTTCCATTTCCTCTGTTTGGGATTCTCCCGAACACAGCAACAATTAATTGCTGTTTATTTATGTACCACATGACAAATGTGTGAATTATTCCAGTTTCTTCATCTGATGCCTTGGCTTTCTCTGTTCAACATAGAGCTCTTAAATGGAGGGGGAGAGAAATAGGACTGTGTTTCCCTCCAGCCCTCTGATGAAGGCGATGATGCCATACTTAAGACAGAACACATGGTGTGGAGACTTGTTCAGGCCCCTCTGCTAGATAGTAACTAAGAGATATAAAAAAGAGGGAGTTTAACACTAGCAAATGAGTAAAGATGTGGGCACCTAATCCTCCCAGAGATGGACCCCTCAGACAAAAGACCCATCTATTCATGTTCTGGCTGCAAGTTCCACAGAGAAAAGGAAGGAGAGCTGCCAAATGCAAGGTTTTGTGAGGAACCACAGGTCTAGTGCAGAATAGAAAAGAAACTACAGATTAAATGTAGTTCAAACCATTCAAACTTTAAGTACAGGTAGAGGTGTAAGCACAGAGCTTTAGGAGAACAGCTTTGCTTCTTAACAGACAGTAGAAAACCTAGGACTGGCCTAGCAGATATAAGCAGAGAAAAAAGTGCTTTAAATCTTCCTGCCTTTTTCTGACTCCTTTTTTCTTTCTTCTACTGCTTGTGTAAAAGAACACTGTCATGTGGAAAATAACCTAGATGAGTCAGTATCACATCTAATGCTGATATTAAATCCTAATAACATCTCTGAACTCTACTAGAGAGCAAACCTCAAGAAACAAGGCTGTGTTAAATCTCAAACTTATATGAGGATTATTTCTACAGAGATAGGCTAAACACACATGGAAAAATAAACTACAGAAAAATAGAAAATATCTTACTTATTCCTCCTAATGTCCTAAAGCCTTCTCGAACATTTTGTGTAAACATAGGAATGATGGGCTAGGAGGGAAAAAAAATAATTAAGAATTTAAGGAAGATAGTGATGTCTAAAAAACTTCTACCTCACTTAAACTCAATAGGCAAATTAATTTCAGAAGTGTTTCTCAGACAAGGATATATAGAGAGCAAAACAAGTATTCTGAAGTTCTTCTGTGACCTTCTGCCATGAGGTTTCAAACTGGAGAATACCACAAGATTTCAGTGAGTCACTGTTTCAGCAAGTCTATTTTCTTAGAGCAGTCCAGAATTTTGGAACCTATGGAGGTTGTAAGCGTCCCTCCCCCCATCCAGCAGTGTTTGCACAGTTGTGATTTAAGTGCTTAAACCTCTTACCTAATTTGTAGTTATGCTCAAAGGGAAGGATTCACAGGATTGGGACACTAAACTTGTCTGATTCGTCTCTGCTATGCTGATGGTATTGCTTCACACTTGATGTGTCATATTCAATATACATCCATGACTTATTTCTGCAGATGAGTACTTGGAATGGTGTTGAATATTTCAAGTTTTTATTGCCTTTTTTAAAATTGCAAACAGCTGTCAAGATTTACAAGAACTGTGAGGGGGTCAGCTACCTTATAAAGTTTTTCAGTAGCATTTTATAGTACGTGCCCACTGCACACAGCATCATCAGAAATACAGAACCCTTCATGGGATTTTCATGAACTCAAATTCTTTAAACTTTTTAAAGACAAGCATGGGGATGAGCTAGCACATGTAACTTTTCAGACATGCATCAAGTTGGGGGGTTTTTGAGAGGGAAAAAAATCTGTAAATAATTACAGAGAATAAAAAGAAGTGCAGTTGCCTAAACTGAATGCATACAAATATATTTATTCTAGAATAATCTTACTTGGAACATCTTTTGACATAGAGATAGAAATTTTTGTTTATATGACAGAAATTCTGGCAAAAAAAACCTGCTGAAATAAGACAACTTCAACACGTTGAAGGTCCCAGTTTTAGACACATTTTTCTGATGTTCAGACACATTCTTCTTTCCATGAGGAGTTCTGCTTATGATTCAAGGTGACTTGAAAGTTCATCTTTAATCTAAATAAAGATGTTTTTCCCACTTTCAGCCTGCCTCTGACACTCCTTCTATTTCACTGCATCTCAGGGTTTTTTTAGGGGGGATGAAGCTACAAAACCCTTGTGAGTGCATAAAGGGAACCAACACAAATCCAGTAAAATAAATGCAACTAGTACAATCATAGTTGAATCTCAAGTATGGCCTTTCACACGCTATTACAACACATCTGTAAAATCTAAACTTGTTAAAAATACCTATTTAAACAAGTGTTATTTTCCTTGTGAGAAAAGTGATGCACACTTGGGTCTTAAAAGTATTCTATTCCTGTATAAAATCCAGAGATTTAACTAGTCTGTCTTTGACAGTAACTAAATATAAAACTCCTGGTGTGAGACTTGCTTTTAAATTAGGTATATGCAGACCTATGGACATATGCACACATCTTCCAAGTACGAATCTAGAACGAGAGGGACTCTGAAATTACTATAATAGTTACAATTCAAATGTATCACACACTGTTGTGCCTTAATAGTTGGTCCCCTATGAATAACTACCTGCCTGCTGACCAAGTCCAATGCTGTACATTAGAACTGAAGTGTTCACCAGTGACCAGCCCTAGACATCCCTCTCTACCAAAAAATGCCAATGCAGTACAGAGTGCCAGTGAGTCTATACCCTGCTGGATCACACCACAATTCAGTGACAGAACAAACAGAAACATTGAGTTGGACTCATGATCCTGATGGTCCCTTCCAACTCAGCACATTCTGTGACTCTGGTATGTGGGGCTGTTGTCCCAACCATGCTGGTCAGGGAGGGCTAGGCCATCACAATACTAACCAGGGTATGTGTAAAAAAGCACATGCTTATAAGGAGAAACCATCAGGATTCTGTATTTCATCTCTTGTTCTTTTGAACACCAGATTTCCTAAGCACACTATTCTTAGCTGACTCATAAGCCTTCTTATCAATCAAAAACAACAAAGAGTCTTGAAATGTAGTCGTTAGAGCAAGCAGACCATACTCATGACAGTCAGAAATCTAACATCAAATATATAATAATCAAAACAGCTTTCTCTGGAAGAAAGTACTAATAACTTAGCTTTCTTTGCTTCTCTTCCATGACATGTCACACTTACCACTTTTGCATCAATGGCCACCTGAGCAAAGCCCTTCCGATCACTCCACAAAATAGTATACATTTCATCACTGAAGAGTGCTTCCCGAAGTCCCCCTGGGGCAATGGCTAACAGCTGGCCCTTCTCCAGAGTCCTGACACAAGCTTCTTGTGGTCCAGGTATAACCCCGGCTACCTCAAGCAGTATTCTAAAACCTGTAGGGTTAAGATAACATTAATTCAGAAAATGTTAATTCATACTACCATTGAGTACAGAGTCCCAGCACAGAACACTATGGCTAAAACTTAATTATCTAATAAGCTGTGGCTCCAAGTCCCCAAGAGGGACTGAAGCATTAAGTCTAGCTTACAGATTTTGGTCTGAAAAATTGAAGATTTAGGGATTTCAGTAGTTTTTTGTCATAGTAAAGGCAGGTGTTATCCCACAGTCAGGACTATATTGAAAAAGAACTGTCAAGAACTCTGTGATATCTTTCACATGTTCCTTTGAAGGAGTTGTTTGACTCCTTCGGGCACAGGCTCCTTGCTCAAGCTCTACTGTTCAAACATAGCACAGTACAAATAGAGAGCAACAAGAAGCAAAACCAGGAAACTGTTGTAGTTCTGTTTTGTGAACTTTGGCAAAGAACAGTAGTGCATAAGAAGAAGAATAACAAAGAAAATGCATCATTCTCTGCATTATGGATCACTGCACCAATTGACACTGGTTCAGTCTGAGTACTTGGATGGCATTTCATACAGACAGGCATCTGGTAAGCCTCAGTTGGGTACACTCACCTTCTGTTAATATTGTAACTGAAGTTTTTGACCTAAGGTTATGTAAACTCCTCATATCACCTTGAATTTGACATGTCATTCAGACTGTACTCTTCAAGAAATGGCAGAACTTCAAAAAATGTGATACAAGCATCAAAAGGAACACATCTGATCAATTTAGGCAACTAGCCTATTGTTAAAGGACATAACTACCATAGACCTCTGTTTGCAGGAAATAAGTCCCATTCAGTTGGTTCAATAGATTTTAAATTTATACAGTATTTATGAGTAGTGCATACCAAAATGGTAACTTTGGATGACTGGGCAGTAAGGGAAACTTCAACTTTCTTGAAGCTTCCCACTGCAGCAAACAACCTTCTCAGCCACAGACAAGGACAAAGAACTGATCTAGTTGAGTTTGCCTCTTAATAACAAATGAATAGCTGTGACTATGAACACACATTTGCTACATACCCACACATGCTAAAGGAGAGCCCAAACAAAGTTAAGAAGACATAGGTTTGTCTTCTCTTACAGCTTGCATAAACTAAGGGCTTGGGAGGAAAAGCACGAGGCAACACATTATTAGTTTATTCTTAACTAAACTCTGATCTCTAACTAGTCTTTTTAACTGGTGTGAGTATAATTACTCCAAACTCATCTCCATCCTCAGTCGGGATCTCTCTGCACACATGGCCACAGAACATAAGCTGCATTATACCTATCTCATATTTTACTGTGCCTGCCTCACACACTGTTGATGACACTCAGTCTTCATCCAGTAGCATTTGCATGAAGGAACACCTGAAATAGAGTTTACCTAATTGAAATTAATTTCTTTCAGATGCTTTTTTTGTGGGATTTTCAATAGCTGATTTTTACAATGCTTGACATTCCAAACTGATTAAAGCTCTCTGGAATATTACCCGGTGGTAAAAAGCTGCCAGTCTCTAAGTACTTTCTGTCAGTGAGCTCAGGAGACAGACAAAACAGCCATGGAAAGGGTTGAGATGAGCGCAAAAAGAGACTCCAAGGAAGCAAAGACTGTGACAACATCGTTTCTGCATTGGATACACTGAGGAAGGGGTGAGGGGGAGGGTGTGTGTGACAAAACAACAACATGAGTTTGTCCAGGTCATGTATCAGTAAAAAAAAAACTCAGAATACTGACAAAATACAGACAAAAAAATGTACTACAGAATAGTTTCCCAGGGAGGTGTCAAGTCTCACAAAATTTCTCAGCTGTATTTCCTCCCTTGACTTTTAGTATCAACTTTATATTCTGAGCTGTACTTCACAGCCTTGCCAGCAGATCACACATTACTATTGGTATCTCTGCTTCAGTACCAAAGAAGAACCTGGCTCCCTTAAAGAAGCTGAAAGATGGAATCTGACACAATGGCCCAGAAAGGACAACCAGGGTGTTGGTTGTTGTGTCCAAGGCAAAGGTCACCACAAAGTTAAAAGAAACACTGGGGTAGTACCAGGTAGCACTGCATGAAAGGAACCAAGAATCCGTTTTTCCATTTTAAACAACAAAACAACTCTCAAAATCACCTAAACACAATTTTTCAGCCATGCAGAACAGACACCAAGAAGTTCAAACCTAATTTTATTCTACAGTTCAACCTGAACTCTGCTCTTTGCCCCAACATACTCTTCTATTTTCTACACACCTGTATTGGCAGAAATGTTTGAAAACTCTTTGGAGAATATCCAGTAAGGCATGTAACACTGCTCTCAACTTGTGCACTACATACATTTTTCTATCTTTGCCCCAGTGACTGTAACATCAGGGCTGTCAGCTACCAGATAGCAGGGTGGCAAGGATGTCATCATTTTCCCATGGTTGATCTTTAGGACTCCAGACAGAGAGGAACCATTTAGACCATTGAATCCAACCTTCCATAGCTGCAGATAATCACACACATATATCTGCAGAACATCTAATCCACAAGATACTTTGCAGCACCTTGTGCGTGTAACAGACAAGAAGTCAAACTTCCTTTCCTCTGGAACATTACAGGAAAGAGACTGTCTTAGTTACACAAAATAGCAGGCAACCTTTTAAAGAGGGCTCCCAGATGACCTCAGGAAGCAAAAATGGCCCATACTATAGCAGAGGATGATGGAGAAGAATACAAGTGAAATCTCAGTCCTCCCTAAATGCTTTGGGAAAAGGCTTTCTCCTAAACTTAGAGAAGTCAATGTATTTTTGAGTACTACACAGCTAAGAATCTAAAGGAACCAGAAAGCTGGAATATTGGGTTTGTTTTTCCCTGTGGCAAACCTCTAGTTATAAAAGAAGGAAAAAAAAAGAATTTACATGACTGTATTTCATATCCCCCTCCAAAAATGCAAGAAAAGCATACTTAACACTGACACAATTCTGACACATTCATGTGTGTCTAACAGACTCCCCAAATGCACCACCACCCTTTCCCATTTCCCCTTCATTGAGCATAATAACTTTTAGTTAAAACATCCTCTGAAAAGGCATCCTGTTTAATCTGAACACTCAATCAAGATCAGACAGCCTTAGAATTAGGATAAAATTACAAAGTCTTTCTAGTTTGATTCACAAAGGAAGCAGCATACACCTGAGTTGCCAGTCATAGATTACCATGCTTATTTTGAAACAATCTGCAACGTTTTCTGGGCTCTTTGGACTTATCCCCTGAACACCTTAATTCCTTCACAGAACCAGAGAATTATGTAGATTAGAAGGACACTCTGGAGGTCATCTAGTCCAGCCTCCCACTCAAAGCATGTTCAACTAGATCAGGCTATTCAGAGCCTCACCCAGCAGTTTTGAAAGTCTGCAGGGATGGAGGTTCCCCAACTTGCCTAAGCAATCTGTTCAGGTGTCTGATCTCTCTCATGGTAAAATACCTTTCCACATGTCTAATCAAAATTTCCTGTGTTGCAACTTGTCTCTGTTACTTCTCAATCTATCGCTGTGCACCTGTAAGAAGAGTCTGACTCCCTCTTCTCCCCACCCTCCCACTAGGTCGCTGAAGACAGCAATAGTATCTTTCCTCACCCTTATCTGGTACAGACCAAATAAATCCAGTTCTCTCAACCTCTCCTTGTACACTGTGTCCTCCAGACCCCCATTATCCACTGAACATGCTGCAGCGTGTCAGTGTACTCCGTACCAGGGAGTCCAAAACTAGATACCATGTCACAGGATGTGCTTGCACAGGTGCCATGCCAAGGGAAGAAATCTCTTCACTCACCCAAGTGGCTACATTCATGCTACAAAAATCTCACCATGCAGTTCATCTTCTTTGCTGTAAGGACACACTGCCAACTCACCTTCAACTTTCTGTCCACTAGAAACCTAAGTCCTTTCCTGCAAAGCCCCCTTTTATCCAGGTTGCACAGAATTGCTCTATCCCAGATGCACAGCTCCACATTTGCTTTTGCTGAACTTCATAATACTTCTGCCAGTTGAATTCTATCAAGTCACTCTGAGAACAAGCTTTAATGCCCAGTATATCAGCAGCTCCCCCAGTTTGGTATCATCAGTGAATTTCCTGCGCATGCTCCAGCCCCTCATCCAGGGATACCATAAAAACACTAAGCAGCAGTGGTGTCAGTATCAACCCCTGAGGAATGCCTGTAGCTGTTAGCTAGATGTTTGTACCGCTAAAACCAGTTCTTCAAGATCAGCCATTCAGCACGATGTTTCTGCAGTGCTATTGAACGATATTTAGGGGACTCATAGGTATACTCCCACTTAGAGCCTTATTTTAAAGCAGAAAAGGAGTAAAACATAATGCCCCATTTGATAAACATCTGTGCCTATGACGATACAATAAGGAGCCAAATCTGCATCATGAAGTAGGTTATATTAGTCACCTGTATGCAAAAGATTTGATAACCATCAATAAATGAATCTGCTGGCAAAAGCAGTTGTAGAGGCAAAGCCATACTGTAATCAGTATGAAAAAGTTCTTTTCAGGGACTAGGCTGAAATAAATCTATACCAACAAAAAGACAGTTTTCTTGTATGACTTTGTTCTACTAAAAGCACCAGTACACTACAGAATGCTCCTTGTAATTCATTTTGTGAATTGACAGGCCTTTAATCACAAACCCAACTTGGGAAAGAATGCGGGTACTACTGTATTTCACACAGACAAAAACCAAACCACTCACATAATTAATTTCACCAACTGGTAGTGCATTTCACTAGGCTGTCCAGTGAAAATCTTGCCCTGAACATGTTTTTCATTTTCTACCTGCTTCACCTCATGTTTCACACAAAACATGTTGAACACTTCTCTAGCTTTCCTCCAAAACAGCTTCTACTTGCAACAGTCTTCCTGGGCACAGGCTCCACTGCCTGCCATTCTCAACTGGATAAGAGTTAGGTGGGATAAGAAAATACATTTTCTCTCCAGACTAGTATCCTTAACTTATAGGGCATTTGTTCCAAACAGTTTAATTCTTAATCAGTTCACACCACTCATTCTGCCTATATTAACAAAAAAGAATCATCTCATTGAAATCTTCGTTACTGATTAATACGGAGAACACTGCTTCTCCTATGACCTCTTTCTCTTTATTCCTAAACACCCTAGAGTCATTGGGAGCTGTTGCCCAGACAGGACTATGTCCCATCCTTGCATGGGCCAGTCTCATTCTTGTTTGTAAAAAACATGCTCTGTTTCAAAACTTACACTAAATTTACACTAAAATTACAATAAAGCTTTTCATTAATTACACGATTTTTATTAATTACATCACTATAAAAATAAACTAAGAATTCCAAAACTGCTTGTTTATAATGAAGTATATTACCTGGTAATCTAAAGACAAAATGATCAGCTACTACGTTGCAGCGCCTCTTCTTCAGTATATGAAGTCTAGCTGTGAAATAGATATAGTCAACAGGAGTAGGTCCATGATAAAACACAACAAGTCCTGGTCCTGAAGGAATATTTTCGACACCATGAAGCTCATAACCTGTTAGGAGTTAAAAATGTAACAGATGTTAAATTTTTAAACAATTCTATCCCGAAGAAACTAACTTGCAGCAAGCTGGCAAACTGAAACCAACATGGATTTAGAAGTGGTAACAGCAAAGTGACCGATAATAAGTCAAGAGCTAACTTGCAGCACCTACAGGAAATACAAGTTGCTTCACAGAGAATACAAGTTTCAAGGCACCACACTTTGAGAAAGAGCAAAAAAAAAAAACATTAAAACAAAACATCAAGTCACACTATTTCAAACTGTATAATTTATCCTTATTTTTTCAGTTCACTGTTTTCAAGGCTGCAAAGTCGCCTGAATCAATCATTCAAGAAAAATATGGACTGGAGTGGGGAAACAACTATTTCAAGCTATTATTAACCCTTCGAAGTTCATTGCCATCAGTGACTGTTTTAGAAGATTTGACATGACAGCACCCATTTTCATGTCTCCTTTTACTCCAGGATATGAAGCTTATATTTGCTACTTCTCTCCAAGTTACACCTGTTCCAGCTTTCCATCACTATATACTAAAAGCCAACTGGGACTATATACGACTAGCTGAAAAATACATAAACACACATAAGCTTCTTCCTGAGCTCACATTTCTATTCTATTCACAGTGCAGAATATATTTAATTAATACAAAATGCACCCATATAGAACATACTCAGTTAACACCCAGTAGTACTGTTACAGTACCTTTTTAAAAATAAAACAAGCAAAAAGAAAATACACAAAAAAAAAACCCAAAAACCAAAAAATCCCTCAACTAAATCCTGTCATTTCTTCCAAAGTTAATCAGGTCTGCAATTCCTATTCCATTAATTTAATTCTGAAGGCACTCTTGGCTCTTCTCCCTCTATTTTATTTTGTATACCTATGGAGCTGCAACACATTGCAAGTGTATCATCTGTCCCATTCCAAGGGACCACTAACTGCTTCATGCCAGTCAACTAACACACATGGCACTGTCATAATACATGTAAAGTTACATATCATAATACATGTAAAGGTATCAATCACCAGGTTTGGGGGCTTTTTGGTTGTAGGGTTGTTTTTTTCATTAATGCTGTTAGATTCCAGGACGGAAAATTCTTCTTATGATATCCTGATGAATCAGGTGGGGGAAAAAAATAACTGGAAAACATTTCATTCTTTAGCAAGACAAGTGTATAGATAAGAGGGAAGCAGCTGGCAGAGCAGAAAAAAGTCACAGCTCTCAATGAGGGACCGGATAAGAATCTTCTTGCACAAATAAAATGTCAGACCTTATGAAAAGAAAAAGTTCCTAAGGATTAAAAGAGCCAAGGCCTTAAAAAATAATTTTCTTGGAGAAAAAAAAAAGTAAATAGCTTTTTATTGTGAAGTGAGCATTTTAAGCTCTTTGATGTAGCTGTTGATTTTGATGTAGTGTACTTTCCTAGATTTGAAAGTTACATCCTAGTCTTACAAAGCCTATCTGATACAGCTGCTGCACCATCTGGTTATCAATGCCTTGAAAACCCGCTTCCCTTTGACTAGAGAACAAATAGAGATGATTTTCAAGAATGATTTATTCTTTATGTAAATTGTTCTTAAGTATCTCTTTCTCCTTTAGCTGCATGTAGACTGAATGGCTCTGAAAGAGACTTATGATTTCCTTAGAGAGAAAAGTCAAATCATTTATTAAGTCTGTCTTTATAAAGAAATAATAGCAGAAGGACAAAGAACAGGGCCCTTAGTTTTGACATTCTAGTAGAGAAAGTAGTAGTCCAAAATACAAAGATAAATAAAAAAGTAGGGGTCCGTAACAGTGTCAGGCACTGAAGGTAATTTCAAGAAGCAACTAAGTGCTCCTTTTAGCCATCATTTGGCATTTCCTGTAAGACTGGTGAAGTGCAATTAAATTATGGTAACGTGCTGGCTGACACACTAGCTATCAGGGAACTGGCATTTAACTTCCAGTCTTCATATATTAACTCTGAAATGATACAGTTAATTGATCTAGTTTTCAACACAACACACATTTCAGGTCTTCTTCAGTTGAGGAAATCCAGGAATTGTAAAAAAAAGCAAAAAAAAAAAAAAAGGAAAAAAATAGGCAATTCAAAAAATTGTGCATATATTCAACCAGAACAGAGACGTCATTTTACAGCAGCAAAGGAACAAATGCATAAGACAAAAAATTTACATTCCAAAAGGCCTCAATGTTTTGGGGGTTTTTTTTGTCTCAAGTACCACTGATAGTCACTCATAAAACAGAAAAAAAACCTGGCCTGAATTGGCATGCACCAGCAGCAACGATCAGGCCTATCTTTATAATCTTGAAAGCTAAACAAGGGATAAGAGCTTCAGAAGTTTAATGAAAGATCAGATCTCACTTACCATGCCATATTCTTCCATGTCCATCCCACATGGTTGCCAGCATTTCTGCTGCACCTATCCAAACATCATGGGAATAAGCTTCTTTTATTTCATTCTTCCTTTGATAAATATGAAGCCAGAGGATGGAAACGTACAAGAGAATGACGATAACTCCTGGAAGTACAAAGACTACTACAAGTGGAAAAAACAGCCATAAAATGTAGAATGCATAACTTAGATAATCTCCAATATCCTCCACACCAGTCCACTCTTCCAGAATGTAAGTCAGGCAAGTTAAGTAGGACATAGATGTTGGGCCTGCAATACAGGATTCATTTCCACCTGTCATCTCCTGTTTAAAACAAAATTTTTAAAAAGTACATTAATAAATCTTCCAAAAAGATAGATCTGCCTATACTGTTTAATCATATAATAAACCTCTCTGATGCATTTTATTCATATGCCAACTACCCCACATCCCAGCAGCACCTATTAGAAACATAACAGTTCACACAGCAAAACTTCTACTTGATCTTTACAGTCCTTTTCTTTTGTGTACTGGAAATGCTGACAATTCTAATGGAGAAAGATTGCTTAATTTCAGATTAGGATTTTATCTCATTGAAAACTGTTCAACTTGCACAGACCCAGAACATTTATACTGCTATCAGTACCAATTAATACTGAATTTTTGAATTTCAGAAACTGTATTGATCAGCCTAATTTATTTTTAGAATAAAATAAAACCTTCTTTCAAGCACTAACTACAATAGGAAACAGCACAATCTCAAATCCAGTGCTTCAAGGAAAACCTACTGAACACTTCCACTCACTAAAACCCTAGGATGACTCAGGAAAAAGACTCTCTCAAATAAGAAAGTCTCAGCCCTGGAAAGACCTTAATTTGTACCCGAAAATTTACTGATAGCGATGTGTCAAGACCCAGAGCACAACACTGAGAGGCAGCAGAAAGGACAAGGGAAAAAAAGATCACAAGAAGTTCTCTTTAGAGTTCTAACTGCTCTAGCTTTACTGTGTCTATGTATAAGAACCTCTCCACTCCAATGCCAACTCCTAAAAAGTTACCAGCCCACAGAAGTCAAGCCTGCAATTTCAGGTTTACTATAACTCTGGAGTAAAAACTTTTTCTTAGCTTTGTACAATTTAGGGGACAACTTGCTGTTCACTTCACCTTACAAACACAGGACAGCCTGAATGCTTGGCTATTTTAGCTACAGTGCTTGAACAGCAAACCTAATACCTCTGGGTACAAAAATTATTCTAGGCTAGAAAAAACTGGTTGATCAATATTGCAAGTTCTGCTAGTCAGGACCAAGACGAAAAAAATGTTGCAACTGTAAAATAGGTTTGTAGAGAGAAATGGAAGAACAGCATTTCTAAGAATGAAAAGAATCTAAGCTTGAAGTTGCTTTGTTTTGTTTATTAGAATGTGACTTACAGCAGGTATGACTGCAAAGCTCCTATGCCTAGACAGACAGGTATGTCTACCATTCTTTTACTCTCGCTCTGTTTTTGCAAGAAACAAGAGACTGAAATACAGGAGATAATATTGCTTTCAGAACACCGGTGACAACAAAAATTACAAAGCAGATCAATTTTACTCCACGTTTGCTAAGGAACATTGAAACACATACTAGAATAGAACTCATTTCAACTATTTTCCTATCTCAATTTTCCTTCACATTCTGACAGAGCAAGGATGTCCCTTTTCCTTTGGTTTTGGAAATCAGCCTCTACCCACATTACTCAAGATAACTAACTCCTATTAGTGAGAAGAAAGCTAATCTTTGCTCCCATAATCCATGGCTGTCCCAAACTAATTGGGACTTACAACATTTTGCTCCTCAGCAAAATGTCCTCAATGTTCTTGAGGACAGTGTGATGGGCAGCTGATTTACCTCCAGCCATGTATAAGCACATAGCATCAGTGACATGCCCTTCACTGAATTCGTGCACCTGTCTTCGGGGTGTGAATTATGGGGAAAGGGTGGGAGAGCAAGAGAAAGCTCTTTTTCATTCCAGCTGCCAGAGCTAAACTCCAGAACCTGTCATGCAGCAAACACCCACAGCAAGTATATGAAACACAACTTCTGAGACCAAGAAAGATTTAGGAGTAGCATTCAACACTACAATATTTATCAGTTTGTTATGCCTGGACTTCTCCAACAGCTCCATCTACTACCTAGAGAACAATATGGAGCATGGGTTATGTCACAGAAGCATTTTTTCAAAACTGAGAGGTGATTATGTAGCTTAAAACTTACAGCTATACTCTCCCACTTATTATATATTTTTAATTGTTTATGGCTTTCCCCAAACCCCAAATCCTCCATTAAGTAAATTTAAAAGCCCTGTTCACACGTCAGTCTTGCAAAATATTACATGCCCTTTTGCCTGTAATGTTCAATGCAATACCTCAAATGCAATCACCACAGTTTTTAAAGTTTACTTGCATATCTGTGTGCTAATCTGCAACAGAAAGTAAGATCTAACTAACATCTTCTGTGCTACCAGCTACAGAGGTAAGAGCTAAAGCACTGCCTTTCCTTAGGAACAGTCAAATCTACCCTGAACAATGCTGCTTCCTCATCTTGAAGAGTATCACAGGACAATTTATACTGGAATTTATACTGTCCAACCTCTTCCTAACTAGCCAGTTAAATCAGGTTGCTCAATGACATACTACAGACTGGACTGGATATCTCCATGGATGGAGATCCCACAACTTCTTCAAGCCCCTAATCCAGTGCTTGAACACCTTCATGGTGCAAGTAGTTTTTTTTTATTCTAGTTCTAGAGTTCTCCTTACTACACCTTGTGTCTGTTGCCTCCTGTCCCTTTGCTGTGCAGATTCTACTTCCCACATTCACTAAGAGCAACAGTAAGGTCATCACAATGTGGGTGCTATGGCAGTGAAGGATGGAAGGCAGACCATGATCCAAAAAAGCCCAGAAATTCCACATTGAACAGAGATTCAACATAGTTCCTACGTGCTACTAACAGGTAACGACACTGGCCTGTTCCAACTTGCTGTTGAGCAGCTCAAAATACACATTTTTAAGTTCTAACTTGCTAATGCAGCGGCTTACATTTTTCATCAGTTCACAAAGACACAACTTCTCATTTGACTAATTACAGTGCACACCAAGTTATGCTTACACTTCAGGCTTTATGATGTGGAAACAGGGTTAACACACAATTCCCTTCACTGACTTCTAGCACATGACCCAGAAAAGCCCTTAACTAATGGAGGCCTTCAGCTGCAGTCAGCAGATGTTGGGATAACTCAGACCCTACTGATCGCGACAGAAGGAGCGATCGCGGACAGCAGCACGCTCTGCTGTAAACGACACACAGCACGATTTCAGCACGCATATGCAATGTGCAAGTGAAACCTCTGGAGGACATCCCAGTGTTTCCGAACTAGAAAGACACTGCAAAGCAGCAGCTACGACATGCCCCTGCCAACAGAAACACACGGCTACGGAGGGCGTTTCTACCAGAATTAGCACTGCCACCACAAGCACACACACCAGAAAGAAAAAAAAAAAAAAACAAAAAAACCAACTAAAATAAACTAAAAATACCAGAAGACCCTGATAATCCTGCTAATGTCACCTGCGACAGAAGAGATCCTAGAAGTCAGAGGGTGGTTTAGTCCTTGTTTTGGCACAAGAACTGGGCGGGCTTCTGTGCCGGCTGGTCAGTGGCTCCTTGTGCCGGCGGATGGAGGGGGTCGAGGCCCGCTTTCCTGACAAGAAGGACTCAGCCCCGGCCCGGCTGCCCCCACGAAGCGCCCCCGGCTCCCATCGCGCTCCGCCCGCAGCCCCTGTGATTAAAGCAAGGCCCCGAGCTCGGCGGAGACAGAGGCCACCACGGCAAGTCACCTCCCGCCCGGGCACCTGCGGGGTGGCAGCGGGGCCAGGCCCGGGCCGGGATGCGGGCGGGAGCCGGGAACCACAGAATTCCAGAGGGGATTGGGCGGGGAAAGACCCCCGAGATCACCGAGACCAACCTGTGACCGAACATCACCATGACAACTGCACCAGAGCACTGAGTGCCACGTCCAGCCTTTCCTTAAACCCCACCACGCCCTGGGCAGCCCATTCCAATGTCTAATCTGTGAAGAAATCCCTCCTCATGTCCCACCTAAACCTCCTCTGCTGCAGCTTGGGACTGTGTCCTCTCAGACTGTTGTTGGTTGCCTCCGGAAAGAGGCCGAACCCCAACCAGCCACAACCCCCCTTCAGAGAGCTGCAGAGAGTGATAAGGCCACTGCTGAGTCTCCATTTCTCCAGATTAAAGAACCCCCAGCACCAGGCACCCACTGTTCACCCTCCTGCCATGAGCACCATATANACCCTCCACCCGCCCGGCAGCGCCCGCTCACCTTGCCCTGGCGGCGGCGGGACCGGCTCCGGCCCCGCGTCCCTGCCGGGGCCCGGTTTTACTCTCCTCCCGCCGCCCNGCTGCAGAGAGTGATAAGGCCACTGCTGAGTCTCCATTTCTCCAGATTAAAGAACCCCCAGCACCAGGCACCCACTGTTCACCCTCCTGCCATGAGCACCATATACCTAACCCTAACCCTAACCCTTACCCTTCCCCAGTACCTGCCAGGTGGGTGCAGTGCTCCTTCTCCAACCCCGCTGGTGTTGCCACAGCAGCAGGAGCAGCATCCATACCTGGTACCCGCTCGTTCCCCCTGCAGTACCTCAGCGTTCCAGACACTTTGTGGTTCAGACACAGCCTTCACAGTGCTGTTAAGGCATTCCTGGCTGCCCGACAGCTGCGGATGTAATCCCTGGATTTACGTATTAAAAAAAAAAATAGATTTACAAATAAAAATCGGTCAAAGAAGTAAGTAGTGTTCCAGTGACACTGGGTGCAGCTCCAAACCCACAGGTACTGATGCAGATACCCTACCTGCTAGGATGGCATGGAACACTGCCATGGCTGCGCCCTCAGCCTGCGGTGGGATGAACTTGGCCAGCTCTTCCAGATCCCCTCCTGCTGTGCTTTTCTGACCAGTTCTCTTCTGCACGTACATCATCTGCCTGTTTGACAGCTGCAGCTGCTCAGTTGAGCAGTTGCACGCAGTTTACTGTGTAACTGTTTCCATTGTCGTCCAATTAATAAATGTGCAGTTGCACACACTCTTTACTGTGTAACTGCTTCCACTGTCATCCAATTAATGAACTGGTCACAGCCCCAAGCCTGCCAGAGCTCAAGAGGAATTCGGACAGGCACATGGTGTGACTTGGGGCTGTCCTGTGAAGGGCCAGGAGCTGGAGCTTGATGATCCTTCTGGGTCCTTTCCAACTCCAGATATTCTATAATTCTATGATCTCATTAATTTACTGTGTTATCAGTATCATATTCTTCCCCAATGCATCATCTTGTCATTTGAGCTGGTTAAACCTTATATAGAAAAAGGGACAAAACCAGAATTTTCCTGCATTATTTACTGGGAAAACTATACCTAACAAAAGTCATAAATGCTGTTTTCATTTTGAGGCAGACACAGGTCATTTGCTGGTTTTCATTTCTTTTTTTGTTGTATGATGGAGAGGCTAAAAAATAAGTGTAGCAAGGGAGTGATTTGATCTGCAATTACATTTCTATTTGTATGACAAGAACTCTAATTTCTCTAACACCAGTTTTTAGTTCTAGTTTCTATAATACTGCTCTAAAAAAGAGTAAAAATTTAGAGTGAGCCACTAAAATAATATAACTACTTATTATTAGAGCAGTACTATAATGATTCTGGAAAAAAATGTTTACAATTTTTTATTAGAAAAATAACATATATCATTCAAAATCCCTCCTGTTTCTCAGTAATAATTTTGGCTATCATCTTGAGACCCCAGAAAATACTCTTAGACAGCTATGACAGAAGACAACAAATAGAAATTATTTTTTACTCAAAGAAGCTGCAGGTAACACAGTGGTGCTGCTAAAAGTTGTAATAGCCCGGAAAAAACTTAGACCTTGTTAGAAAATATTAACAGCTGCTGAAATAGAGGAGATAGAGACAGAAGTATCTGCTTTGAAAGATAATCAGCACTCTGATTATGTCTCCTACCAGTGCTCCATTGTGAGTTACAGCATCATGTATCAGAGAGCATGGCCTTTGAAAGGTTGTGCAAATTCTGATTGCTGAAGTGGTTAATTGGTCACAGAATCTGAATTGTTAAGATGGAAAGGAAGTTTAAGACCATTGAGTCCAATCAATAACCTAACTCTGCCGAGCCCAACACTAAACCACACCCACAAGTGCCACATCTACACATCTTCTAAATATCTTCTGGATCATGACTTCACCACTCCCCTGGGCAGCCTGTTCCAATGCTTGACAGCCCTCTCTGAAGAAATTTTTACTGATATCCAATCTGAACCTTTCTCAGCACAATTTCCTTTTCCTCTTGTTCTGTCTCTTATTACCTGGGAGTAGAGACCGACTCCCACCTGGCCGCAACTGTGCTTTCAGGTAGTCGTAGGTGTTGGTCCCCACATAGGCTCCTTTTCTCCAGGCTGCACAACCCCACCTCCCTCAGATTTTCCTCATAAGACTTACTTGTGCTCCAGACCCTTTACTAGCTTCATTGCCCTTCTTTGGACACATTCCATGATGGTATTAATGTACTTGAAAAACAGGATAGTCAATGATTCTGTCTAGTCCTTCTACAGTTTCTGCAATACAAAGAAAGCCTTCAGATTCTGGTTACTTATAATTCCTCTTGCTTCTTCATCTGTGTCCATTTTAGTATTCTATAACCTTTTTCTTTAGTTCTTTTGCTCCCCTGAAAGCTCAGGCTTTGAATTTTAGCTTGAATCGCTGCAGTGCGGCATGTAAGACTTCATGGTTTGAATTCCTGCTTATGTCCAGGCTTATCAGTCTGCATCTTGATCTGCTTTATTTCATCATCTCCTATGCATGCTGAGTCTCTGCTGGGAGAAAAATCTTTCTGCCTGTATACACAAGATATAGTGAAGGTGTTCAAGTAAAGACTCCCGTATCTTAAAACAGATTTGAGGAGATTTTTCAAGACAGGATTCCTGTCTTTTTGGTCCAGGGAAATAACTCACCTGTCCATCCTTCTCCCTTCACCAGATGTGCAAGAAATACTTGTGAAGAGGCAGGGTCAGGGAAGAATTTATTTTAATCCAAAGAGCAGATTTAGTTTTCTGCTGAAAAATGGGCATACATTACATACATTTCCTTAGATGCTATGTAACCTTTTAGGATGTTGAGAGGAAAGATAATTTACATATTAAAGGTACATGAAGAAAAAATGAGGCACAAAAATTACCTATCTTGGTTTTTGAATTTAAGACTTGGTTGCATTTAGTGGCATATTGGATAGATTACACAAAGTTGTCCCACTCCCACAAGTAACAACATCCCAAAGCCTGTAAAAACACATTCTGCTAACTTTCAGTACTAACTTTCAGTTTTCCACAGGTTGCATTAGGAAGACAAGACTGCCTTTCCAAGCAGGTATTTTGGTTCAATGTGTACCAGCAGTGTTGCAGTACCGCATTTTTAGGCAAACCACCAGTGATGATAAGCCTCAAAGATGCATTGCCTAAGAAAGCTCCCCCCGAGCCTGTTCACTGGGAAATTTGAGTAAATACAGCACAACCATACTGCACACACCATATCCAGGGGTTTTCAGGCTGGGGCAGCCTCATCTACTAAACAACTATGATGTGGTGCAATAGAGCATGCACGAACCAGCTCAGACTTGAAACTACCTTCTACGTATATTTGCAATATTTGCTACACTGAACTAAAGCTTCCCCCCCCCCCCTCTTTTTGAGAAACCTTTTTCTGTGGGGAAAAAGTCTTGGATGCAAACAGTCCTGCTTCCCAGGGTACACACTACTAAGCTGATGTGTTTGAAGGAGTCTAACATCTGTTTTAATGGGATTGTCTCTTTTTGTAGTCTCTAGGTGTAAGCAGGAGGTGATTATCTAAAGCAAGACAATTTGTTCTGACACGTCTTGCTTGGGGCCCATCAGGGAAGGTGCCCTCCATGGGGTGGTCTCTGGTGGGACAACACCAACCCTGAGGCTCTGCTGAGACCAGACTGTGCTCAAAACAGAAACACATAGATCTAGACATATTTGTTTTAGGAACCAGGAAAATCTTGGCTGCATGGTTTCCTTTGGGGGAATTTAGCTGTTGCATTGCTATTATACATAAGTCATCTTCAACAATCTTTTTTAGTTCAGGATATTCTCAAAGACATGGGGGAACTTTCTAGAGGTTAATTGTTTTCTTCCACCAAATGTGTAGAAATTTGTAAATTAAACTGGTTAACACCAGTTACTATTAGTCACCAGTGCTGTAGGACATTGTTTTTTACTGTATGCTGTAAAACCAATGAAATATGAACATTCTAATCACTTTTACGACGTTTATCAAATCTCTCCAGTAAAGCCTTCCATATGCTGCCTGGGATTGTTTGGTGCTTGCTTATGAGAGCCTGGACAGCAGTCTTTGTCTGAAAAGAGAAGAGAAATTTGCTTGTACAGACCTATTTTATGCATAGGAGATATGTATAATCACTCAGAGGTTCAAGAGGGAAAATTCACACATAACTCTACTGTAAGAAAAAATTGTGTTTTATATTAAATGGCTGTTGTAACGACACGTTTCTTGGAAAAGAAAGGAACAAAAAACAATGACTGCAGTTTGGGTAGGCTCAAATTATTGAGATTTATCAAATGTGGTCATTACTTAGTCAAAGTAGCCTTTAACACATGCAAACATTAAGTTTCTGCAATCTCCTATACCTGAAAATTTTCACCAGAAAATGAAGGATAAAGCCTGACTCACCTCAGCTGATCATATAGCTGTCCTATCTTGTACTAAGAATTTGGAGTAGGAACCTCTGTCGGTCCTTCCCAACATGAATTCTCCCATAATTTTATCATATACAGCATGCATATAATAAGAAAATTCATAATACTCTTTGCATGAGATTCAAATGCAAGTTTAGGAAGAGAATGAATACAATATTCTGTATTTCTAAAAGAAATAAGAAATTATTTCCTTTTGGTTTCCCTTGTGTATTTAAAATTGAAATAAGGGTAGCTACATACTCCACTGATCCGCCCCAGAGTTATAGTAGCATATCACTGTGAATATAAGAAAAGAATAGCCAAGCCTTTCCTGATGGATTCATGTCCTAACTCCTTTGCAGGGCAGGATCAGACAGAGGTCAGCCAGGCCACTGCTGGCCTCAAATCTCAGTTAAGTTGCCTTTTTTTTTAAAGTAATATCAGCCACAGAAGACCTAACTGTACTCCCACCAAAGTGGGTGGTGGTCAAAGGGGGCAGCCACAGGCTTGCCTTAGTAAGGCAAATCAATATCATGGGAAATTTCAATTTTGCTTTTGCAGGTACACAAAATACTGTTCCCCTAAAATACAAGAATATGAATAGCCATAAGGGCAGTCATATTGCTTCCAGCCTCCTAAAGGTGCTAAGACCAAACTCTATGGCTTGCTGGGGCTGTTCCCTTGTAACAGACCAAACCTGTCTTTCTGGTTTCACTTTTGTGAAGCTCAGCACAACCTGCAGTAGACCCTTAAAAAAGGAAAAAGAAAACAAAAGAAGAAAAGCTAGCCTTGCTGCATCTTTTGGGGGGCAGCAAGGTGTTTAATAAGTGATTTCTGACAGTTGATTTGTTTGTGTATTTCTAGGTTGTAGCAGATTTATTCTTCTCATAAAATCCTCCTTTCATCTCCCATGAAAAATTTTGGAGCTGTATTTTCAGTTTAGCTTAATATTTTGAAAAATGCTTAAAGTCTAGATCTATAAACACTTTTATGCTCCTGGGCATCACTAATTTCACCAAACTGTAGGTACTTGAAATATTTTTATGTTTTGGATGCAACTTTTTAACATTTTCATCTTGTCAATGAGACTGAAGCTCTTGAAGAACTTTGCTTCTAGAGCCCTATGCTATTCAGAGAAGATTCTCAAAGTTATTTGTTATTTATTAAATTTATTTTCATAGTTACTGAAAACTGCATTTAAAACATAATTTACATCATTTCAGTTATCATACTTATTACTAAAGTTATCAAAGGCATGGGAGAAGCAAAGTTAACATAACAAGAAGACAGAGCTCACATATTTGGAAAGGATGAGGGCATCCCAATCAACTGTTACTATGTCAATATTTACTGGTAGGTATTTGTACATTAAATAATCCCAAACCTCATCTGTCCATCGCTTTAACAAGCTAGTAAATGTATTTGTCTTTATTCAAGCGTGCAAAAAACTGGCTGCAAGTGCACCTATAGAAGAGGGCAAAGTATGCACTTCAATATTGCAAGGAGAGAGAACTTACCTTTTCAACTAATTCCTCTGCAGTTATATTCGGATCGTAAGGGATTGGCTTCCCAATGTATGTGCGGAATTTAACTGGAAGCCCTCCATATGGAGGAGTAAAAGGCAATCGAGTGCTTTCATATAACTGCCTAAAAAATCCTGAAATTGATTATGGGAGGAAAAAGTGAGATTACAGTCACAGTAAACACAATCCAAACGTGAAATCTGATTTATGTAGAATACTTCTTAAAAATTCAAGCTTTAGGAAGTTACAGGATTGAAACAATTGTCCATCAAAACAAAGCTTGATAGACTTAATAGATCAGAGAAATAAGACAGCATTAAAGAACCAAATAACACACATAAACCAGTTATGCATAAGCTAGTTCCAAATTTGAGCTACCTCTGTCCCACAGCAAGTGTTAGAGAATCCAAACTAAGCAAAAGTCTGAAAAGCAAAATCTAAGATAAAAGCAAGATAAATCTGAGAGAAAAGAGAGATAAAATGTTCCAAATACATAAAATATATCTTTAATTTCTTACTTCTTTCTTTAAACATCCTATAGCCTTCACGGACATTTTGAGTATACATTGGAATGATGGGCTAAGGAAGTAAAAAAAAAAAAAAAATAAAAAGGTGAAAACATTATACTCGGTTTGAATTTCTGCTTTAGTGCTTGTTAATGCAGCTAAGAAAATAACTCAAATACAGAGGGTAATTTCCAGTCAGTTAAGTAGTAAACAAAGAATCTTGATTTTAAAAACTTCAGAATAGAAGTAAAATGCTATTTTTCATCTCCCATAAACATCTGTTTTAAAGTCACTATCTGTAAATAAAATGACTGACATTGTGCTAGGCTTTATATAACTTCTATGTTATGTATTTACTGCAATATCACTGACTGGAACATAGAACAAATTTCCATAGTTTCTCTGTCTAAAGCTTTCATCATGAGTGGTGAATAGGAAAGTACTCAGTTTGTGAAGTCTTGCAGAAAGCAAGCAGACATTCACGGTCAGCTCATCTCATCTGCTTCTCAAATAGGGTCTAAGGGAAGCAGTAATGTTTGGATAGAACTTCACTGGCAAAGACTTCTGCAGATCCCTGAGACAAAAAAAGGCAATTGTGTGTCCTCATTGACCTGGACTACACACCTTCTGGAGGCTGGATCCTTAAACACTTAGAGAACAAGTTCACTTCATCATTGTGACTGAAAAGAGACATGCTTGAGATACCTGCACTTGAAACAGTCATGCCTTACAGCCTGAGGTAAGATTTCCTAGTTTGTAGACAGACTGACAGTAGTTGTATCCATATATGCAAAGACTTTTTTCTCCTCTATTGTCCCTTTTCTTTTTTCTGAAACTCTTATTTGAACAGGTTGTTGGAACAACTTGTCCAGAAGGCAACAAAAGATGACTTTTGTACTGTTAAGGATCACTACCACAGAACAGAAGCTGCAGGATGAGAAAAAAAACAAGCAAGAAAAATACCTAACTAGAGTCTACCAAATAACTCAGTGATAGAAAGTATTAAAAG
Organism: Irena cyanogastra; assembly: GCA_013397155.1. NCBI lineage: Eukaryota > Metazoa > Chordata > Aves > Passeriformes > Irenidae > Irena > Irena cyanogastra. The sequence goes on along the minus strand of VWZV01009463.1, from coordinate 1,075,448 downwards.
GAAAAAATAAATACCCGAGAGAGAACCAAAGTATCAAACATGCATAAAAGTGTATTAGTAAACCTTTCAGAATGCAAAATTAAGGGAAATTGGTAGAAATAAACCCTTAAAAAGTAATCAGTAATGTCTTTTAAAAATATATAAGTACTGGACACTAAAAATACCACACTTTGTTTCAGCTATTAATTGAATGCTGTACACCTAAGATGTAAAATGTTTGAAGCCTATCTATCACACAGACAAAACACTTTAAATTTTAGGAATAGTACAAGAGAAATATATAGTAGACTATAAAGAAATCTGGCAACTACAGAAATTACTCTCATACAATGACCAGCAATTGAGGTGCAGGGTAGGCAGCAACGTTCCGCCCCTAAGCTGTAAAACACAAGTATGCACATCAAACCTTACATTTGTAAAGCACATAAAATCTTACATTTGTAAAGCAGCACAACCAGATCTGCAGTAACCAACAAACACATTTATACTTGCTGTGCTGGATCACCCCCAGCCAGCTCGAAAATCACAGAATTACATGTTAGTTGAGGTTGGAAGAGACCTCTGGAGATCAGGTAGTCCAAACCCCTTGCCCATACAAGAGAATTTTATAAATCATAGTTCCTGTTTATTTTTCACCTAACTCAGCTTGAAGGAATTTTTTGGCACAGATAAAATTCAGGGATCTTCAGAAATTATGATCCCTCCCTGTTAGCCTGTCAAAACCAAGCCATGGACAGAGAGCATTTCTGAAAGTCATGAATGAATTTGACTGAGACAAATATATGTCCCAGAGGTACACTGAGACATAACATTAAATAGTAACACTCTCTGACTCCTGTTAAGCAGAATAGTTACACAAAATGAAGTGGAAACCAAATATGGAAACTTTACAGGTAAGGACTGAGCTGAAACTACCTCCCTTGTTTGCTTTTCTTCAACTTTTTCAGTGGAAGAACTATTGAAATTCTGTAATATTATATGATGGATGGGAATGTCTATTCATATATAAAGTAGGTTTTGTCTTGAAATCCCCATTCAAATAATCTGTGACAGGTTATTAACCACCATGTAGTCATTTTGATAAAGTGTGTGTAGTTCTTTGGTTGAGGGCTACACTGTATATAGAAAAGCTTTTAAAATACCCTTACAATTCTATCTTGCTTTTATTCATTATATCTGAGTAACTATTAGCAAATTTATATTAATTGCTACATAATAGAACGAGTTCTGATATCTGGATGAGTCTATCCCCAGTATATTTGGTTTTTGTGGCCAGATTTTGGTAGAGGGGGAGCTACAGGGGTGGCTTCTGTGAGAAGCTGCCAGAAGCTTTCCTCATGTCTGGCAGAGCCAATGCCAGCTGGCTCCAGGATGGACGAGCCGTGTGCCAAGGCCAAGCCTATCAGGTGTAATGAATGATCCAGAGGTGTAATGAACGATCATTACACCTCTGTGATAACATATTTAAGAAAGAAAAAAAAGATTGTGAATATATAATTGCGGACAGAGAAGAACAGAGTGAGAAAATGTGAGAGGAACAGCCCTGCAGATGTCGAGGTCAGTGCAAAAGGAAGGGGAGGAGGTGCTCCAGAGCAGAGATTCCCCTGCAGCCCACGGTGAGGCAGCTGTGCCCCTGCAGCTCATGGAAAACCACAGCAATGCAGAGATCTACCTGCAGCCCGTGGAGGAGACCCACACCAGAGCATGGATGCCTGAAAGAGGGCTGTGTAGCTGTAGGAAAGCAGTGCTGGAGCAGGCTCCCAGCCGGGGTCTGCGGACCCATGGAGAGAGAAGCCCATGCTGGAGCAGGTTTCCTGGAAGGACTTGTGACCCTATGGGGACCCTCGCTGGAGCAGGCTGTGCCTGAAGGACTGCACCCTGTGGAAGAGTGACTCACATGTCCATGGAGAACCTGCTGCCCAGGGGATGGACTCAATTTGAAGTTTGTCTCCTGTGGGATGGACCCCACGCTAGAACAGGAGAAGGTCTCTTCTCTCTAAGCAGTGGCAGAAACAATATGTGATGAACTGGCCATGGCTCCCATTCCTCATCTCCCTGTGCTGGGAAGGAGGTAGATCCATGGAAGGAGGGAGAGGTGGGGCAAGAGTTGTTTTTAAGACTTTTACTTCTTATTGTCTTGCTCTGATTTTGTTGCTAATAAATGCAATTAATATCCCTAAGCTGAGTCTGGCTTGCCCATAATGGTATTCGTGAGTGATTTCTCCCAGTTTTTATCTCAGCTCATGAATCTTTTGCTTTATTTTCTCTCCCCTGACCACTTGTGGAAGGTAGTGATAGAGAGGCTTTGATAGGTGCCTGGCATTCACTACACCCCAGTCTTTGGTCAGCCTGGAAGACTAGTCTGGCCAATATTGAAAAGGATGCAGCAAGAACAAATAATCAAACTTGAAATGTGTCTAAAGATGGGATCCAGTGACTACCATGGGCCTAACTTTATATAAGAAGTGATATATAAGGTTAATATTGCCCCTCTACTGTTAATTGCACAGCAGTTCCCTTTTTTTCCCCTAAGTGTTTAGTTATCTAAGGTTTGTCTGATTCCAGATTTCCAGAGAAATATCAATGATGCCCAAAGTTCAGTGAAGCTTGCAAGCTAATTACAGCCATGTCCACCATACAGGGATCTAGTGAGGCTTCTTGATCATAAAAAAACCCACAAAGCTGAATGAGGGTAATAATAAGAGATATAAGAACCAGCAGCAGTGTAAAGGTAAGCCCAGGCTAGTAGCTGCCAAAGGATAATATACTGTCTCTGCCCTCCTGGTAACAGTCCTACATAGTGTCTGTTTTACCAAACATTATGCAAAAGGACCACAAGATCCTTTCACAGTGCAAGAACCTTACTCTCAAAGAATATGCAATTCAATAAATAAAATTTTAAAAACCCCCATCAAAAACCAAAACAAATTCTGTCAAGAAAAGGAGGTAACTATTTTATGTACTACTATTCAGTTATTTCCATCTGCTTCTATATTATGGAAGACTAGTAGAATTAGGAGAATTACCGGCAAGGATTCTTGTGATGTGTTTTGATCAGGGTGGCAATCTATGTAAGGGGACTCAGAGTTTTTAATTCAATTTCTACTTAAAAACCCACAACCTGTTACATTGCATTACCGTAAGGTTCCAGGTGAAGGGAGAACATCTGGCAAAAGTTTGTCCAGATGTTTGAAGTAGCTTGAAAGACAGAGATGAAAGCAAAATCAATAGAAATCTCTCAAGTTTTTAAAGTGACAACTCTTTCTAACTGTTTCAGCATATTATTCACTTAATACATGAGAAGACTATTAGGGAACTCAAAATGCCCATATGAATTTGACTGATTTTATGCCACTCACATTCTGATACTTTCCCAGTAGTGGTGGTGTACAGGCCCACACAGTATATGAAGTATTATGACTAACATTCACCCTTTTGAGAAAAGGGGACAGGAAAGGGAACAGAAGCACACCAAACCTGGCTTTTAAAAGGCCACATAAGACAAGATGTGGAAACAGGATTCCAGCCCTAAAATTATATTATCCATTGGGTAAATGCCCCTAAGTTTATTCTAGTGTTTAATTATCTCCCCACAATAATTTGGAGATGGAGTTATGAAGAAATATTAACCTGAAGCATGCATTTTGCACCTTCAGATCCTTTGTACTAGGAGCCATAGCACAAGAGACCAAAATAAAGTTTGAGAAGCAACAAATCGGATGAGGTGCAAAAGAGATATAATTGCACAAAAAGAGATGTTAAGAAATTAAAGTTTCATGGGAAGAACTCAACTCCCTGTACAGCTTCTCCTGTATAGACAGAAAACTTTATGTGGAAGATCAAAGAGCACTGCAAGTGATGAGATATTCATAAGAATGTGAAGAAAAAGTGATGGTTGTGCAGTTCATGAGAAAGCAGCAGAAAGTGCATGACAGAACAGATAAAGCCTGGATTTGCACCAGTATTGTCAGACACAAAAAGCACTAGGTATGCTAAGTCTATATGAAGGCAGAAAACTTGTGTCTAGAGATGGCGGTGATGAAGAGAAGTGGCATTTAGGAAAAAGACAGGGTTGCTGCTCTTTCAGCTGCATGCCATCCCAAATAAAATAATTTCCCAGAGACTATATCAGAAAAACAGTCTCCCAAGTAGATTTAGATATAAGAAGTCAGAGCCAGGGGTAGAAGGTTGTATTTGTAGATCATCATCCATATGGAAACTAACTGAAACCTTGGCCATGAGTACATTGGTGGAGTGCAAATCAAGAGAAGCACGCATCCTGAGGATGCTGAGAATCTGACATCCACACTGAACACATTTCGGTTCTCTGTTTTTATGTAGAACTATTTCTTGTTTGGCACCATTGACTGAAGACCATTTGACACTGGAGAGTATCAGGTTCCAATTTTGGTTTAGTTTCAGCCAGAAGGAATGCAGCTCCAGCATTCCTTGATGTGAATGAAAGTGTGGTGAGGGAAATGCACAAACTCTTCGAAAGTGCACACATGATTCAAACTCAGACACTGATGTAGACACACATTGAGTTAGTTGATGCAATCTTTCACAAACATGAAGAAAAGTAAAGGTAAGGACAAAATCCTAGATCTTCACAGAATAAATGAGAAGAAAGATAAGGATAATACATTAAAGAACCATAAGAAAATGACTGGATATGTGGAAGTAAGATAAAGACATAAGTCTATTAGGATAAGAAAAAAGAATGAAACCTTAGGGCAGTATGGAGAAGGACCACAGATATTCCTGAAATATAGTCCAGGTGAAACAGTGGATGCCTGCATGATGGAACTGTAGAATGGAACCACAGAGATGGATGTTTTGAAACAGTCAAGAAAAAGTTTGGTAGTTCCACAAAACTCTTGCTCCTTGTGAATGAATGTGCTCAAGGAAAGCGATGGGAAAAGGAAATTAAATCTTTACTTCCCAACCATTTATTCTGGAAGATTTTCCAACAAATGCTCCTAAGCTGCATTTTACAATGAAGCAGATATGCAGAAAGCACAAACTGGGGTTGGTAACGTGTGGCACTCACCACTTTTGCTTCTAGAGCGACCTGAGCAAAGCCTTTTCGATTTCCCCACATGAGCTGATAGCTTTCATCACTGAAGAGCGCTTCTCGAACTCCACCTGGTGAGATGGACACCAAGTAGCCATTCTTCAGGGCAGCAAGACACTCCTCCCTCGTACCTGGAATAACACCCGTCACTGCCAACAATAATTTAAGTCCTGAAATAAATAAGGAGCAAACATACATTTAAAATAACAATATATATCCCAAATGGTGTTTGCATGTAGGAGCCAGATTACAGCTAAATTAAAATCTAGTAGCTATATATTTAGGCTAAGACAAATTTTTACAAAGGAAGTAAGACACCTACAGAGTAAATGCTGGCAAAATGTCAAATATGTGACAATATTTTTGCCCAAATATTATGAAAATCAACCATATTGTCAGGAACATTTCAATTAAAAAATGTTTCCACATGCTATCTTCCACAATTATCAAACAAATTTTGTAAATAAAATTTGTGGGTCATAGCTAGAAATCTGAAAATAAGCATCTATTCCTCTCTCCTTCTTTTTACATATTCTAATACAGAAAAAAGAATCACTACAATAAAGATTACTGCAAAAATAAATACCTGACACACAGCTAATTTTGATCTTCTTTTAAAACATGATGTTTAACATTTTAAACATTGAGATTTCAGTTGTTTAATTGAGTATTTTGTGGTTAAACTATGTGGATCAAATGCAAACTATCTGGATCAAATTGAACTGCTCTAAGACTCTCAAGATGCACAAATGACAGAAGCTAGCAGGGCAATTTCAGGCATACTGAATACCACATGAATGAATCATGAATGAATTCCCCACAGTGAATCTCCTTCCTCTGTTTCTGTAACTGGGATTTCTCTAAAAGATAGATTGAGAACCATAGAAGTAGTCTATGCTTTCTATATTATCTTCATATTTTAAATATATCAGTTTGGAACTCTGATAGAAAGCAAACAAGCATTTCCACAATCTTCAAACTCCCTGTTCAAACATCATAGTTTGAAAATAAATTTTTTTATATTAATAAATGGAAGCAACAACTCTGGACTGACAGAGTTCGGCAACAAAAACTTTGGAAGAAAGGGGATAACACAGTGCTGAATCCTGTAATTTAATTGTATTTAATCTTATTCAAGGTATCATGCTTGATAGATTTTTCTGTCAAAGACAGATGTTGACTTTGTTTAATCCTTTTGTGAACTCAGACACATTTCTGTTTCATCCTAAGGTCAGGAATGCCATATTGTTTTTAAGCAAAGAGGTTCTTCATTTGCTTGGCTTTAAAACTTTCAAGAATTATAATGCATCACATGAAAATATTTTCACTTCTTAGTCCCTTTTTCTAGGTCTCACAGAATTTTTTATCCCTCAGCCATACAAGGCTTCTGTCTGATGTCCTAGCTCTTCAAAGGAAGCCATGCCACACCTTTGAATCATCCTTGTCTTTTTTTTTTTTTTGTAACTTTATTACTTAGCAGCTAGTCTGAGATGGAGAGAGTTATTAATTCAAAAGAAGAAATTTCCTGTAACTGTAATTAATCCTGTAAATGAACTGAACTGAGGTGCAGCATATGCTCATGAGCATTCTTTAAAGAACCAATCTGTGAAGCATAACATTTCTTTGCAAAAAGTAGGCACAGTAGAGCAAAAGAAGGCTAGAGAGGAATTTCACTTTTAGCCACATCTTCTCCCAATGCAGTGGGGAGGTCTAACTTCAATTATTTGTAGTCTTTCTAGCAGATGTCTTTTTATAGCCTTTTTGAAGGCTGACACAGCATTTGCCACCTTTTGTTGCTCTAGCATGAACATAATGAAATCAGTATGTTATGTACACACCAGTAGTCCAGGAACTGCACAGCTGAGAGTGCTGCTTAGTCGTAACAAATGTGTATTTTCTATTTGTAATAAAAATCTGTGCTAGGGACACCTCAATTTGAACAGTACCCTCTTATTTATTCCTTAAAAAATGAAGTCTCCTTTGCAATGTTTTGTTAAACTTTCTCTTGTTTTGAGGGTACACTTAAAAGCCAATCATCTTTTAATGACTTCTTACTTCTGATGCACTCAGTACTATACAGTATTTACAGTATGTCTTAAGAAAATTATTGTCATCTTTCTAGGAGTGCTTGAATATGGCTTTAGCATTAAATTTGCTTGAGTTTACAATACTTGTTTTCAGGAAAACTTTGTTTTCCAAAGAGTGTCCTTCTAAACAGCTTGCTCTATTCTCTATATTGAAACAGCTTTCAATATTAGTGGCAAAAAGGTGCCTTTAAATAATTCCCCTGCTAATCCTTCTGGAAACTCTTCTTCTTCTTTTTGTTTTTCTAAACTTGAATTATCTTTGCTTCTCTGTATCTTCTCCTGACCAGTCAGCACTAGGTCAACAGTAAGGTCCTATCTAGCACTTTCTAATGAGGGATGACATTTCATCCCAAAAGGATTACATGCCTAATTGTTGGCTTTGGAGGGTTTACCAATGTTTTCACTGAAAAGACAGGATATGCCACTCTGTCCTGGCATGGCACAGGATGTGCCACTCTATCTACCAACTTTTAGTCTGAAAGTCTAAAAGCAGTCTTTTAGTTTAAAAGCTCTCTTTCAAGTATAGTAAATGTAAAGTTCACCAAAATCAGGAAGATTAAATACAAGAGAACAGGTTCTTACCTGGTAAACGAAACACAAAATGATCAGCTACTGACAGGCACATTCTTTTCTTCCAAAGAAACAGCCTAGACAAAAAGTAAAGGTAGTCTATAGGAATAGCTCCATGGTAATACACAAGAATGCCTGGTCCTTCTGGGAGGTTTCCCACACCATGAAGCTCATAACCTGTTTGGGATGGAAAGCAATACACCGACAATGATATCTGTAAATCATCTGGCAGTTTAGAGAAAACTTTTTACTTTGTTAAATGACCTTCAGAGACTTGTGAAAGCCTCCGTAGTAGCTTTCAAAATAATTAAGTTCTGGATGGATCTTTTGATCAATAGCACAGGGAAAGTCCCTCAAACACCACAGCATATCTCTAGACTGATTTGTTGGTCATTTTAATCACAAGATCAGACCTGAACCTGACATTTTCTCCAGTGAGGGAACTAAAGTAATTATTTTCCATTAGGAACTTTTTCTAAACAGTACAATAATAATACTTTTTTAAAAATTAGTAACTGGTGTGAAAATGTTTCATTTTCAGAAATAGAGGCCAACAGTCTGGATACTTTCCTGAAATCTGGAAGTATGAATCTCCATTCTGTGTCAATGAGAATGAAGAGTTTGGGATTTTGCATAATAAAGTGTCCCTCTTTTAGAGAAGGTGAGATGTTTAAATTGAAACCATAATCTTTAAGAATCCCAAAGAAAGGTTCTCTCCACAAGAGTTAAACATATTCACTTCACAGTGGGAGGGAATTTCCTCACAATACGCACTTCTATAAATCCTTGTCATGACTTTTCCTACATTTGGTTTAGGTTTGAGGTAGAGCCAGACTAGAAGACTAATGTATACAAAGGCTTGGGAAAGACACAGCTTTTGCCAACTAAGAGCTCTGTTCCACCTTGTCTGCCTTAATTTCCATCCCTGCTACAGCTCCTGCCATGAGCCATTTGGATGGGATTGGAGTAGACAGACTCCTAGAAGCATGTGGAGAAAGTTTTATACTGCAGGTTGTTTAAAGAAGCCATACAAAGTATAATAAATGTAACTTATTTACATCCATATGGAAGAAAAAAATTAAAACTTCTGTGTATTTACCACTTACTGTAATTCAGTGCTTCAGACAAGTCATGTACTTACCATGCCATATTCTTGCATATATATCCCAAAAGCTTGCTATAGTTTTTCTTACACTATTCCAAACATCACTCAAGGGATCCTCTTTTAACTCATTGCTCCTCTGATATATTAAAAGCAAAATATTACTAAGGTAAATGAAAAAGACAATTGTTAAAGGAACTATAAAAAAAACTAATATTGCACTAATTGTCAGTGAGGCAATGATCACATAAAAAAGGTATTTCTTCAGGAACTCCACAACAGTCCATTCTTCCAATGCATAGAAAAGGCAGCTGAGGCTGGTCATTGGTAACTGTCCTGGAGCACAGGATTCTTTTCTACCTATCATGTCCTGCATGGAGAAGAAAGAAAGAAAGAAAAAAAAATAACAAACCATTTGTAGTTTCTCAATTTAGGAAGAAAGGTTTCTATAAATACACCTGATGCTTATTTTGGTATAGCACAGGCTCAAATATTTTGTGTCTCTCCATCATGCTAAGATAGCTGCTGGCTAGGAGATTGTCCATGTATTTAGGAAATAGGGTCTGAAACAAGAAGGACTGGAGCTCAACAAAGCCTCAGGATCCCTGCAACATGGCAGATCAAATGATTTCTTTCAAAAGAGGGTAAGTGGATAGTATTTTTAGCAGTGGAGTGAGCAGCTGAAGGGACAGCAGCAAAACCATGGCTTCCTCACAAGGCCCGGAGGTGTCTGGGACAACATTGGTACTGCTGTTAGCACTGGGAAGAGCAGCTTTTCACCCCTCATCCATACAACACACATTTCTTTCAGATCTTCCAACCCTAGCAAAGGCCAGGAGAGCCCCATGGCCCTCCTGGTATGTTTTCAACATGCAACTCCCTAGTTAGTCCATTCCTACAGCTGACTCTGCCTGCCTGACAGCAGGTAGTGGTTACACTGGAATGCAAGAGCACTCCAGCATCGCTGGCTGCTTTAAAGATTCTTGAGCATTAGCCAGAGATTTAAACATTGCAACCCGGCTCAGTAATCCATAACTGAATACAGATTTCCTTTGCCTCAATCAGGTTGCTACTTGTTTAATGAGTGGATTTTTCCGCTCCAGCAGCGGAACAAGTACCTACAAGAAACAAATTGTAAGTGTCAAAATCAGTGCCAGGATCATAAAATACAGCAAGCTCAGACTTCTCTGACTTACATCCGCAGCTGTGTACTTATATGAGGAAACCTGCTCTACACTTCTGTTTTCCTTCTTTGAAGCTTTGGGTAGGATATAGGGGTGGACTGGTTTAAAGCACAGCTCCCTTTGGAATTACGGACTACAAGGAGTACAGCAAATAGCAAAAGTGGAAAGCAGCCATGAACAAGCACTAGAGTCTAACATGCATCAAGGCAAGCAAGCCCCATGGCATGCCCAGCAGCACGAGTAGCTGCAGTAGCTATAAATTTGGTCTCACACACCCCAATGAAATCCGTCCTTATCTCAAGCCCTTTGAACTCCACATTGGCCACCAAAAAGGACCACTTGGTTTAACCCCAGTAGGCAGCTGAGCACCACACAGCCACTCACTTGCTCCCCACTGCAGTGAGATGGTGAGAGAATCAGAAGACTAAAAGTGCAAAAGCTCTTGGTTTGAGATAAAGGCAGTTTCATAGGTAGAGCACAAACTGGAAGGATAGTAAACAAAAAGGAAGAAAGCACTGTCTTAAAAGATGCTCAACGTAGAAAAAAACAAGTGAAATCAGTATGACAAAAAGTAACAAGAATGAATATAGAATTGTTTATATCCTGATGACTGGTGCCTCACTAAGATATAGGAAGATCCAGACATTTTCACTGAAAAGGGATTTTATCAATAACATGAAAGAAAAAAAAAGGAACAGTCTGCATGATTCAGCTATTAAAATATCTGTTTAGACAGTGTTTAAGGATAAAACTGATGAGGTGGTGCTACTCTATAGTCAGTTATTGTTTATAAAGTTCTGATTAAGAGCAAGGACTACAAATCCTTAATGTGTGCAAAGCATGCTGACAGAGCCCAGGAGAAGGCCATCTTAAGGGGGCTTGCCTCAGGGTACTGGATCAGAAATACTGAGCAATACTTGGAATAATTTGTTCAGCCTGCAATGTGGGGTGAAGGAAGTGAATGGATTTTGTATTATTATTGGGGGTTCAGATCTAGAACACAGACTACTACAGCCAGTAGCAGAAGTGTCTTGAAATCATAGAAAAAATGTCTGTATCCATAGCAAGTGCATCAATAATAACCCCTATATGATATAGGGATTCATTTGAATATACAGATCACTGATGAACAAGAGATTGTATAATCTACCAACAAGACTTAAGGTGATTCCAAAGTCCCCAAGCACAAATAATTGCAGACTCAACAGCCAGATATACTTCTGGCAAGGTAACTGAGAAGAAATTAGAGATTTAATAGCTTGTATAGGTTTCATGCACATACAGTTTTAACCGGAGCTTCTTAAAGAGTCACTTTAACCCACACATGAGCTGCTACTTGAAAGTCATCCTTCCACCAGTGCTTCACTCTGTGTTCTTATCCCCAGCCTGATCTCCCACAGGATCTCCTGGCTCCCTGCTAAATGGATGCCAGTGAAAATGCTGGCACAAGCAGAATCACTCTCAGGAACAGCCCAAACTTATGTTGGTACATGTGTATTGTGCACGTACACTACCAATGCCACCTGACATTTTTATTAAAAAATAAACCTCTTTAAAATGAGGCACATATACAATGAATGATGTCATTGATTAGCATGACAACAAAGTATCCATCAGTGGTGGAATCCCTACCAAGTAAGAACTGAATCTTTGTCCTACATTATTCAGCATTTTCAGAATTTTCTTCTAATATTAATAGGATGTTTACATGGATCAGTTTCAACAAAGTAACATTCCACTGATTCCTCTTCCTCCAACCCAATTTTTATGTAGCAGAAAATTACTTGCTGGCTGGAAAACCACTACCCTTGACTTTATTAGCTCACAGACTACAGTATTAATTAACATCCTATTAATTTCTGACTTTAAGTTCAATATAGACACTGGAAAAAAGCTTTAGAAAGAAAGTAAAATGCACCAATGTGCAAAATTGTATTTTTTTAAAATCTACAAAACAGATTTAACAGTACAGGTTTGACCAACGGCATCTGAAAGCAGTTGTGTAGATACAGAGTGAGTTCACCTTCTGCCAAGTAGCTGGATGGGTGGGATGCAAGCCAATTCAACATCATTCCAGCTGAATCCAAGGATAGAAAAAGAATAAATGATTGACTGATTGAGGAAAAACTAGAAGTAGAATGGCTTCTTCTGGAAGTTGGGTATTTAACTATGGTTCAATTACTGCTCTCAGAATTCAATTGCAGACTACCTCCAATATTTCATAAGAAAAGAATGAATTCCAATCACTGAAACCTGGACCTGGTATTTTGACTATAGGATGCAAGTCCAACATGGTAAATACATCCCTCTACTGTCAATATATCAAAGGGCTACAACAGGACAGGACTTCTATTTTTCCATGTTCCACTGGCTATGTCTCACCAGTCCCCTGCTGAAACCCCAAATACAATTTTGAAGCATTCTTTCTATCAAACATCATATACTAAATTATTACAGCTATATGAGTGCCTATTGCAAGCCTGTTACTAAAAACCTCCTTGATTATACACTAGGAGTCAATGCAGGAGTGCTACCACAAAGTAAACATGCTTACTTATAATGGCTTTGGTTTGCCCCAAATGTCAAATTTAAGAGAGAAATTTCTCTTCTACTTTTATCAAACCTGAATCAGAAGCAGTTCCAATGTACTTCAATACTGAGTATCCTCTAAAAGGTTAACAAGTGGGTATAGTGCCGTATTATTTAACAAAAAAACCTAAACAAACATATTCTAAATTGCCTACATTTTTCTTATCTTATCTAGTGATGGACTTGAAGCTACTGTTCTGAGTGATTTCATTGTTCTTATAGAGAACAACATGTGTGTTGACATGTGAGGTATTTGTTTGGGCTCCACCTCTAAAGCATATCGAATTCCAGAGTAATCGCTGTATCTACAGTGTAAAATTATAGGTCATGTCAGAGAAAAACAGAGCTACTGTGTCCCTGCTTAGAGAGGAGCTCCCATTTCATCGAAACTCTCCTGTAGTACAAGTTGTTCAGATCCTAAAGTCTTGCTGAAGCATCATTTGCTGATAAGGATAATCTTACCAACACTATAATCCCACGGAAGAACAAAGCTGTCACAAGAGTCTTATTACATTAAAATTAAAACCTTGTAGCTGGCTTTCAACCATGACTGAAGAGTCGTAATCTTGGTCCTGCTGCTCGCTAGTTTGCTCTTGGCAATAAGTTTAGCAGAGCATAGTGAGAAGATGCTTTACACAGAAGCAAGTGTAAGGTAACTGCAGACTCTTGGAGAGAGAATTTTTTGATGCTTTCTTGTGGCAGGCTCCTACTCTTTGCTCAAACTCAATTGTTCTGTTTCATGAGGGGCGTCATCTAACAGTTACAATTCTGCCTCTTGCTTCTCAGTGTAAACGAAATTCCAGTTTTATATTCCTTGGACATTTTGTGCCAGTTCCATGGAAAATAACTCTCTTGCTAGTCTTACCCTGCCAGCATCCACTTTATTTATCTCCATAAATCCACCCATCTTGTACCCTCCTGTGTTTGTAGAGCTTCCCTCACCTTCAGCACATCCATTCCAAAAATGAACAGTCTATCCCCTCCAGACAGAAACTATCAGCCATTACAGTGCTCAGTCCCCCAGGTTTTTGCAGCCATTCTACCTTTTGCACACACTGAGGATAACAAACCCAGAACATTGTTTCCCATTTACAGCCTCATCAAATATGAGTAACTGAATTCCCACTTGGGTTTGATTGAGCTGTGGGTAGTAAGGCACTGACCCTAGCTGAGCATCCTTGCACAGCTTGGTTGCCAGTAATGTGGCAGGTAAGAGCTAGAAGAATAATAAAATCATAGAATGGTTTGGGGTGGAAGGGACCTTAAAAAGCATCTGGTTTCAACCCCTCCTGCCATGGGCAGTGACATCTTCAACTAGCTCAGTCTGCTCAAAGCCCAATCCAACCTGACCTTCAACATTGCTGATCATGGGGCATCCACAACTGCTCTGAGCAACCTGGTCCAATGTCTCATCATTCTTACAGTAAATTTCTTCCTGATATTTAATCTAAACTGCCCTCTTTCAGTTCAAAGCCATTCCTTCTTATCCTGCTGGTTACACACCTGTGTAAAAAGTCCCTCTCCCACCCTCTCGTAGGTCCTTTTCACGCACTAAAAGGCTGAAATGAGATCTCCCTGAGGCTTTCTCTTCATCAGGCTGAGCAATTCCAATTCTCTCAGCCTGTCTTCTCAAGAGAGTTCTCTGATCATCTTTGTCATCCTTCCCTATACCTGTTCCAACAGGCCCATGTCATTACTATGCTGAGAACTCCAGAGCTGGATCAGCACTCTAGGTGATGGCTCACACCTGGAGCAGAGTAGAGGGGCACAATCACGTTCCTCACCCTGCTGGCCACATGTTTTGGGATCCAGCCCAGGATATAGCTGGATTTCCTGACCTCTCAGCACTCATGGTCGGGTGAATGAAGAGGGTGTACAAGGAGCAGCATCTGGGTTCAGATCTGGTACTTGTCCTGCTCAGGCACAAGTAAAATACCGCAAGTACCCAACACCTACATTTGTCCCTTTTCTTCATCTGGAAATGTCATTTAACATTTCCAAACGTCAACACCGCGAAGACTCGGGGGTTCCCTCAGCGTCGGGCGCTAGGGGCCCCTAAGAGCAGATCGTTGCTGAGGCACGGGAGTTCTGGAACGCGGCACAGCCTCTCCCCGCCGCTCTCCGTCCCGTCCCGTCCCGTCCCGAGCCCCCGCTCCGCTCACCTGCCCGCGGCGGCGGCGCCGTCCCGGACCCCGCGGCTGAGCCCCGTCCCGGGATAAGCGCACCGCCACCCCCGCAGCCGGGACGAGGAGGCGGAGCTGCGCCTGGCAGACACAGCAGGCTCCGCGCCCAGATCTCCGTGTAATTCTGCAACGATAAAAATCCCGGGACGGGCGCCGGGAGCCCCGCCTGGGCGCGCTGGGATGGAGGAGCCGCTTCCCATCAGAGGACGCGCAGAGCGTTCTGCGCCCTTCCCTCCTTGGAAGAAAAAAGGATCTCTAGGACGTGCTCCAGTCAATTCATGTCTACGTTGATCAAGGAAACTTTCCGGCAGTGTCATTGACTGCTAAATTGAGAAAATGCACTGGATTTGCAAAGGAAATAATCTCTTTAAAGAGGTTAAGAGACTTGGGTGTCACACAGACTTGGGATATAATTACAGCAGAACACAGATAGAACATGCTAATATGGCTAAATTCAGCAGAGGAAACCTGAAATGTAATAAATACCTTTATGTTGTACTGTTGTTCATCATCTTCCTTATATCATGGAGGTCTTATTTAGACTGATACAATTTAGGCATCAATTTTGAAGTTCAGGAAGTAGTTAATCCAACCTGCTTAAGGCAGGTTATTGAATTTCATTGATTTGATTTGATGCAGAAAAAGAAATGGCTCCCATGAAGTAAAATGCATGACTGCAGTACATTGCTTCCCACACACACGTAGTGCTGTAGCTGTGGTCCAGGGGAAGGGGACTCCAACTCACAAAAAAAACCATCCACCATTAATGCTTTTCTGTTGGCTTCTGGTTTTAATGGCACAAGACAGATTTGTAACAGGTTTTCTTGTGAAGGAATAAAAAACTTGATATTCCTTGCCTAGGATGAAGCAGCAAATCATTGGAAAAGTGGTTTTGCTAGTAGAGAACTTTGATAGAATGCAGATAGAAAGTATTTGAGAGGCAAAAGTACATTTAGATGATCAGTGAAGAGAGAAAAAATGTATGCAACACTTGTCAGCCAAGACCAAATGTAGCTGAAATTCTTTTGTTTTGTTGGCATGATGGTGTACTATCATCTGAAGAGCCTGGATGGAAATGCAAGAACTAAAACTACTATTGAAGAACAGAACTAGAATGAAACAGCAGCATGATAATATGGATATTAAAAAATATATTGGAGTAAAAACTGAATACTGACTAGCATTGTGTGAAGAAAAAAAAATTGCATTGCTTTTCCTTCTATTTTTTTTTTCTTGAGAGTCATCTTGAAGAAAAAGTGGTGTGAGGCTTTTTCAGAATATTTATAGGAATCTGATATGGGCTTCTACCAGCAGATTTGCATATGAAAGGAGATTTCTAATGATAGACAAAACTACTCTGAGGAATCCATGTCATTACATGAAATCAAAATTAAAGTATTTGGATCTCAGGGCATGGGAAAATATAATGAAGAGATGCAAAATCAGCCTGGAATTTTTAGGTGAAATAATGGTCAAAAATTTTAGAAAGTTTCCAAAATTCCTACAGATACCTAGTATACAGTGTGTGTTACCATGACTATAAAGATTCTACGAGAAATGGAGCAAAAGGAACTGATTGGTATAATAAACTGTGCCATGTGAATCAGAAGCATATGTTAAGCTTCAGCTAAAAATAAAAGTAGCAACCAAGGTGAGATAAATATAAAAAATTAACAGAGCTGAAAAAGTACTTTGCTCTAATTTTGAATTAAGGTAATGAGATGGAGAATTGCCAGATTGATCATAAAGATGAAGGAGGAGAAATAATAAAACGGGAATGAAAAATCAAGATTCAGACATGGCAAGAATAGAACCAGTTCATTTTCTCAATCTATGCAAGAACAATGTCTATCATATTTAATTCCAGTCCCAGTAGTAGGGAGCTTCTAGTAGCTTTGTGGGGTTTAGAATACCATGTGACCAAGAATAGCAAACTGAACACTTATATTTGAGAAACTAGGAATAATTAGGAGTCTCCTGTATTCTGCACTATCCAGTGTGTTCCAGACCAATAAGTGTTAAGAAAACGGGAATTCAAGATGTGGAGAAATGGTAAACTCGTCTCCTTTTCTAATTGTTAATGTTGCCAGGCAGTCCTGCCAGTGGCACAAAGCAATGGGAAGAGTAAATATCACCTTAGGGCTTATTTCACAAAGTTCTGGCTAGGATTACTGAAGTGTTACAGCTAACATTAAAGGCATGGCTGAGAGCTCTGAAATATTTTATTTAATTCTATTTCTTCCTTGTTTACATAGACCAATTTAGGTTGAAACAAGGACAGAAAACAGTCCAAAGAATGAGACAGAGGCACGTGAATTTTTTAACCTATCAAAATGAAATTTAAAATGGGATATACCTGTTGCTGTTAAATGATTTTGGGAGTAAGAAAGTAAAAAACTCAGCTAAAAGTCAATCAAAGCATAGAATAAATGAGAGTTAATGGCAGTATAACTTTGGCACCTTTTATATTCCAGTAAGTTTTCCAGCAAGAAAAATTGAAGTTATGAATCTCTTTACAAGAGAAGTAATAGAGTTTCTATTCACTGTTTGAAAGTTGGGAAAAAAAAGTTACAGAATTTGGCAGTCCCAGTCTAGTTTTGCTTGCATAACACTGCAGGTGAGTTGTGCTGGGAGCTGGCTCCCCTCCATCAAGGATGATTCCAGTAGAACATGGAATAATTAATCCTGTTAGTAGCTGATCACAAGTGGTTCTCCCCAGGGCTCATTATTTAATATCTTCACGGATGACCTGGATGAGGGGATTGAGTGAACCTTCAGTCAGTTCACAGACAGCACTGAGTTGGGCAGGAGCATTGATCTGCTGGATAGCTGGAAGGCTCTGTAGAGAGATCTGGGCTGGCTGGATCAATGGGCTTAGGCCAGTTTTATGAGGTTTGACAAAGCCAAGTGCTGGGTCCTGCCTTTGGGTCACAACAGCCCCATTGCGGCTCTACAGGCTGGGGGCAGAGTGGCTGGAAAGATGCCCAGCGCTAACGGACCTGGGAGTGCTGGTCAGCAGCAGCTGAACATGAGCCAGTGTGTGCCCAGGTGGCCAAGAAGGCCAGTGGCATCCTGGCCTGCACCAGCAACAGCGTGGCCAGCAGGACCAGGGCAGTGATTGTCCCTCTGTACCCAGCACTGGTGAGGCCACGTCTGGAGTTGAGTGATCCCTCTTCTCTAAAGCAGCAAGCAAGATGAGACGGTGTCAAGTTGCACCAGGGGAGGTTCAGATCGCATATTAGGAAAAATTTCTCTTCACTGAAAAGGTTTGTCAGGCATCAGAACAGGGCAGTGGTGGAGTCACCATTCCTGGAGCAATCCTGGAGGTATTTTTTTAAAAGACAAGTAAATGTGGTGCATAGCGACATGGTTCAGTGGTGGACTTGTCTGTCTTTGGTTAATGCTTGGACTAGATCATAAAGGTCTTTTCTGCCCTAATTATTGTGATTCTATGCTTAACATAAAATAACAACTTGTGCTTGGAGGCTATAAAATTTCTTACTAAAAGAAACTGATTACTTGGTTCTAAAATTTTGCCTCAGTCTTGCCTCCTGTCTCTTAATACTTGCTTGAGCATATATGCCAGAACCTAGATAGGATTAGCAATTGCTATTAATCCCATTCTGGAGCAATGGTGATCTTTGTGGGTTCTTAGAATTGGATCCTATTTCAGGCAGTAATGTTGCAGAGTGATGGGAAGAGTCTTGGGGGTCTCAATAAACTGAACTTGAATTTTTTTTTTTTTAACATTGACATTCTAAACATATCAATCACTGATGCTAAAATGTGGGAATCAGGATGGTACCACAGCTGTGGTATTGTTTGCAGGCAGGCTTGGAAGCTTTAGAGGTGGCTACCAAGACAAAGAATAATTAGTTTTTATCTCCTTGGAGAGATGTTTCTCTGATGATGAAGAAAATGAGCTTTTCCTTTAGATCCTGAAGGAACCATCCCCCAATAAAATTCTTGGAAAGCTGTTGTGCAGATGGAATTTGCTGACTGTAGATAGTGTAAGAAACTATATTGCTCAGGAAGGGGTATTCAGACATTAAGTGTGAAAACTGTTTTTTCCTATGTAAAATCAGCAGAATCGAATCAAATTCTGTCAAGGCACAACCTTATCCTGTGCTTGCAAATATCGCTGCTGTCCTGGAGGAAAACACCAAGTCACTTGAGATTAAAATTTAGTGGTCTAAAAACTAACTCAGTTCATTCGCCTTGAAGCAGAAGATGGTAATATGAGGAACACAGAGTACTTACTCCTAGCTCCAGGAAGAGCTCCTTCATCCAGTATCTGTGTAAACCATCCCTCCTACATATGCAAGATCATGAGAGCTAAGGCTACTTTTGCTGCACAGGTCTCCCTATTTCTTTTTCATATTCTCAATTCCATTCTTCTCTTTTACAGCTGTCAGTGTGGGCCAGCTGGCTCCAGATTCAGCATCTAACTACTGGCAGGGACAGTGGTGTCAGCCTGCAGGGTGGAGACCTCCTAACCACTGCAGCTGGAGGTTGCAGCTTGGTAGAAGGGTATCCCTTTACAGGTTTGCGTCCTGCCTTCTTGTCATCCATTGTTTTCAGCACATCATTTGCTGACAGCAGAAATGTGACAAATCATCAGGAATTTTTGGGTCTCATCCAATTTGTAAGAAGACATGGTCTCTAGCAGGTATTGTTATCTCTCTTTTCTATATAGCTTAATATCTTGAAAATGTCCTCTGCATTTTTTTCCAGTATATGTGCACTCTATTGACATTCATATCATTTTCCTGCCTTTCCTTTCTTTACCTAATTTCAGTCTGCATTATTCTTACTCCCTATTTCTTTCCCAGCACCAGTTCTTAGGCTGAGATTCTCTCTGCTTCTGCATCTCTTTTTTTATTCTCCACATCAATCCATCTCACTTGAACAAGCCTTGCCTTGTCTCCATCACCTTGGTTCCTAGTTTCTTTGCCCAGTTTATCATAGTGTCACCAAAGAAAGCTCCCTTCAATGGTTAGGTGCACTTTTCCCAGCATCCTTTCATTGACCCCAAACTGTTGAATCTCCACAGCCTCATTATCTGCAAATGTCATTATCATTCCTAGCTCTTTCACACACCATGGTTTGTTTGAAAAAAAAAGGCTGTTCCCCAGCTTCTTTCCCACTCTCATATCTGTAAAACCCCTCTGATGCTTCACAATTCCCATCCTTCCTCCACACAACTTTCACTACTCCCTTGCACTTCTCTTTCACCCCAGTCTGCAGAAATTCAGCAGTTGCTATATAATTTCATTGCCTGCACCGATAGTCTATGTGCCTAGAGGCAGCAGAAATAGGATGAGTTTTCCTGTTTAATTATTATTTCAGTCTGATTTAGTCTGATTAACACTATATATTGAGAAAAATATAGTATAGAGAGGACAAAGTTTTGCAGATCATGAAGTTATAGAATGTTTTGAGTTGGAAGGGACCTTAAAGACCATCTAGTTACAACACCCTTGCCCATATTTAGGTCTTAAAAGGTGACACTTTTCTGAACATAAGCACACTACATTTTTTACGGTTCGTAGTAGGTCAGCCTAGATTCAGGTCAGAAATATATCTGGTGATTTCCCTCCATTCAGTCCAGTGTCACAGTGGACTATTTAGTCTTTGAGTCAATGGCTCAAAGGCTAAATAAGCAGTTGGTAGTGTAACCAAGAGCGACATCAAAGGTCAAAGAATAGAAATACTTAAAATTTGCCTCTAGACCATAACAATTGTGTCACACGCAACCTGCTGTCATCAAGATGAGAGAAGAGGGAGGAAGAAACAGTTTATCCCAAATACACACAGAGGTCCAGAAATGTTTGCAGTAGTTGCAAACTGTTTCCGGGGTTGCGACACCCACGGTACCTCAGCAAAACCACGCGCACATAGTTTCTCTGATAAATCAGTGCCATTCTGAGCAGAAAGAGCCAAGACCAAAGTGGTACGAGCAGTAAAAATACTAGTGATGGCCATAAGTGTACATCTTTTAGCAGGACTGAAGTGTATTTAATGTACTCGCCCTGTGTTGCTGTTACTGAGAGACACATATGCCAATAATATGGCTATTAACTATTGCATGCACCTGAATACATGGTTATTTTCTAAACTCATGTACATATAGATACAGTAGAGTATGGCCTTATCTCACTCAACATTTTCCATTATGTAGAGTTGTAAGGCTCATCCCATGGCTGCACTCAGGTCTTCGTTTCAGAACAGTCCAGTGGTCACATTTCTCCTGACTGATTGTGTACCACTTGAAGCATTATAAATAGCATTCACCATCAAATCCCAAAATAAACATTGTAATATAGTTTAGGTCTGGATTGTCAAGAAGTTGGATGACTTTGCTCTAGTTATTACTTCAGTTAAATACTGTAATAATAACAACATTCTTCCTATTGCAAGTAGTTGAGTGGGTGTATATATAGCAATTATCTGAGTGGGTAGAATCTGCACAGATGAAAATGAAGTAGATGAGCTGTAATATCCAGTGTGGGTGACATGCCTCCCTTTGTGCACCCTTTCACCTTGCCCACGCAGGAGGTACACACCAAACAAGGTGGCCTTCTGAGGGGCTGGAAGGTCATAAAACCTTACTGGAGCATGTATTTTGCTGAATGGATCTGTCTAGGATGCTTTATGCTTCAGGAATTTAAGAGAAAACTGCTTGATTTGGACACTTATGAAACTGTAACTACAAATACTCTGCCTAAAATGAAAATTTTAAGAATGTTTCCTTCTGAATAATTAAGAAAAGATTATGTGAACTATAATCTTGACTAAGTCACAGCAGATAGAAAACAGTAAAACCTATTTCAGGAGATTTTTGTTTTGGAGGGTTTGGGGGGGATTTTGGGGTTTGTTTTGTTTTGTTTTTGTTTTGGAGAGAAACCACAGTTCTTCTCATAGGAGAATATATTTAAAGACAAATGAGAAAATATTGTAACATCATTTCAGATTGTGGCTGTGTTTCATTCTTCAATAAAACCAGAAAACTCAGCCTGAAATGTGACGAATGTCACCTGTAGGTTGACAAGGAGTCAGAAGCTGTAGTCAAGTTTCTTACTGGGGTAGTTTTTCTTATGATAGAAAGTACAACAGATTAATGCCTCAATAACATGCTTGGTCCAGTGTCACTAAGACATTTGAACCATCTCTTTAGTAATCCACTGAACTGGAAAGGACTGGGTCACCTCAAGAGGGGATCAGATCCATCCCCTTGCTCATGGCAGTGCTGCCTGTGTCCGTGTCTTCATAGATGTTTGTCTGTATCAGTCTAAAAAACAATCCAGTGATAGATATTACCCCACAACCCTCCAACATGATAATTAATATTATTATTTTGCTATGAGTCTTCTGTAAAACAAACAGGCATTTCAGAAGATAGAGGATTGTCTGTTGGAAGGGACTGAAAGACAATAAATTAAAGCACTTTACTATTCCATTAAAATTAGTGGTAATCAGAGATACACATTTTCTTGGTTGTAATTTTAAATGCTCATTGCATGATACAAGAAAAAAATAGGAGCTCTTCAGGAGCATGTAAAATACAGTAATCTTCAAATTTAAACAATAATAAATCATGATTTCAAGTAATTTTGCAAATGCAATGCTATTAGCTGAAAGCAAAAATGGGGAAAAAACTTAAGCTTATATTTTAGTAACTAGAAAGTAAATCAAAAGTATCACACTTTCTTAATTAGAATGGATTAAACCTTTTATCTGCCCTGCATATTTTCAGTCCTCTTTTCCTTCTAGAAAAAGTACCAACGTGCTTCTTGAAGTCCTTTTTTTTCTGGATTTTCAATTTCTAGATTTTCAGTAATCAGCCACACTTCCTACCAAATCAAACAAGGATTTTTCAATACCTCTATGTAATGAGTAATGAATTAAATAGCTGATTTACAACACATTGACTTTATTCTATCTTAGATTTACCAGTATCTAAGGTTGTGTCATGTTTTAACCCCAGCTGGGAACTAAGCACTACGCTGCTGCTGTTGACTCCACTCCCCAGCCTACAGGTAGGACACAGAGGAGAATCAGAAAAAGTTAAAACCAGTTGAGATAAGAACAGTTGAATAATTTAAATAAAATTAATAATAATAATAACAACAATAACATCCATGAAAAGAGAGTTAACAAGAAGAGATAGAGGAATAAAACACAAGACAGAAAAGTGATGCTCACTAGAGTTGCTTTAAAGCTGATGACCAATGCCCAGCCCATCCCTAAGCTGGGCCTGGCCCCTTCCAGACAACTCTCCCCAGTTTATACACTGAGCATGACATTCTATGATATGGAACATCCCTTTGACTAGCTCAGGTTGGCTGTCCTGGCCAGTCCTCCTCCTGGATTCCTGTGCACCTGCTCACCAGCAGAGCACGGCAAATTGGAAAGGCCTTGATTGGGGTAAGCCCTGCTTAGCAACAACTAAACCATCGGAGTGTTATCATTTGCAACATCAGGGTGTTATCATTTGCAACATCAGAGTGTTATCATTTGCAACATCATTTGCATACTAAACCCAAAACACAAAACTGTANGGAAAACTTGGACAAAGGGGCTCAGGGAAGGATCCACTCTGGGAAGGGCAAGGGGTACACAGGGGCAAACCATTTTATAACTAATTAACATAGAAATGCCTTAATAAAATAGAAAAATCAAATAAACTCGAAAACAGAACACTACACATTTGTAGCTGCAGTGGTGCTAATAAAAACTTGTTAAAACCCCAAGCCTTTAACTTTGTTAAAAAACTAATTCAACATGATTCAGAAATAGAGTGGCCCAAGAAGGAAAAAAATACCATCTTTTATGTGTTTCAGAATAAAGTCTGAATTTACTAGGCCCACTGCAATGTGTTAACTCGTGTTCACTTTACCTCACTCACTGTGCCACAGACATGTTTAGGAATGCTATCAGTTCAACAGAGCAGGATCTTTGGTTCTCATCCACATTTGAACTCTTTTTGTACAGAGTGAGGACACCTGAAAAATCTACTTACTGTTCATAATATCTCTAGGGCTTCTTTACAGTCTTAGAATCTAAAATAAGGTTTCTGTAAAAATATGTAGTTTATACTTAAAATACCATTCACGTAATGAAAATGTAATTCATTTTAGATGCAGTTCATTTTGAAAATATGTATTTTATTTTCACACATGTTCATTCTCATGCCCAACATGGGAATGTGCCTATGCTTGGCCACCTCAGATCAAATAATCTGAATCACAAAAATCCTTCTTATAATTTCTCCTGAGGATATTTTGTAAGTAAAAAGTACTGCTTTGCTTTGTCTGAGGACTGAACAAGTTTTCTTTTTCTGCCTGGATAACTAGAGGGTTTTTTCCAGAGTTCATGAAGTGCTTTCCTGGAAGATATTTCTGGATATGGATTCTGAGCCACAGAACAGTCTATTCAAGTCATTGTCCAGCAGGAGATAAAATGGTGCATCCAGTTAAGGATGCTGGCCTTGGTCTGGACAAATTACCTTGATGTATTTGTTTCTTTTGTCCCTTGTTACGGTAATATTGAGAGGAGCTAAAAAGTACTGGCTAAAGACATGGTCATCACTGATTGCTGGCAGTGCCTATGAGAAAATTATGGAATCCTGGTCAATCCAATGTGTTCTTTCATGTAGTGAATAAAATTGTACTTGATAATTTAGTATACATCTGAATGAAAAGGAAGAAAGAAAGTGGCAGGGAAATTTCCCTGTCTTTTTCAGTGAGAAATCCCAAGACTTTGCCTTTTTCTTCTCAGCTTAGCACAGAACTCTGCGGTGCTCTTCTATTCCAACCCAGGGATTCCTGACATAAGGATTCATCTGCATTTGTAGAATGCTTTTTCTTTCCTTGTGAAACTAAGTTTTCCTTGCTCTTGCTAGCTATAAAAATGGATTGTGATATGTATTTGACAAAATACATCAGATTATCAGTGTAATGTGTTCTTGCCCCTTTCTGTCTGCTGATTCTTAATCATTCTGAACTCTCAGTTACAGCTGAAGGAGTCTACAAAATTTTTGGGTCAGTCAAGAACTGTATCATTTAGTAGCTAATCTGGTAATTAATTTAAGCCACTGCATGGAATTTCTATATTTTGATATTTCCACAAATATATATATTTTCCATATCAAATTGCACACAACTGTTTATAGGGATTGGCCAATTTTTTCCCATCTGCAGAAGACTGTCACGTAATAAAGGCCTGACGTCAGTATTTGCAGCCTTCTGTATTCATCTATGGAGCCCCTGGAAATTTATTGATCATTACATGTATTCAAGAAGGTGTTTTTCCCAATGATACCAGTTTCCATGAGGTTGGAAGAGATCAAGACCAGTGTAGCTGCTTCTTCAAATGTAGTATTCTTTTTTTGTCTGGGTACCTCTGAGACAAATTTTTCCCAGATGTTAAAATTTAATCAGTGAAATAACTGATGCTCCTTCCTAAACCTTGCCATTCTGGGGCTGAGGTTTATGCTGCAGACACCAAGAAGGCCATCTCTTTTTCCCCTCTGCAACACTGTTTTTTCCCAGGCGGGCTGTGTAACTACAGAGCAGATTGCTCCAAGGCTTGTCACGATGCTGCTAAGGTGGACAGAAGTGCGCTCTCATCACAGCCCACACCACCAGTGTTCGAGCTGTATCTGTGGCCCCAGTGTTCTGAGGAGATGCTGCCATTCTCACACGGCCCATGTCCCACCTGCAACGTTCTGTAACTGCGTCCATACTGCTTCTCACTACCCTGCCTAGTACTACTGAGCCCTCCAAAAGGACTTACTCTAGGGATAAAGCCTTCCGCATTCCTTACTTGCCTCCAGGATTATGGAACACGTAACTCAGTAACTGTGAACAACTCCTGTAATTCTCCCATGAAGTTTTAATATGAACATAAACAGCCACATGAAATTAAAAGAGAAAGTGACTACTCCCAGCTGCAGTCCTTTAAAGTGCATTGCCTTTATGGATATTTGTTTCTTCCTGTACCTCCTTTCTCTCTCAGAATCTGCTAAGAATCTGGATTTTGAGATTTTGGCATCAGGAGAGAGTTTGGTTGATGCCAGACATTTTCCATCCCACAAACTCATGCAGCAGGCATGGAGGGAGCAGGGGAGATCATGATTGATACACTTTAAGAGTGAAAACTCTCCAAGCATACCAGCATGCAAACCTGGATCACACACCTTCAAGACACCAGTTGCTTTGCTGCTGAGAATACCTAACAATTAAAAAAGTCTGGCTAGTTCTTAATGCAACAGCAGCAGTCTGTCTGCAGGACAGACTCAGGATTTTCTCACATCAGAAATAGGCTTAGCCTACTGACCTTTGACGGCCAAGGAAGTTTGTTAATCCCTAAGGAGTGAAATAATTAATTCTGGTGGGAGATTATAAACATATCTGTATGTTTTTAAATGCTCTGTTATTACCTCTGATTGTTAGGTAAAAGGCAAGTGCACTCCCTCATGATTTGGTCACGGTATTACAGATTTAATCTTTAATTAATGTCCTCTTTCATCTGCTACCCTAGGCTTTGTGACATGACTCAGTCTCCCAGCTGAGATCATTCTTGTTTCCAGACATCAGGGGTACTGGTTGTCCACATAACTCTAAACCTAAAAACGGAAATTGCAAACAAAATACCATTGCTCTTGGTAAGAGGTTCTTATTCCTGTTGTCCTCAGGTAGGAAGCTACTGAAATTCTTACCATTTTTATTTGCAGACATGTAGTTGAATTAATGAGTTAAACAGTACCTGAAAAGAATACGTCCTTTTAAGGGTATTCTTTAAAATAGAGAATATTTGCTGAGTAGCGTGTGCAGTTAAGTGCAGCTGTCATTACACTGATGTTTTCTATAACATCTGGAGCTATAGGTAAATTGCTAGATAGCCTGCTCAGTTAACAGGACTTTCAGAAGTCCTATTGTCTAGTAATAACGTCCAAAGACCCCTAACAAAACACCTGTCTCCTATACCCTTATAGGGCTTACAGTGTCTTTGAATCATTCACCCAACAAGGCAGTTCTGCTAAATGTGCAGCTGAAAGTAGCCAACAAGAAGAAAAACCAATATTTGTGTAGATTTTTCTTTTCTTGGTTTTCTTGCCCCAGTGGTGTGCCTCCATGCAATGATGCCTCAGTGAAAGAGCATTTCCTGACTACACAAACACGGTCAGTATGAGAAACTCCTTAAAGTCAGGAAGTTCTTTGAGATTCAAGATCCCTTTTTATCCTGCTCAGAACTGACCAAGCTCATTAGAGTAAAAGTGAGAGAACAAACCACTAATTGATTGCACATCTGTGGGTCAAGACCATTTTTAAAACCAATAAAAGTGTCATTTACCTGGACACTATAAATCATAGAGAAGATATTAAAGAACAGCTTCATAAACAGTTTAATCAAAGTTCTAACAAATAATTAACTCTTGCATTAACACCGCCCAGATGTGGAAATAATATTATTAATCATCCTGGGTAGAGCAGTGCTTGTAAATAATCTTGCATAACAGTTGATATTATATAGAGTCTTTTGGCATTGAAATTTTTCTTTATATATTTTATGTGTCTAGATATAGACTGAGGTTTTGGGGGTTGTTCCTTTTCTAAGAACAGTCTCATAAAAATCCCTACTTAAAACCAAGTTTTTAGAATAACAACGATGTTAAAAGGATTTTTAGTTCCTTTAGTGTTTTGATGCATCTGTGCCCACTTGCACCAACTAATATGCGAACCCCATGAAAGGAAAATTATTCCTTGTTCATCTACAAAAGAGATCAGCTAATGTAGAATTGAGCCTGAGATTGGCAACTTGTGATATTACATTAGCAAATCTTAACATCCTTTCTCTTTAGTCCTTGTTAGTATTAATCACTTGTGCTTGGCACCAGATGCAGCAAAGGCAACCTGACTTACATGTAGAGCTGGAAAAATCTAGTAAGGGTGCTTTTCCCAGCATAAATGGAAATTTTGAGGGAAGTTAGAGGCAGTTTGAATAAAATTCATCATCATACTGGACATCTGCTAGGTTAGAAAATCGTGTTCTATTGACATGCTACTATTACTGTGAAAAGTTCATATGAGTCCCTCAGGCATTTCCAAAAGTTATGCATATGATAACTGCCATTTTTCCCAATTAGTTGTGAAAACAAACCTTAATTTTGGAGGGTAAAATGTCTTTTTCATCTCTGACAATGTATACCTCATGGCTACAAAAGGATCAGCAAGATTTTAAAAAAAATAGCCAG
Source organism: Irena cyanogastra (assembly GCA_013397155.1). Classification (NCBI taxonomy): domain Eukaryota; kingdom Metazoa; phylum Chordata; class Aves; order Passeriformes; family Irenidae; genus Irena; species Irena cyanogastra. The sequence continues at coordinate 1,047,401 of VWZV01009463.1, read as the reverse complement.
GTGGTCTGAATCTTTGGAAAAGCCCTGCTGAGACTCATAGCATCCTGATATCAGAATATCCACCCTATTACTGTCCTCCCAAATTATCACATCATATCCAAATTCCGAGTAAGTTGACATAAAATCCTGTGGAATTCTTGCAAAAAACAAAACAAAACATAACAAAAGAAAAAGCCAGACAAAACAACAACAACAACAACAAAAACAATGAAAATCAATAAACAAACAAACAAACAAAACCCCAAAACTAAATCAAACAAACAAAAAACCCCAACCAAAGGTATATAAAATTTTAAAAATACAATGCAGAGACCTGACAGATTATGTTGTCTATCCCTGCTCTCAAGGAAGTTCAGCCATCTGTCATTTCTCTGAAAGACAGTCATTTCACATGCAGTCCAGAGGGATCAGGATTCAACCCCATGACTTCCCCTGTAAGACCTAAGGTCTGCCACTGGAATCCATTAACTGAAAGTATTTCCCTTTATTACCTTGCTTGCAAGAAGGCTTTTGTAGTTCTTCAGTATCAGCACCTTGGCTGTCAAAATCTTACCTGTCTAAATATATCTGGCTTGAATTAGTAAAGCCATATTTTAAAGTTGCTCTTTGACTACCAGTTCTGTGATGAGTTCACAGATTTTTCCAAGAAGATTGGTAATTTTCTGATCAATTGAATAGCCGTAACACAAAGTTGCTTTGTTTCCTTCTCTTCCCCAAAATGTGTATTACTGATTTCTAGTTTGAGGAATTTTTTTCCAGACTTCTTTGTGATTTCAACTGTTTTGTCTAAGGCATTTTGGATAGATAGTATTGACTTCTGAGGTACATGTTCATGAAGCCTCCATGGATGCCTTCATGGACCCTCATGCAGCTCCACTAAGTGTCAAGACACTGATCTCAGTCCTTGTGTTCCTAGAAAGTAAAAATTATTCCAGAAGATAAGTGGCATCAGACATTGCAAAAAGGACAACATATGCTCTCTTAAGAGAATAGGTCTCCAAATACATTTTGTGGAAGGCTACAATATTAATTTTAATCCACTATTGCTTATAATATTTTTGAGACCATGAGATTTTTGAGACCATCCTGAGATCACAGCAGTTTCTCAAGCAAGGATTGTAGAAAACAACTGATGGACTGCCTTAGATTCCTTTTGATATGCTAGTGGAAGAGAAATCATGTGAATTGTTGCACTTTACATGGATATTTCTTCTCCAACATGTAATTTCTTATCAGAAGTGTGAACACAGTTTCCTGAGTTTTCACAAACTACATCTGGAATGCATTGTTATCTGATTTTAATGAAATGCAATTCTAGAACACCTCTTTTTTTAATAACTTATAAATTCATGTCCTCACTTCTCACACTATTATCTTTTCTTTAGCAGTTAGGTGCAGGAATAAGACTAATTTCTACTGAACATATCGTTTAAGTTCTGTAATCATGTCTTATACTGGTATAACGTGAGGTCTTCATATACAGCTCCATCTTATTTTGCTTTCCTTCTATAAGAACACTGTTTTGATTTTTTTCTCTCTTTCTTGTAACTTAATGAATTTAATGCTAAGTACTTTTTGTCATTTTTCTTCTCATTAAATAGCAGTGAAGATTAATTGCTTAGTAAAAGCAAACACAGACAACTTACTCAGGAGTACAGATAAGAGTTACTTCATCTGTCATGTGAAAAAACCACATCGGAGTTTTGAACAAATAAATGCAAAGCAAAATAAAAACTGGCAATCATTTCCTTTTTTAAAAAAGTGGGATTTTTAACTTTTGGCAAAAAAATTGATCTGGCTGATTTTTTTCCTTCTCAAAGAATATATGTAAGCAGGGTGATTCTTCCTCGATGGCTTCCTTTTTGTACTATTCCTTGGTCTGTAGAGAAACTGCTAGAGACATGAGGCTGTCTGATTCCTCAGAACTGCTTCAAAGTCCAATGCCTCCTGTCCACAGGGGACCTGTGTCACCCTTGCCACAGAGAACAGAAATGCAGAACTACAGCTAGTGATTTTCTTTACCCAGGCAAGAGCAGACATGTCTCTAACAGAACGCTTTTATCTCATCCAATCTTATTCAGATGAGAGAAAGATTTACAGCTAGTCCAGAGTAGCCATCTCTTTGACAGCCCCTGTAACATTCTCTATTCAAACTCAATTTTATTCAAATTTTAGCCAAATTGTGTACTTTATTGAAAAAACATCAAAATTTTATCTGTATTGAAGAGTTAAGGATAAAATAGATATTATTTATTATTACACTGTAATTTCATCTCTACTTTTCTTACTCCTTAAAATATCAACTCCTTTAAAAATCCATTATCTTTTTCTGGCTAACCCCTGAATTAACAACTTTTCTCCTAATTCTTTTTTCGAGTATCTCCCATTTGATTGTCCACGTATTTTGACGGATTCAGAATAGTAGTTCACAACCTTGTGGATACTAGTAGCTAATTCAAGCAGGAGGTGAGTCAGTAATCAAGCATGGTTGGTTCACCAGGTGACATCCCTCTTGAGAAATGCAAGATGTCCAAAAGGTAGGTTGTATGTCCAAATCAAACTTGCTTTGTTGCGACATCTTTCTCTCAAGCCTTCCCAGTGATTAAGTTATCTCAGTCTGTTTTGTCAAGGAGACCTGGATCAAGCAAATCTAAACACATAAAATTAGGTGGGATAAATATTGCTGTTTTTCCCTTTCATTTCCATGGTGTTCAGCAGAAATGAAATTTGTACTTTCCACGGAGAAAAAAAAGAGCCATTATTGTGCAGAATAACTCTAATAGGAAGAAGCTACTCAACTCTTGTTTGCAACATAAAAACACGAAACTGAAAAGATCTGTATGAATCCAGTCCCCAGAAAACTCTGGAACAGGCTACTGAAGAAGCCCATAAAGCATCTACTCTACTTGCAATGGCACATGATGCTTCCACATTAGCTAGCTTAGGAATTTTAATAAGAGGTCAAGAGCCATAGCAATTAAGTGTCACAGGACTAGAACAGGACAGATTATGGGAGTTGTCAATGACAGAGCTATCTGCAACAAGAAGGAATTTGTTGAAGAAAACTTGCAGATGGTGGGGAAAATCTGTTGTCCCTCCCAGACTGACTTAAGGAAAGATTCTCTGTGACTGCACTTCTGGCCAAAGGTGTTAATGCTGAACGTGTAAGGAGCATACACTAGAAATACACCTGGCAGTTTTAATGTCAATAGAAACACAAAGACACTTTGTGCTGCAAGCCCAGGGTTAGGAAAGAGGTAGAAAAATTAAGAAAGAGGCAGGAAGAGCCTTTTGTTCCACTCCAAAGACAAGCAGCAGAAACTGACACATAGATCAATATAATGTTTGAATTCTCTTACTGTAGAGAATGTAGAAACGTAAATAAAAGTCCCTTTTTCTTACTCCTTCAGAGGTAGTAACACAAGCAATATGTAAGAACTTAATTTTCTCCCTGAGATTTTTCTATATAATCTTTCCAAAATGTTTCAAACTCAGTTTTAAAACCCTTTAGGTTTTTCACATTCAGGACATTATTCTGAAACCATGTTTTCTGACACTGTTTCCAAATTACATGTATTTATTACCAAGATATGCATTTTATCTTGGGACGACACTGCCCTTTAATTGAAACAAATCTCCTTTATGCTTTCTCTGTGATGGCTTTTTTTTATTTTATTTTATCTAGGTCAAAAGGTCATATACTTTAAGCAGATGAAATTAAATTCTTCACCCTTCTTTCTGTTTTATCTCAGTGACTCTGATGATAACCAATCTGGCTTTAACATTCACTTTGACCTGTATGTTGCTAGTTGATTTTTGTTATCAATCTGCCTGTATATCTCAGGGCAGACTTTGGGGCAACTTGGTCTATATTTGGTTAGAACATTTTTCTTGAAAGCAAGATAAAATCTCACCTGATTGTTTTACATCAACTTTTCCACTCATACCTGATGCTACTCACCAATGGTGTGTTCTGTGCTCTCCCCCTGTTCCCTCTCTTCTTCAGGGCCTGTTTTACCCCAGACCTAATAAGTATCTAAAAGCACAGAACTGTGAACCCAGTTATGACAAGTACCAGATAATCACAAAAAAAGCTCTGCACCTGATCCAGACAGCAAGTGGAAGTCATTCTCAGAGAAAGTAGCAGAGCAAGTAATAACAGAAATAGACATTTTAGTAGACCAAATTGCACTATGTATTGTTTCTACCTAAGTTAAATCACAAGTTTAAAGCAGAGAAAACCAAAGGAAATGACTGTAAGCAAAAAGTGTAGAAATGCTTCTTACCTCTGGCAGAAGTGGCTACAGGGCGCAATGTTAGGCTGGTTTAGGTAACCACAGCACAAAAAAATTAAGCTAAAATTAGATCTGATTGCCAAGACAGGATGTGACCAGCTATGCATATCTACTTCCTCCACTTGTAATGCAGTTTCATTTCAACAGTAAGATTATAAAGGTAAGGCTTGTCTTTGAGGCACAGCTCCCTGGCCCTCTGTTTATCCTGGTACTCCCACCTGGAGGTGCACTGAGACCATCATTCTGCACCATATTATCTAGAAGTTTAGGCAATGTTTATTCCTAAGAGACCAGCCTCCTGCGTATGTTTCTTAACAATTTAGAATGCATACATTTCTGGTATCAAAAATCCTATCTGCAAATGAAATTCTGAAATGTCATTAGGGAGGTACTTTTCCTTCCAGCAACATTTGTCCTGTTTTATTTTATTCTCTATATTAATTTCTCAAAATTTTGGAATGAAGAAGTTCTAAATCAGTTCTAGAGCCAATTCCTTGAATAATTCACAGAGATTAAGTAACCACACAGTTTATTTCACTGATAAATTAGAACAACTGAAAATTGTTTGTGATCAGTTGCAAAGTGCTCTTGAAGGAAGTTACATTTGACTCATAATTCAAAAAAAGAGATTCTGGCATTATCATCAATGGTTATCTGAAATCAGCTGAATGTTTACTGGCATTTAGAAGAGAAAGCAGAGAGAAATGTGGTTGGGGTTTATTGCGTCATAAAGGCAGCAGGAAAGGTGAACAGAGAACTCTTCATCAACTCCACAGCACTGGAACTAAGGCAAGCTCAATGAAACCAGTAGGAGATTGGTTTAAACAAAGATAAAAGGAAATACTCGATTACACAGCAGACACTGGACTTCTGCAATTCCCTGCCAAAGAAGCTCATAAAGGCAGAGGTTATCAATGGGTTCAAAAAGGGTTTAGACAAAGTCATGAATAACTGGTTCTTTAACAGGACAGGCAGAAATATACCTTGTAACACCCCTAATATTTTTGCATCCTGCAGAAACACACAGGTAGAAGAGAAAATGGCCAGACTCACATAGCAATAGCATCTGCTATTGCCTCTCTCGTAGCATACTGGGCTAACTGGAATTTCTGGTCTATTGTAGTAGAGAATGTCTAATATTCTTAAGAAAAATCATTGTTTGTGCCCTCTTCTGGATGCACTTGCTAGGTGTTCATTAGTACTATTTCCCTTCATGGTATTAAAGAAAATCTTTGTGTGTAAGATAGCATAAATTGATTGGTCTACTTTTTAGAGATATTGACTGAAACTAAGTGAATCTATAATATTATATTATATATGTAAATGAGCTATACTTGATAGCTGTACATTTTAAGTGTTAGATACTAAATTACTTGAGGTATATTCATAGAAGAATTGATAAAGAAAGGATAAAAACCCAAACAAAACCCAGTTTTGGTCCTAGGGCAGAACTGTAGAAATGATGGATGTATCAGTTGTAACAATCTGAGATGGAGACACACATAAAATTAATTATTACTAGATTATCTGTGCCTCATCCTGAAATAGCAGTCCAATCACATATCTTTAAAAGCCTGATAAGCAGGCTGATAAAAAATCAAACATACAAAACTGACACAGATTAGTGGCACAGTGCTGAAAATGTGCAGCGTGAACCTGTTTTGTTCACAAAAATCAAAAAAGTCTCCTGTAATTCTACAGAAAAGTGAGCTCACAAGATCTTAAACCAACGTGTTATTTCATGTAGGGGCATGGCACAGTTCTAAGATGATATCTGATTGCAAAGGGCAAATACAGATGTCATGGAGACATATGCTCATGCTGTAAAAGAGAAGTCTGTTTTGCTCTCTTGAGGAATCACAAGGCAGAAGGCAGAATTCACAGAGTTTTCCAACCAATCCAGCCACTTGGATGGATGAGAGACTATCTCATGTACATAGAGCAGATTATAGAGACTCCTACTCTTTAGCTTTGGTCATATTTCATCATTTACAGAGAGATTTTAGGAACAGTATATATACAGCTCAAAGATTACCCAGCAATTGGTTAAAAAAACCCCATGAATAGCTGGAACTACCATACAACATTGTTGCTCACCATTTTCCTTCAATTCCCTAATTTTTTTCTTGCTATTTTCTGTTGTTGAGTTAACAGCAATTACCACCTCAACAACTACACTTTGCCTGTCTTACTACTTTTCTCATCTTACGTGGCTATTGCTCAGGTCTTGCAGCTCAGAAATAATCTTCTCAAAGCTCTACATCACCAATGTAATGCACCAAAGTGGACTTGAGGTCACAGAGCTGAACCTGAATCCTTGGGCTGACTTACATCTCCTGTCTGGGTCATTCTTTGAGTAAGCTGTCTCTGAACTCCTCTTTCTTCTGCCAAGCCTATGCTGTCCCATTTCTTTGCACAGTTCTTAAAACCTGTATTTGCCTTTTCTGCCTGTACACAGCAGTGTAGCATGATTTAATTACTGCGTACGAAATCCATTTCTCATGCTGATGTAAAAGGTTACTTAAAATGGTGCCCACCTTTGCTTGCAAATCTAACATCAAATGATTGTAAAAATAATTAAGTAATTAATTCTCCCAGTTGACAAGCCTGTGTCTGACTTGAGCCATAAATGAAATACCAAACAGAAAACCAGGAAAACCATCCTGCGTATTGTGGGATGAAGGCTGGTGTCTGAATTTAGATTACAAATCTAGGCTCTAAACATCTTACTTGCCACAGAAGTATTTACCTAGTATCCAGCTGATAAGTGATCAGTTGCTAAGTGGCAGAGGCAGGCTGTGTTAATGCAGAAATCAACCATAATCTATAAGAACAGCATCATGATAATAAGCAATAAGCAAAGGTCCTTCCAGTGTGGTTTCTGCATCATGCTGTTCATAAATGGTCAGGTGCTCAGAATGCAGAACTTCAAATCACAGCTTCAGGCAAGGCATCCTACAGTGTAACTCCTCACAACATGCTGAGGACACAGTGAAAATACACATTAGTCAAGATTCAGTGGGCAGTCAAGAATTAAATATTTTTGCAATTATCATTGAGTCTTGGCATTCAAACATTTTAGAATGCCAATGTGGTCAAAATTCTGTGAAGAAAAACCAAGAGCATAGCATATGGCATGCTTTGCTTGTGTAGTGTTCATTTTATCACAGAGGCCTAAAGTTTGTTGATTATAGTGCTCCTGTGACACTTATGTAGTTATTACAAGCCAATTCAATAACAGCTTTTTTAGCACTAGTTTGTGTAACTTATGAATACATGAATACATGCACCATGCTATCATCTGGAATTTAAATTCACACTTAAAAATAACACCAAAATAAACAAGCACATGAAGCAAGTAAGAATAATTCTGAAGTCAGAAAACTGAGAAGATGAATATGAAATTGTCACAGGCTGAGCACAAGGAGATTTTCCTAGTGACAGAGTTACCCATTTTTGTGATCAAACTTTTCATTATACTTTGCAAAGAAGCTGCTTAAGGAATCTGCACCTGAGACTTTATTTCTTTGTTGTTCTATGCACAACATAGTATTTCTGCATACAATATAATCAAGTGCAGGAAGCTACTTCCTATTAGAGGTATTAAAATTAATGGGTTTTTTCCCTCTGGTCATCATTATTAAAAAGAAAGACGCATTGCACATTCATATCCACAGAGGAAAGTGACCAAAAAATTTACATTTAATTCAGAAATGGTAGACTCCTAATAAAGGAGCAATTCTAAAAGCAGAACATACACACACAATTTTAAAATTCTTTACTAAGAAAAATGGCAAAAAAGGCAATTTACCAATGGGCAATCCTTTCGTTTGTTTTCTAGGTAGCACTGTGACTGAAAACCTCAGGTCAGATTGCATTTTCATTTTCAGCTCCAAAATTTAAGAATTCCCAGAGATTTCTGCAGCATCTTCTGAAGCTTGAACAGTTACAGACTGCCTTGGATTGTTAAATTGTCTTGTATTTGGTGACAAGCAAACATATCACAGGTGCAGAGGCTTTGGCCAGCTCAAAGAAACACTTTTTCCAGAAAAATACCTAACGTACAACATCCTTGGCAGGAAATGTAACAACTAGATGATACCAGACCATCCCTTTCCTTTTGTATAAAAGAATCTGTTACCAGATAACATCTCTTCATATTTAATTCTTAATAAAAACAACCATAAAGATCAGGAAATGTTTTTATTCTTAAATAGCAAAGCTACTTTAAAACAAGTTGTAATCACTTGTTACATATTGCTTAACAGTTTAAACAGCAGTGATTGAAAGAACATATCCATGGTCGTTCTTTCAAAAATGAAAGCCTATTTTCTGATCTGCTGTCATTTAAAATAAGTATGAAAATACATATGTCACTATAAACCTGCACTAATATTAATTTGGAAATTCCAAGTCAAAATTATTTTAAGGGCACTCTGCTACGAAAACCAAAGGGATGTTCTGAAGAAGTTTATCTTGCAGCAGGTTACAGCCCAGTGCACTGCAGGCTCTTTCTTTGTTCTTAACTTCTGAACACCAAGTTCAAAGATGCACAGTTCTCCTGCAAGTGCTTTCTCAAAATGAATGAAGCCAGAAGTCCTGGAAAGGAGGCCAGGACTGCTGACAGCGATGACAACTAAGAATGTCATTAATAAATAGTAGGATTTACCCTGCTAAGGCACAGGTATGAAGAAGTGTTAGGTGAAAAAAAAAAAAGAAGAAGCAAGAGGCAATAAAAAAACATGGCTAAGGCTTTAACAGGTAAAAGGAGCTGAGGTAAATGAATCCTACTGGGAAGAGATAAGCAGCAGAAACCACGATCATTTCCCTGCAGTCACTGTGGTAACACGTGATAATTATTCCACTATCAGAAAAGACCTTTGAAAGCCACTGGCAAGACCCCTCCTGCTTGCAAAGATACTCAAGCTACCAGTGCTCTAGTACAGACAGCCCTAATCCCATTGACAACAGCAACAAAGCTGAGTGAACTGCACAGTAAAAAATCACTTCCTAAGATTTTTCTTCAAGTGCTGAAAGTGAAGCACCTTTATGCACAGAACTGCTTTCAAAGGGGAAAAAAAATCATGAACTACTATGCTATTTATCTGATGTCAGCTTTATATCTCTTCTTTTTCTGGTCTTACCACTACAAGACTTTTTGCAAAATCTATTGAAATGCTGCAAGGGTGGTGTTTCCAGAATAGTCTGCTCATGTCTGATTTATTTTTGTTCTAAAAATCAGTTTGATGGTCTAATCTCTCATCACTTACATAGGAATCCCTGAAGATCAGCAGGATGTCACTTGCAGGCTTTTATATCAGCTATTGCACTTCCCTGATTCATAAAGATGTCACTCACTTTATCTGATACCATAGACTCAAATGATACCTTGCCCAGAGCATCCCATGGTACTTGCATACGGTGTGAAAGATCCTGATTTTTGTCTCAGACCTTTCCTCTACTTTAAAGTCCCTTATTTATGCATTTGAAGCTGTTTTGTGCCCAAGTGCCATGGCCCCTCATTTTTCCCAGAAATCCTCCAGTGCCCATCACTTTGTCAGAGCCCTCTTGTACCCTGAAGCTAAGCCTCAGAAGGGGGGGAGATGCCAAGAGGCCAGAAGATGTTCCCCCTTCAAGGCTGGTAACACCCTTTGTTGAAGGTGTTTCTGCTCAGATCCTTCCATCCTCCACTCTGGCCTTTTCCACCATCTGCTGCAAAGTTCAGGGGGGCAGCACTGGGGATCCTGATGAGACCTCCCTGCCCAGTCAGTCTCCCTGGTGGTGGCCTGGTTTCAGAATTTATGTAATTAAAGGTTATCAGGAAACCTACAATAGCATACATGGCTTATTCTTTTTTTCTTTCCTCAGTCTTGGTTAGCTACAGTTGGTCAAGGCTAAAGAGAGTGAGGTAACATCCCTTTGGTTTGTCTCTTTATGTCACTCTTTTCTTATCAGAATTACTGTAGGTACATATTCATCTGTGAGTTTCATAAAAATATTTTAATCTAAAATACTTCTTACTTAGCATAATCTCATACAATGAGAACATTTGCCTGGCATTTTAACTGTGAGATGGCCAGCCATGGAGTGACAGACCCTGTGCCTCACGCTGGGCAAAACAGCAATGAAGTAGGAGCCACCAAGGATGTCTCCATGGTGAGTGATAGACCATCTGGGGTGTCTTCCACCCCACACACACAAAGATCCTCACCTGTCAAAACCATAAAACGTTATAACAGTAATTTTCAAGGTAACAAAACCTCCTGATGGACCTGTCTTGAAGAGTAACTCACTGTATGAAAGGAGAGTGAAAACAGCATGTAAAGACAGGACACCCAAAACTGCCTGACCTGAGAGAAGGTTACCCCAAAACAGGAAATGAATAATGACAATGTTTGCTTACTATAGGGATCTGTTGGATTAAGCAGCAGCCAGGGGGCTACCAACAAGCTTTTGAGAAAAGAGCTTGAGAAGTATAAAAAATGGAAGGAAACTTGTGACTGTGGGTTGACATGCGGGTGTGGAAGGCACTCACCACTGCAATTTGAGCCCTGGCTCAGATGCTGCCAGGAGTCATCCCGCTGCCATTATGTCCTGTATCCTCCCAAAATCCTTCTGCAGGAGCAGAAGAACCCACAGCTTGGAGCCCATGGAGTTCCTTATTTCCAGCACACGGATTAGCAGGTGGCAGAGACCTGCACTGATCACATAAAGACACAGGAACCCCCTCTCCAGCAGGAGAATATGCATAGCCACAAGTGAGGGGTGCACTTGTCACCCCCTGTCCTGTAAGAGAGGGGTGTGCACACCTAGGTATGCTCCTGTGGGACTAGAAATGGTGGAGATTAGGGACTTTAGCAATTTATAGGTGTGTTTAACATCCTGCAAGTGTTCTGCACTCTGGTTTATCTGTCAGCCTGTTGATATTGATCCAGAAGGTGAAGTTCACAGAGTGTCAGCTAATTATGTGTCATTAATAAATCAGTACACCACTTAGATCCTGATCTGAGTTAAACCACTTAAGTGAAACAAGTCTTGCTTGCCGCAGTCCCTGGTGTTAAAAAAGTCATATGCTATTAAAAACACAATGAGCAATTAGCTTAAGTACCCCTGAATTGCTCTCAAGTTACAATAGGTCTTTAACTCAGATGATTGACTATTTCATTTCCTAGCAGAAACATGGTTAGAAGTTAACATGCTTCTTCTTGATGTTCTAATTATCTCAAAGACAGTTGCTGGCTACAGTCCTGTGCATTCCTGTGCCATTCCTCTCTTTATGTTGTCACCTTAATATGAGCTTGTATCACAGAAAGGAAATTTCTTATTTCCAAATTACGTTTCAGTAGGTAGTCTCCTTTCACATGCATTGGTGTAATTTGCAGCCCAGATGTTGAACCTGGGAAAATACCTCCCAGACGAACAGTCTCTAATTTCTCATAGTTGTCATGCTATAACTAAAGAAATTAAAAATAAGTGATGAGCTGAGAGAGTGCAGAAAGAGCAGAATTAAATTCAAGTTCCCCGTTCAACAAAAGCATTGAAAAGTAAAATGTAGCTAAAGCTTTTGGATCCTCAAGTATGAGCTGAAAATCAATAGGCTTCAACAATTAGTTTCAGAGAAACAACACATCCCCTAGAATCTTATTAAAGATATTACTCATGAAACATGGCAAATAAATTTAAAACATATAATTCAAATGTCCCATGAAAGAAATACACATATAATCGTTATGAATTTAACAGAAAGAAAATAATAAAGCTATTGGTCACCTAAAGTTTTCAACCTAAAAAGAAGCTCTAGCAAGGGGCCAGCCCACCAAGGACATGCTTGCATCTGCAGATCAGGACCTCAGCAGGAACAAGCTCCATTTCAGAGGAAGATCCCTGTATGAAAGACCTCCTTTCTATAATGGAAGGACTAACATCATTAAACTGTTTTACTGCAGATAGGCAAGGGCACATCCCTAATTTGCCTAATCTACCACCCCGTTTCTTGAGAGGTTAGATCCATCACATTCATTTTGTTACCCTGCAGTTACTTAAACCAGCAGGATCTTGTTTTGTGGTTAGTGGTGGCTGTTGAGGTGAAAATTAATGGTTTCTGGAAACACTTGCCTATGGCCATATCCTTTGAATTGTCTTTCTTTGACACCACTTTTCAGCCTGAAAACATAAAAAGTCTTGCATTCTTCATGCAAAGTTGCTACTCACTCTTTAGATTAGAAACAATCTTTTCAGTGAGATGTAGATGTTATTAAGTATAATGGGTTTATGATTAAGTCTCTCCTACAATTCCAAAAAATCCACAAATCCACAAGTAAAAGTTAATAACCAACAAGAGAAACATAAAATTATAATTTTCAGAGCTATATTGGAAAACAGAGCTCCAATAAAACACTATAAAACTTACTTATAGGAATATATATAAAAACCCAATTACATGATCAATATGCTTTATGATTAAGAAGAATAAAAGCTACACATCTTCAAACTAATTTTAAGATGTCCCTGATGGATTCACAGTCCTATTATGTGGCCTTTGGCTAAAACTACATCAGCAGCATTTCCAAAGGTACAAACGAATAGCGACCATTTGTAAAATAAATGATCTGGCCCATTATCTAGCTAAAGCTATGGAACTGGATATGATTTAACTGTATTTACTACCATACAAAAAAAAAAAATTAAGTAAGTTAAACCCAAGACTACACTGGGCAGAAACACAGAAACAGAAGCATTAAGTTAACAGTGTCTGATAACTGGCAAGACCAAATAGGTACTGTTCCAATTAATTACAATTTCCATTTGATTCAAAGGTGCTTTGACAGCAGCAGGCACCACCAACTATTAATTTGGGCTGTGAAGACATATGGAACCAAGGACAATCAAATCTACAGTACATGCATTAAAAAAGTTATCTGTTAGCTTTGCAGTCTTTCTGGATTTTGCCTTCAAGTGTGAGCTAGAAGATTCTTTATCTAGGATTTAAAGATGTCAGCAACAACTGGTGGGAATCCCCAGTGCTGCATCAAACCAGTTATCTATCTGTAGCAATTTGTCCACTCTGGTAAAATATCACAAATGGTCATTTGACCTGGTTTGTGCAGAAAAAGAAACAGAAAAGATATCACTAAAACAAACAAACAAAACCAGAACCAAACCCACAAAAATACATACACATTAAAAAAACAAAACAAAAGCAAACAAGACAACAACAAAGAAGCCCAGATCCCTTCACCACATAAATGTAAGAGCAATTAAAATTCATATTCTGTCCTAGAATCACAGAATGTAGAGCCATGGCTGAAGTACCCATTATTATTGTTTTCCAATAGACCTTCTCTTAAACATTGCTGTTTCACTTTGTGAAAGTGAAGTAATTATTGTTTAACACTATTATTGTTTCACTGTAATTGCAAAGACTGAACAACTCATCACAGCTAAGGCAACCACAATGATTACATGAACCTGCAGCTCACACAGTTTTGGCTAATGACATAATCTGAGTACAGCTACAACATAATTAGAGGATTCTGCCCATTACTAGAAGGCTGGGACTTAAGGTGTCTTTAAGTAGCCAATTAGGAGACCAAAAATGCACTGTTATCGTAAGAAACAGACTTAACCTGTCTGGATACCATGTTTGCTCTGTGTCCTTCTAAACATTTGTTTGGCTTATCTACCATTTAAAAATTATACCCAAACTATCTGGGATGGCTTCATGTTCAAGCTGGGATTTCCTTCATGAGGAAATGGCCTCAAGTTGCAGCAGCAGAGGTCTAGGTTGCATATTTGGAAAAATTTCTTCATGGAAAGGGTTGCCAAACATTGGAACAGGCTTCCCAGAGAAGTGGTTGACTCATCAGCCCTGGAGATATTTCAAAGACTTGCATATGTGGCACCATAGGACATGGTTTAGTGGTGGGCTTGGCAGTGTTAGGTTAATAGCTGGGCTCAGTGATCTTTTCCAACCTAAAGGAGTCTATGTATTTTGAAATAAAAGCAAAAGCTGAACAAAAATTAGAAGTAAAAAGTTTTCAGGAGGATCATAGTTTAATTCTCAATGAGATAATATTGCCACATAAAATTACTTTCTCATGTGCCAGATCAGTCATATCTAAGTGTCAAAGGGGACTGACACAAAAAAACCCCTTCTATCACAGATAGTCACAGAATCACATGTCAAACTACCCTGACCTTGTGACTTGCATTTGCTTAGTGGACTCCCATCTTTACCAAAAAAAGTGTAAAGGAGATGTTACTGTGAGGCCTCTAATTCTGCAAGTGATGAATAGTATTTGAGTATTTGGTTATCTGTTCATTGGCCAATAGCTTTTGAGAGGACTGGAGTGTCTCTGAAGCTTAATCCAATTGTATGTCCTTCTGTGTACATCTGCAACTGATGAAGTGACATGTGACATCTTCTCTTTATTAGAGACCATTTTTAAGCTAAAAGAAAAAACTCTCACTTAGCTTGCCATAATTTTCCATACAAGTTTCCCAGATGTCACCATTTGCCACCTTCTGGTCTACAGTTCATTGGAATAATGCCCCTTCAAGCCATCCTTTTTCTTACATGTGTGAAGCTAAAGACTGAAAAAGTACAGAGCACCAGGGAAAAAAAAATTCAAGTACAAAGACCATTATAACTGGCACTCTGATCAGCCAGAACCAGGGCACAGGTCGCAGAAAGTTGTCAAAATACTTCAGCTGAATCAAATCTTTCAATATATGAATTACAGAGATTAGAGATTCTCACATAGGGAATTCAGGTTTACCTATCCCTTCCTGCTAAGAGAGAATGCAATACATTGACTTAAACACTCTCAGATATTTCTCTCAGCTTATCCACCACATAAGGTGATAGAACTACTTGTCTTCAGAAACACGTAAATTAGAAAATTTTACTCTGTTTAAATACTGTTCTTAATTTGTTAATCTTATCATCTGCTTATAAAGGGAGATGTTGATAAACTATTTGATTTTTAAATTATATTCAGATACATATCTAATCCAATAATTTCCTTCAAAGAAACAGTGAATGCTGTTTTCTGAGAGTTCACATATAAACATATAAAAAGCTTAATCTTGTCTTAAAGATACTTGCCTTATTTGTCCAGCACTATTCTGACATGGTAAGGGAGATGTGAATGTAAGGGTGGAACACAGAATTATTGAGCAGGTAAGAGTTACAGTGAGAATATGTTCCATTTTATAAACATTGATTGTATTTCCTTTTATTTTAATAGCTAAGGATGTTATTCCCAGAATCCTTCATGTTATCATTATTTGGTCAGTATTTGTCATAGAAGTTAGCTTTGAAAAGGGATTTAAAAAGGAAGTAATAAAATCCTTTAAAGCCAGTTGGGAGGCAAGGTCATCTTCAGAGAAGCACAGATAAAAGCAGCAAAGCCAAGATCACTGCAAAGGGGAGACCTTCACTATCACCTAAGATACATTAAAAAAATAACAACAGATAGGTCCAAGAAGAGCTTTGAAGCTGAGCCCCATTACTGCATGTGAGAGCAAGAAGCAAGAAACAGAAATAGGTGAGGGAGTAAAGAAGCATGTCAGAACAGGATGTACCAGAGGAAAGCAAGGATCGGCAGGGAAGGGCAGGCCTAGGGAATAGGCTACAGCAATGCAGGTTGCTTTGGTGTCATCCATGTGAAGCAGGTAAATCATGTCTGGTTCTAGTGGAAGGACATACCAACCTGGACCAACTCAGTGTGAAGCAGTCTATTATCTTCCTGTAAAACAGGCTCCTTGTCACTAGCAAACTTTTACTAATTTCATTACATGTGTGCTAGAAATCACAGCCCAAGTGCATTGCCCTGCCCAGGGCAGACCTATCAGTGCAGTCATGGCCCAAAGGGGGTATCTCTAGCAGGGTATAGTACAACAAGAAAAGAGAGTAATGGGGAAAACCAGAGGTATAGATCACCTCCTAGAGGAGGAACATTAGATATGCCAGGGTTTGTCATCTTGGGAGATATTGTAAGGAAGAGGATATCTATAAAACTCACCAGTACAGTAGCTGAGTATGGATCAATTGCACACTTACTCTTCTTGTAAGGAAAGCATCATTTGAAGCTGGGAGAAGCCATGTTCAAAATGGAAAAGGTCCCTTCCCATGCAACAACTGTGTTGTAAACTGGACAAGTATCATGAGAAGAAATCTACTGTCTTACTAAACAGGCAGAAAACATGCCATCAGCTGCAGGTGGCTGGGGAATTGGAGAGTATTAGGAGGCATTCCCACATAGGTTTAGCCTGACCTGATGGTGGCTGCTCCTGCAGGCTGCAGGATATTGGGCTGCAATATTGTAAAAGAACAAGATTGCATCTTGTTCTTACATAATAGTGCAATTCACTGCATTTCATTAAAAATGTAGCATTGTTTCCTTAGGAAGAGGAGTATCATAATTCTCAAAATATTTTGCAATTCACAATTCAAATTTTACGCACAGCATTTGGCTGTTGCTAAACAATTTGTGTTGAAAGGTTTTCATTTTACTGCATCTTCACTTTTGAAATATGAAGGTGATACATCATCCTAATTGCAGACGCAGTTAGATCCACATGAATGCTAGAACTGGTGCAATCTTTCCCTGTATTTCTAAAGTATTTAATTACTGCAGTGATAGACATATTCAAGCCCTGACTAATGCTGGCATTTAACATTTTTGTTTATATCAGATGTAAGATGGTGGTTGATTCAGGATACAATTAAGACTTTTTTTTCTGTAAATGGATGGAATTTGTTCTTGTAGTTGTGCTACTGTCACCTGAACATCCTTCTGCATCCAAACTCCTCTCTTCCTGTATTAAATGTCTTATGAGTCCTGAGGACATCTTGCACCCTCATGAGGCTGTACAGCCTTGTTACCTAAAATACACTGATGCAAACAGAGTGAGACAGCATAGCAGACAAACTGCACATCTTATCATTCATTGAATGCAGGTAACATAACACCCAGTATTCCAGCTTGTCCAAAACAAACACATTCCAGAGAGCCTGTTGTGGTTTAGGAACGGTATTCTCCAGTTTAGCACCACTGCAAAAAATTAACCCTGTCCTGGTCGAAGCCATGACAGGGCCTAAAAGCAGGGCAGATATGAAGGCTACATTTCTTTCTCATACTCTTTCACTGTCCATTAAGCAGGTTAGCAGGTGAGAAGAGATCCCAAAGTTAATTATTATCAGAGAAAGCCTGTCCCAGTGATCTCAAGGCAGGCTTTGTAATGGTCTTTAGAGACATGAACTTCATGCATCTTATAGATAAACTCTGAGTAACCTAAGTAGAACTGAACAGTCCATCACCCAGTGTTTCATGCAGGAAATCTCTCAAACCTAGTGCACCATCATATAAATTCTCACACAAGATAAAAGGATAGGTTCTACAGGGCAGGATCCTGCGGTCTGCTCATCACTTCACTTTCCCTTGTCTCCAACCAACCTCCTATTCTAAACACCCTCCAACTCTCTCAAGTTGTCAGGTCCCTCAGTGGTGTTTTCCCAGGTTATATCTTGAATATCTTGAGCTAATGCCTGAAGCAAGCCCCCACAGTAAAGAAATCTGTGAGCAAAATGTGGTTATCTGCATCATTGTACCCTATCACACATGGCTGCTTCCCAACGGTTTTCTCCCTCCCCACCCAACCTCTGCCTCCATTCCGACCTTCCTGCCTCACCGTGCCTCCTCCCAAGCCCCTTTTCTCACCAGGCTTTGTTTTCATTCTGACTCTCTCACCGTTTTAAGCTCGCCTGTTAATTCTTTACTGTGAGAGTGGTGAGGCACTGGGGTTTCCCAGAGAAGTTATGGATGCCCCATCTCTGGAAGTGCTCCAGGCCAGGCTGGATGGGGTTTTGAGCAACCTGGTTTAACGGAAAGTGTCCCTGCCCATGGCAGAAGGGTTGGTACAAAGTGATTTTAAGGTCCTCTCCAACCCAAACCATTCTGTGATTCTATGATTCTGCTCCAGTCACTACTCCAAAAACCCCTTGCTCACTTCTGTTTCCCACTGCCGGTTTTCCCAGATTTTGGCTGCCGCATTTTTTATTGCAGACTTTTGTTGCAATGCCCTTTCCCCCGCTCCTTTTTACCCACTGCGAACCCCATCAACACGCTCGTACGCCTCGTGGGGCGCCACCGAAAGCGCCGGCATCACCTCGGGGCGCCCTCCCGGCCGCAGCGGGGCGGGCGCGGGCGGCAGTTCCGGCGGAAGGCGGCGGGCCCGGGCCCGGCGTGGGGAGCTGCCCGCAGCCATGGTGCAGGAGCCGGGCCCGCGGCTGGTGGCCGAGCTGCTGCTGCGGGCGGGGGCGGCCGGCGGCATCCTGTGCCTCTGCTCCCGCGCCTTCGTCGAGTGAGTAGCGCCGGGCGCGCCCCGCGTGTCCTGGCCCCGCGGCCCGGCGAGCGTCCCGCTGGGCACGGGCGGGAAGGGCCGCGCTGCTGCGGCGGGGGCATGCGAGCGGAGCAGGGTTTTGCGGGGCTGTGCCCAAAAGCACTCCAGTGTGTTTATCGCTGCTGAGGGGGAGCAGAAGAGGGTGAGAGGAGCCCCCAGACGCCGATCCCTTGGCGGGGGCTCAGGGCCCCCTTCGCGCTCTCCATCCGTGGGAGAGCAGGCGAGCTCTCAACGAGAGGAGGACCAGAGAATTCAGTTCTGGAGTGTGCTGCGTAGCTGCAGCGTCTTCTGGACGTCGCTCCTATGGGCTTTCCCGTCAGGCTTTAATTAAAGTGTTGCCTTTTCCAGATGTTGTTACTTTTTATTTGTTTCGCGTGTCTGCAGTCACAGGGCAGCCCGTGTGGGAAGGGGTCTGGAAAGGTCACTTGGTCCGGCCTTTCGTGGGAGCCGAGCCTAGAAGAGGTTAAGTACCCCATCCAGTATCATCTTGGAACGTCCAGTGGTGGGGATTTTATTGCGTCCCTAGGGAGTTTTTTTTCCACTGAATGATTGCTTTTACTGTAAAAAAAAAATTGTTTCAGTGGTGACTTTCTGTATCTGTGTCTGTCTTTACTTTTACAGAGATCGAAAATTATATAAACTAGGATTAAAAGGATTTTATGTCAAAGATGACAATGACAGTACAGGTAAGCTAATACAATGTACTATGTAATGTGAAGTGCAGTCTTAAAGTGATTTATGTGTGATTATTTAAGTTGTTCCTATTTCTCTGTTGTTTTTCAGTACTTTTGCTATGGGGACAGAAGTGAATAATAACTTAGGATTTATATATAATCTTGATGTAGAAGTTTGTGTCAAACCAAGTGCAGTGCTTATTCTTGTCCAGATAAACTTTACCACCACGCATAACATTCACCTGGTGTGTGGAACATATTATATCACACATCCCTTACCTGGACTTAAATAATAATTTTGACTTAATTCAAAATTAATTGCATAATGGAGGGTCTGTGGATCCTAGATGTTTGTCTCCTGCTGTCTCTACCCTAGCCTAGGACATTAGCTGTTGTTAGTCAATGTGCTGAGCCAGAAGTAGAGAAGTGCAATAGCACTGATGAGGAAAATTAGGATTCACATATATACAATGAATCATATGAGGATGACCAGAAAAGTAAGTCTCTCACTTGGCATGCTCGTAATCTAGGAATTATCATGGTGTATACTCTAACAAATTCAACACCACTCCCTTACTCCATCTCCTGAATTCCTCATGTTTGCTTACCTGAACATAATTGTTTTGGTATCTTTTTTAATCATTGCTGTGTTGGTAGATCCAGCCGCATAATATCTTGATTTGAAAGGAGGTCTGTGCAAAAATAGAAGCTGATAAATAATAATACAGATTAGATTGAGGCAATGTGAGAGGAGTGAAATAAGAAGATTGTAAACTATGTTTTTGTACACTTCTGGGCGATTCGTAGTGAGAATAATCAGTTAAAAATGGAAAGGTCTCATGTTATGTGATAACTTGGCAGTAAATATATCCTAAACAACCAAATCAAAAACCTTGAGTATTATCAAATACCTTCAGTATTATCAATTGAGCTTTTGATTTCATAATTTCCATCCATATACAGCTCCTACTTTCTCAATAATATTTGTAATTTTATATACATATGTTTTTGCTTAACAATTCGATAGAGGTGCAAGCTTGCTGGAGAGGGCAGAATCAGGCAAAGAGAAGGTTATGAGGCTGTGTGAGTACTGCTCAGCAGTAGCCAAAACATCAGTGTGCTATCCACACTGTTTCAGCCACAAATCCCAAACACGGTGCCCTAGAGACTGCAACGGAGAACGTTAACTCCTTTACAGGAGAGGCAGACACAGTCCAGTGCTTTGCCTGTTGAAGTTACACTTTGATTCCTACTGATAGTTATGCAGAAATTGAGTTGTTTCTGGGGAAGATTTTTAGTGAGAAAGAAAGCATAAAAGGCAGTTCTGCTATTTTTTGTATGCCATGCTGTGGCATTGAGGTGTCAGAACCAGATTATATTCATGACTGTAACTTGTTAACAGGGGAAGAACAAGCGTCTGAGGAGGAGAACGGTTGTCCCAATGTGAGATTAAAGGTGGATACTAATCATGTCCTGGACCTGGAAGAAGTTGAATTAGACTCAGAAGCTGAGCTTATGAAGAGCATGGGATTGCCTCTTCAGTTTGGTGGGCAATCAGCCCACAGGGACTTTGTGGTAAATCTTTACCTGCTTTATTTGTTCTGTTTGTGTTGTGTTTCCAGACCTGGGGACGTGCCTCTTCTCAGTTGTTTCTGAGGTGGCAGTTCACGGAAATGTGTCTGAGCTGTGTTTAAGCTGCCTGCATTGTGTCCTGGTAACAGCACACAGCACCTTGATGTGTCCAGGTTGTAAAACCTCCCTGCCAGTTGGACTAAACAGGGTCAAGGCTGTGCTTTATGCGTCTGTATCTATACTGCTCTTGAGACTAGAGAAACCTGATTTAAAACAGCTGTGATAAAGCTGATGCTGCACATCAGGACAACTAGTACACTCTAGTTTGAGCATGTATTTTCACACTGTCTGCCTTAACCATTTAGCTTTTGATAGTAATGTAAATAGGTAGTTTTTCAAATCCCCCTTGCAGCTGATAAAGCCAGGCTGTTCCAGAAGGCAGGAGTGAGACTTTGGTGCTCTGCTTCCTATACAGAGAATTTGGGCTTTAGAAGGGGCCTGAAGTTGTCACAGATGACAAAAAGAAAGTGCAATATTCACAGTGTCCATTTTATGGAATACAGACACCCCCGACAGTGAGACAGTATTTTTGTGCAAAGCACTGCATGGTTCCAACGTGATTAAATTGTAAATAAATAGGAGAAACTTATATGTGATTTTAATTGATAACTTGTAAATAGACCATACAGGCATCTAACTTCAAGCCCAAAGTATATGTGTGATTTTTGTTGGTATGTAGTAGTATGCAAATAAGTTGAATGGGAAAATAATGCATTTTCTTATTAGGTTACTACTAAGCACTGTGCTTTGGACTGTATATAATAACATGAGGGATGTAGATGAAAAATCAGTGCCAGTTCTTCAGTTTTAACTTCTTTATAGTCCACCTTACACTCTTGTCAATGTAACAAAACTAAGGATTGCAGCTAATAGGGCGTGCATTCACAGTCCTTTGTCCATGTGAGTTTTGTCATCACAGGAAGCCCCTCTGAAACAAGTGGAGTTGTAATTGATGAAACCAACAAGTTACCTTAGTGTTCCTTTCAGGAACAGGTTTCTGTCTTCTGTTCCACCAGATGACTGTAGTAGTAGTAGTAGTAGAGTTTATTGTAACAAGTGAAATGATTGTATTGCACAAATGAAAGGGCTACCTGTTTGGGCAGGAGGTTGTTGTTTCCTTGTATTTCTGTCAGCTAACTTGGAAATTATTATGGGATGGAAAAGAGGCTCCCCACTTTTGGGTCACTCTCTTCAAGACATACAGAGATTCAGCTGCAGGATTTATAGAGTTTTTGAGTACAGAATGATTTTTTTTGTGTATACAGCAGCTAAAGATAGAAAGGATTTAACATTCTATGAGGCTGAGAATTATGTTTGCTATCCTAAGGAGACACTAAACAGTGTTTGCTGATAAGGCAGATACTAGGTAAAAGTAAAGGTCAGCCACCACAGCCCCATAAAACAAAATCTTGATGTTACCAAGATAGTGTTTTGCTGTTGAGCTCAACCCTGTCACCCTTCAATTCCTGACCAACTTCCCTTTAGGATTTTATAGTTTATATATTGCTGATGACTTTCCTTCTGAATCTTTGAGCTACTAATGACTTCCCAGTCAGCAGCCTCACTTCTGTCTGTCATTCTGCTTTTTTGTATGTATGTGTTCTTACAGACTTCCTTACAGCTCTTCCTCACACCTTCCTCAGAAGTGTCAGCTGAGGTTATGTAGCAGGGCCCTATCAGACCCAGAAACTGTACAGTCTTTTGGGGGAGAAATCTAACAGCAGGGTTGCACTGAGAGGGAGGGTTCCAATGGAAACAGAAATGTGATTGGAGAGAGGACAAGACTGTATTATGTTGCAGACTTCTAACTTTTCCATTGTCTTTTAGGCAACAGAAAATTATAGAAAGAAAAATAACATGAAGATTATGAAAAGGAAGAAGAAGAAGAAAAAAGAGTTAGAACAAAAACACGAGAATAAAATGAGGCAGGAATGCCGGAACAAAGCTTGTGGTGGTTGTATCCAGTCTGTTTCTGGTGAGCTGGCCCTAGCTACAGAGCAATGTGAGATGAGCAGCAAACCTCAGGCTGTAACTGAAGACAACTGTGAAGGTTCAGAAAGCCTTGCAAGTGAGGCTTTATCCAGTGAACTTAAGGAAAAATGGGAGAAATACTGGAATGAGTACGGAGAGGGCCTTCTTTGGCAAAGTTGGTTGGAAAAGCACCAGGAGATCTCATCGTCTGAGGGCATCACAGCCTCTGAACCTTGGAGTAGTCCAGATACCAAGGAAGAATGGGAGCAGCATTACAGTGAACTGTACTGGTATTATTGGGAACAGTTTCAGTACTGGACAAGTCAAGGATGGACTACTGAGAGTTCACATGGTGACAAGGTGGAAATTAATGGGACTACACAGGAGACTGGTTTTTCAGGAGAAATGGGGTTGGTTAGCCCAGGACCTGAGCACAGTGAAGTGCTGAGCTTGGAGCTGTCTCCCTCCAACACTAGAAGTGAGGAAACACTCCCTTCAAGTGCTGAGCCCCACAGTGAAATAACCTCTGGGATTTGTAATTTAAATCTAAATTTGGAGGAAGTGGAGCAGAGCAGTGCTGCTCTAACAGTAGCCCACAAAGATCCTGAAGAACAGAGTTCATCTGACAGTGGAAGCCAGAAGGAGCCCTGTGATGGAGGAAGCAGGAAAAGGAGAGGATCTTGTGAAAATAAAAGTGTTAACCAGTCAGGTAATACAAAATCAGGTGAAATTGATTATCAGAATTCCCTAAGTAGTTATATTAAAAAACATAGGCATATCTGTATTATGCCATTTTTAAAAAGTCAATTAGATATTTTGTGGGATTATTACATACTTGATTCCTTTTTCTTCCCTCTACTTCTTTGGATGATTTCTCATCTCTAACGTATGTATTGAATGTGTCCTTCAGCCAGAAATGGTTTTAACAGAACATGTACTTCATAAATCTTCAAATGTACTACAGAAATTGGTGAGAGATCACTGTTAGTGCATATTTATTTATCTTAGTCTTGATATTGCAGCTGAGACTTAAGTCTGCTGCGAGTGACTTTCTAAAAGAGGAAGAAGCAGATGTGGTCCCAGCTTGATCCTACAATAGAGCTGGAATGGGAGAGGTGAAAAGAAGATGTCCTTTTGAAAAATATATTAGAGGACTGTTTAAACCTTCCCTTTCTAAATCTGTGTGAATATCTTTGCATAGCTAATGAAATGGAAAACAAATTTTACACACAAGGAGAAACTGTTTCAAATTTTGTATCTTGTAGGCATTCTATTTTTCTTGGAGAGATGAGATAATTTGAAGTTGGTCCTTCATAAGATTGTTAACACTGGAAGCTTTATTAGTATGTTGTCCCTCAAACAAAAACAAGGAAAGATGTGTTTGGCACACTAACTAGCTGTAGCTGCAGGGGTACTTTGGGGACAGGAAGATAAAGAATTGATTTATGTAGAAAGAAAATATGATGTATCTTTTTTTAGGCGTGCAGGAGTCATGTAGCTCAAATTCAAATGAAAAAAAGCAGTTGCTGATTCACGACCAAGATGAAGATGAGGATGAAGAGCCTCCTGAGTACAGACATGTCAAAGTCAAGAGAAGGCAAGTAATGAAATTCACATGAGCTTTTTTCTCATTAAGTCCAGCTCCAGGAGCCTTCGGATTTATACTAACTATACCTTTGATTGAGGATATGAGTTAAAATGTCAGTAGAAAGCCACAGAGTCTTCCGTCACTGCTTATTGCTTTGCCTCACAATGAGCAGTGGATATTTCCTCTCTTCCAGTGCTTTATGAAAACACTGTATGGCCTTGATGACTGTACAAGGTGATGGTACTATTCTTGTGCCACTGAAGTATACGAGATCGTTAAATTGCATAGGGCAGCTTGCTTATATAGGTCTAATTAGTAAGGACAATACCAGAACAGCAGTAAATAATCTGTATTGTTTAACTGCCTTGAATGCTGCCAGTAAAATGCTCAGAGCTATGGCAGTCATAAAATAGACAGTATCTGCCTTGTCGCAGTTTTTTTTTCTTTCTTCTCTAAAAATATATAGTCTCAAAGATAATGAGATGGCTCTTCCTCTCTAATAAATTTGCAGGCTCAAATGTGAAGGAGTGGATGGAACTGTTACCTGTTAATCATGTAGCTGTGGCTCAGTTCTAGTATTTTGCTGTTGCTGCAGCATTAATAATAGATAGTAATATAGATGACATGATAGATGATGAAGGTAATTTAGAAATAGGGTGAGCAAACACTGTCTTCATCATGTAGGGTTTGCCATTAAATATTTTAAGAGATCATTCAGAATAGTTGGAATATTATATCCTGGAACACCAGCAGAAGGGCATTTGTCCATAGAATTGGGTAAAAAAGCCAAACCAGCCCAAAAATTCACACGCAAGAATAGAGTGGTGTTATTTGCTTGGTTTGATTTCAGCAGTGTGTGGAGGAACTTACTTGAAGCCCACATTTAAATGTTTTCAGTTTGCAAGATTTTTAGTGCTATAGCTGTAAAATGATTGGTTTCTTCACAGTAAGTAACTTTGTCATCTGTGTTTTTTCCTAGCCATGAGCTGGACATGGATGAGAACCCAGTGGAAGATCCTGAGGAAACCTGCTCTGTGTTGGGTTTCAAGTGTGGCACAGGACAAAAGTAATTGCTTACAAGAAACTGTGGGGCTTTTCATAGCAAGTCAGCTCTCTTGTTATTATGGAAATAGACCATTCATCTCCATTTCCTTTTTGTTAAACTTTTGAACCTGATTACCAGAGAGTAGCTCTGGGAATGATTTATACAACTGAAAGTGTAACACATAAGGTACTTTCAGTTGTATAAATGTTAAGTGGCTGGTCAGCTACTTAAATTAGAGCTTAATTTAGACAATGAATGGTCCTCTCATTCAGAGTCCTGTGGGCTGAGATCATGATTTTTAACTGTTTCATATTGGAATGAAGTTCCTTTATACTAGTGAAATGTTGCCATACTAGTAAAGTTTTGCCAGGTGTTGGCCAGTGAAATTTTTTTTAGTTGGTTGGTTTTTTTTAATTGCATTTGCCAGAAGGTAGAAGTAGCTGTTTTGGAGGTTCTTGATAGCCACCAAAAAGATCTTTTATTCTGCTAATCAAGATACTTTTTTCATTTCCTGTTCTTGGGGCTAGCCTGAGAAATTGTTTCCATCTGAATTTATACAACTACTAGGAAAAAAAAAATCTAAAACTAATTAGCTTAAACATTTTCAAATAAAAATTTTTAAAATTTTCATGAAGGTATGATGTTTTGCAGCTACATCCAGTGACGTATTTTAAATGGAGCAATAAAAAAATACTTAAGTCTAAATCATTTTTTTGTAGACATCAACATTCATGTTAAAGCTTCTAAACTGGAAATTGACCAAGTCCTTATGTATGTATGTTTCTATCTATCTATCTATCTATCTGTCTCTCTGTCTATTTTCAGATATGGTGGAATTCCAGATTTCACCCACCGAAGTGTGCAGTACTTGGAGAAAAAAGCAAAACTCAAGTCCAAATTCTTGGATATGCGTAAACCAAGGAAGAGCAAAAACACACACATCTTCTTTACAGAGGAATCTGAAATGGCATGCAAAAAAAGCAAAACTTTGAAGAAGGTATGTTTAGTTGTTAACACTGCTGTAATTCATAGATTTATCTGCTGCCTCAGCTGCTGTTGTATTATGAAAATGAAAAATAAAATTAATTGCACAGAGTAGACAACATTTTTAAATGTCAGTCCACTGCTCCTTTTTTCTTTTTTTTTCTTGTTTTCTACCCCTCCTCCCTGCTACCCACCAATGTGAAGAGTATTTAGATTAGAATGGCTATGGAAAAGCATTGGTTGACCCTGTCAGGAGGAATGTGAGCTTAAATGACCAAGTTGTGTAAAAATCATTCCTGACATCTGGGTGCACGTAGCTTTAGAGGTGTGTGTAGGTTTCTGTTGTTACTAAAAGTATCTTTGATTGTAAATTGCATGTGAAGCCAGTTGTTAATGCTGGCATTTCTGCAGTAACAGAAAATCTTTGTGTAGATCATCGTATTTCATGTAACTCCATGTTTGTAGTAATTTTGAAAGGGTTTTGCTTATACCTCTACCTGCATCTATTTTCATCTATAACTTTATGCATTTTTTTTTAAAATCAGAAATTGTTAAGAAGTAGAAATATTTGTTCACTGGAGATTTTACTTAGTTAAGTCTTTCTGAAAATCTGAGGGGACAGATTTTAATGTTATTTCACCTTCTTCTAGAATGCTTGGCATTCCCCAAAACCCAGGTGCAAAGCATTTTTTTCTGATGGTGGCCATACGTGTTTTATTGAACTCCAGTCACATTGCTATAATTTCTGATTCAGTTTTGATTTTGTACCTGGGGCCAATATAGTTTGAGGGCAACTTTAATTATGTGAAGGAAAAAAAGTTATGAATTTCCTCAGACTTCCAGGTAAGGAACTGCTCCAGGTCTAGAGCCACTCAGAGCAACAGTAATGTAAAAAGGAGCATCTGCATGTGCCTTTGAGGAGTTTGGAGTGGTGTCTGTGCGTTGGTTAGGAGCTTATGTGGAGCTCTCTGCTGTGCAGCAGAACCCTTTACCACCTGCACCATTTGGTACATCTTGAAGATGAGGCAACAAATGTGCGAAGGTAATTTTACCTGTTTATGCTAAAAAACTCTTCCCTGAGAGGCAGAGTACATCTCTGAATGCAGATTAGAGAAAGATAGTTGTGGAGTAGTGGACTTGGTCCCCTGGGCTGTGGCAAGTGTGACTATTTAGATATTACATGAAAATTATTTGCTGTATTTATCAGATGATCTTTTTGTTGGTTGGTTGGTTTTTTTGTTTCTCTTTTGGAGGTAGCTGGCATCTAGTTCCCAAAAGCAACTTGTTTCCAAATATTTTTAAAAGGGACTACTTGAAGGTTAAGGGCTACTTGAATGTTTTGAGTCTGGATATTTTACTGTTTTCAAAATACATACAGTAGAGAGTGCCTGCAGTGACAGGTACTTTTGAACTGTAAGGCTTTTAAGCTGTGCTCTGGATGACTGATCATCATCTGGTTGTCTGTGATATTTGACAATTGCAGGTGGAAATGTTCCTGAAGCAGGTTAATAAACCTGAGGAGGAAGACAGATCTCAGGCAGCCACCCCTCAGGGTAAAGAAGAGGCATCGTCTGCGAGCAGCAGCGACTCAGAGGGTCAGGACGGCGATGCTGCCACACAGAGTGCAACGCTGGATGCTGAAATCCAGGAGCCACCATCTTCCAGTGCAGCCTGCACAGACCCTGGAGGGAGTAAGCTTGAGGGGGAGGCACAGGACGCTGCGGCGAGTGGCTCCGATGAGCAGGGGGCAGGGAGGCCCGAGCATGGCGGTGGGCGGCAGCTTGTCCCTCTGGATATTCCTGATTATCTCCAGCCAGAGACAGAGGACATCAGCCAAGGTATTTCAGTTTCCTGAAAACTGATGAAATGAATTGGCAGGGGACTTAATACTGCCTTCTCAAGTTACTGTGTCATGCACTACTTATTTATTTTGTTAATTCAATGGTGACAGTATGGTTAATTTAATGGTGACAGTATTTCTTTATAGATGAACAGTCATTGTTTATCCTTGACATGGTCTAATAGGTTTGCAATTCATGCCTTTTTTTTTCCTCTGTGAGGATGAGGGTGATTAAACCTCAGGTAGCTGCACAGACCATCAAGTTTTGGGTTCAAATACACATTGCTGAGCTCTGGGAAACATGTGTTGTTAAAATTATTTTCTAGGATTTAAAAAAATCACTATGATGAACTTTTCTATTTAACGTTTCTTTGAGGAAAGCAGGATTATTCAGGTTTTTATATGTAATTTAATCCTTCCTACAGTAGTTCAGTTATGTTAGATTCCTACTGTAAAACTCTTGTCTAGATTGGTTTTGATTCGTAACTCATAAAAGGGCATTAAATAGGTCTCTGATGCACTTGTTGGCTAATTACATAGAGATTATTGTCTCCAATTGAAGATTAAGGCTCTTAAATAATGGGTGAACAGTGACGATTTTTAGGACTGTGACTAATCCCTTGAAATATATGATGTTATTTCTTAATTTAAAGCCTCTCATCTTGATAATCTGGCAAACAGTAATAAAGAACATTTAGCAGTGTTTTTAAATCTTAACACTCACCTACCAATTACATTCCCTAGCCTACAAGAACAGTGACTGTTAACTTTTGCAGTGTCTTCCAGCTGTGGATGAAAAAATTACTGCAAAGAAGAAGGAGACAAAAAGAAGGAGGAGGAATAAAAATGCACTGAGAACTGTACCTCCTGAGATTGCTGCTGATCCAGAGCTCCTCAAGTACTGGGCACAGCGCTACCGGCTCTTCTCTCGGTTTGATGAGGGAATTAAACTAGACAGAGGTATGTTCAGTACTAAGTGTGCTGACTTGGTGGTATATCTAAGGATGTATCCAAATCTGTGGTCCTTCTTGCAGTTTATTACTAATTTTCTTAAAGTAGGAACACTACTGAATGTATATTTGCACCCGTGGATAAATTCCTTCCCCCCACCCGTAACAGGCAGGTGAGTAGAAGTCTTGGACTTCAGAAGTGCTTCCCTGTCTGCATTAGTCCTTATGTTTGCTGAAGATCTTTCTGGATCCAAATTATACTTTGTCAGGACTTGTTCAGAAACTCCATGATATTTTTCTATTTCTATATTTTATAAAATAATTTCATGAAACTTCCAAGTATGCTGATGGATCTAGTTTCATTCTGTTTTGTTCTGGCTTGCAGCAAGTCACTTGCAATGAGACTTCTTTGCATGTTTACTTGTGAACCGCTTCAAATCACAAATTTATAGGTAAAAGAGGAATTAGGATTACCAGACGTTTTTTGTTCGTTGGGTTTCTAAGCCTTCCATTTCTAATGCTTTCTCTCATAAACTTGCAGATTAATTGGCAGACCAGATAGTGTGGTGAAGAAAATAAAATGTTGGATAAGAGACAATATATTTCTGGTTTTATTCTCTACAAAGCATAATCATGATGTATAAAGTTTTTCATAGCTATGCCCATGGACTTCTCCTTGATAAACTAGAATCCTCAGCACCAAGGTCAACAAAGCGTGAGATCAAGGCATATCAGTTTGCTTCAGTGAGACTTTGTTTGCTTAGCAAATCTCTGGACTAAGCAGAGTTTATCATCTCCAAAGCCACTATTTCCTGGTGGAATGCACTAAGCCAAATTTCTTGGGATTAATGCTAAACCTTCAGTTTTATGTGGGGCTTGGTTGTTTGTTTTTAAATTAGGTGACCTTGAAATAAGAGGTGAAAATACATTTCTTGCCGTTCCTCTGCAGAGGGCTGGTTTTCTGTTACTCCTGAGAAAATAGCTGAGCATATTGCCGTCCGCGTCGGTCAGTCATTCAACTGCGACATCATAGTGGATGCATTCTGCGGGGTTGGAGGAAATGCAATTCAGTTTGCATTGACCTCAAAAAGAGGTAAGTAGGTGTTGTATAAAGTGCATTAGTTTTGTTTCTTCAATCTTTTTCCTGACATTATATGGATATGTGTTCTGTTTGTTGATTTATTTTCTTTTTCGGTGCTTTTGTAGCAACAGCAGCTGTTTCACTTCATCAGACTCACAATATGACCTCTCTGTTTTCAAAAAGGACCAATAAATCTGCTTTTCTGTTTTAAGTCAGGGTTGGATTTGTGTTGTACTAGTCAACGCTATTTTTGTGTAGCATAATATCTGGTCTGTCAGATACTCTGGAGATCACTGGTAAAAGTGGACTTCTGTCAAAGTTGCTGCTTTTCCCAGTTGTTACTTGAAGTCTGTGTATTCAAAAACAGGTTCCATGTGAATAGTGCTTAAAGCACTGAATGGAATCACCTGCAGATTCTGCAGAACAAAGTACAGAAAAGTGATGATAACTTGATGTTAGTCTAATGCCAGCTAGTGAAATGGTAGTGAAATGTTGAGACTACTTCCTGTAAAAACATTTCCTGCTAGATACTCCTACCACTTCATCTAACTCTTGTGACTAATGTTTGAGCAAGACAAATGGTAGTTTCTACTGCATTAAATTTGCTAGGCTATGATCCAAACTATACATCTCATTTGGCTTTTTGTATTTCCTGACTAAATTTTAATTTCTGCTATTATGTACTAATCTGGTATCATCCATCTCTCTTGGGCTGTTTTGGTTGGGGATCTTTAAACTCAATTTTCAGAACTATGTGGCCAGCCACAGATAAATGTTTCTTTTTAACAAAGAAGAGTAAGTTTCTAATGGACATCATTGAAGTTGTCAGGCTCCTGTCAAACCTGAGGCAGGAAGGACTTCCTCTCTTAGGCAGACAGTGCCATGTCCGGTCCTTGAGCCGAGGTGCAGGGTTGTCCCAGCAGCAGGTGTCTGACCGCGGTGGTGCCTGCTGCTGCTCGGGCGACATTCCCGCTTCCCGTTAATCCCTGTGTTCGCCGTCTCTCATGGGCAGTGATCGCCATCGACATCGATCCCGAGAAGCTGCGGCTGGCGCGGCACAACGCCGAGGTGTACGGCGTGGCCCAGCACATCGACTTCCTCTGCGGGGACTTCATGGCGCTGGCGGCCGGCCTGCGCGCCGACGTGGTGTTCCTCAGCCCGCCCTGGGGGGGGCCCGACTACGCCACTGCCGAAATCTTCGACATCCAAACCATGATCTGCCCAGATGGATATCCTGCCCAAGTTACGCCTCGGGGTGGGCTTCTCTCTTTCCTCTCCTCCCTCTCTTCCTGCGGGGTTTGCGTGCCCAGTTGGCTGACTGTGGATGATATGGCCAGGAGCTGGAGTTCCAGATGCAAACCATTAGTTTAGTCCTCTTCCCCACCTAAATTTAATTTTTTTTTTGTAACAAAAAAAAACAGTGATGAGGATTTCCTGTAGGCAAAAAATCCATCAGTGGATTGACTAGCTCTCAACATAAAACATTAATTCAGCAGTTTTAACTCCTTTAAATTATTTTATTAAAATACCCCAAAGTAATCAAATAGCCATGTGGTGTGCATATAGATATAGATAATAACTAGTTAATTACTAGTTAATTATAATTAATAACTAGGTAATAATAGTGAACTATGACCTTGTCATCAATTCCCCTTTTTAATTTATTCATAAAGAGAATATCTTATTTAAAATACCTTACTAAAACTGTTCTCAGTCATAGCACCTGCCTATGACTTGGGAAATCACAGAAGAGTGCAAGCAAAATATTAACTCTTCGAATTAATATATAGAATTTTGTACTAGCTTATTAACAGTAATACTGAGCACTCATTCATCTGGGAAGGTACTAACAGAAAAGTTTCATCATATATGAAGTGTGGGGTTTCTTTTGTCACAGATAATCTTAATTTATTCCTCTTTTTTTGCTGAAATGTGGCCATATTTGTACAAATAAGAAAATCTTCATATGCATTTGTGAGAGATTCCACAAAATGGTTTAAAAAACAAATGTAAACCAAATACACTAGCTACAAACTACATTCAAATTTGTCAAATACTTCTCTGTAGTTCAGTTAAATTTTCATAAAAAGTGAGTGTTGGGGGTTTTTTCTACTTCTAGGGCACTAGTGGTGAAATAGAGTTTCTGCATTTCAGAAGAGAATCCTACTCACACACTCAAAAGATTAACTACAATTTAATTGCATAATAGCTGAAATTGAGACATACTTTCAAAATGAACCAATATAAAGAAACTTTTCCTTCCCCGTTCTTGTTTTTTCCTTTACTGGCTTCTACATTTGAAATTTTCAGGCTCTCCAAGAAGATCACCAACAATATTGTGTATTTTCTGCCTCGGAATGCTGATATTAACCAGGTGTGTTACTGGATGAGGTCTTGGTAATGAATAAAATGCTCAGCTGACTTAAAACATAAGTATTATAAGCATATACATAAGACTTCTAAGTCTGTTCAGCTGAATGTGGGCTATTTGAGGTTTTTAAATTTGACCCTTGTGTTAAGTGATTTCTGTGTTTGCAGTACTTTTGGTATATTTAGAAATGGGACTTTAAGATTATTTCCATGGTTTTGACACTGTTTCTTCTTAAAGCAACAGAGTGAGGTTTCTTGTAGAAGTTTCAAAGCCAATTGCCAGGCACATACATCATTATAAAAATAGCAAAACCCAATATATTTTAACTAACTTTCACTATCTGATAAGCTGATGAGTCCCAGACTTCAAGGCTGTCAGTTTATGAAGTAGTTGCAGGAAATCACAGCCTGAGAGCAGTCACTGCTCTCACTGATGAGTAGGTCAGACACAAATGTCATGCCACCAAGGGTGGTATTGTTGGTTCCACACAGGTGTGTGGTTCCATATAGACTGCTTGCATTGAAGTGACTCTTGATAAACACAGAATTTGTGGCACTGATTGTGGATTTTTTTGTATTAGAGGTTTTGGTGAACTTTTTTCTAACAATTCTCCTGAGTGTCTGGTTTAGTTTCCTCTGTGTATTTTCTATGTTAATTATGTCTTGTAGCTATTTAGAAAGAAGGAAGCAGTTCTCACCTGCAAGATGCCACAAGACTTCCCAGGACTTTTTCCTGCTTTTTCAAAAACTGAGTCTGTTAGAGTAGGCAGAGCATCAAGCCATATGGTGGCTTGTGGAATTGTTGCTGGCAAACAGCTGGCTTGAGAAATAGGCTGAAATTCACATGGCCTGAGTATTAGCAGACTCTAAGCCCATGCTGTGCACAGCACCATTACTTTGGCAGGTGATGATTCAATTCCTTTTTGCGTTTCAGGATGGTGAAATGTCAAAGTGCCTTATGAATCTTTGAACAGGGACCTTAATTTTAGGTAGAGTTTCTCTAATTACAATGCCACATCTTAACACTGCATTTTATCAAATATTTCATTCCTATGATGAAGAGTGACCTTAGAGAGTTTTCTGCTCTACTCATGAGCACTTTTTACTGGCTTTCTAAATGGCCAAAGGCATCTACATTTCACTTGTGTTTCCACAAAAGCATGCAGGAGTACTCCCCACAGGCCTGCACCTTTTCCCTCAGAAGAGCTGAGCTCTTCTGGGTGATTGGGCCAAGTGTCCTGACATCTCTACATCTTGGTGCAGTTGGTTCTAAGTGATATTGATTACAGCCATGGGTTTGGCTTAACACAGATGGCTGCAGAGTAACAACTGTTGCTCAAAATCATGGCTCAGTTGTTAAAAGTTCATGGCTGAGGTCCTGGGTTCATTTCAGTTCAGTGTTCCAGGCTATGGGGTACTCTCAGGAAAGGAAATCAGCTCCTTATGCCTTTCTTTAGAAATAGTGTCAGTATAAAAACAAAAAAAAAAAAGGCTGATGATCTGAGAGGGGGAAAGAGGATGTTAATCAAGCCCACTGTTTAGGGAAGAGCCTTCATCCTATGTGGACAAAGATGTGTCAAACGTGACTGTTCCAAACCTGACCTTGGTGAATACTCTGGTCCACAGAAGACCATTATGGGTTTGACTACCAAAATCTCTGGCTGTATTTAAGAATGAAGTTTCTGGATTTACTGCCACTACACTTCTAGGGCTGTGAATCTCCAGCAAAGCAAAAATAAAAAAAAATTTAAAAAAAAAAAAAAAAGCTTAGCAGTTAGAAGCAACCTTGCAATAAAATTACTGTTTAACCATTCATTAAAGTGGTTCAAATTTAGTGGAAAATATGTAATTTTTATGGAAGATAGCTATCAGATCACTGTTAGATAGCAAACATAAAATAGGGATATAGGGATCCTGCTGCTGGAGTGAAAGCAGGGTGGTAGCTGACCTTGACCTAGCTGTGTCAGAGGACTTGGTGTTCACTGCCTTATTGGTGGACAAGATATCCAGCCTTGTTCCACATGATTTTATTGCAAAAACAGCACTTACTACTTCTGCAGGCACGGCCATATCCGTGTAGAATTGGTCATGTAGAGAGAAATGGGATTCTTTGAATGCCCTTAAAAAAACCAAGAGTTTAGGTCTAAGAGAAGTGAACTTTTGTACTTCTGCCTCAAGAGGGAGCAGCGAACCAGTGCAAGACGGTTGGTTCGTTTACAAGAAACGTAAAAACATTTCCCTGAATTGCATCAAATCTCCTCGTTTACAAACATGTTAGAAAATTTGTAATGTATGCAGGTCTGTTTTTAGGTTGAATTAATCTTTAACAATATTCTTTCTAGCTAGGAATAATCAGGAATAATAATTGTGTGTGTGCACATACATTAAAAAATATGTAGGTTTATTACTGACTGTTATGTAGTTCATAAATGTAATTTATGAAGTGTTTATGAAGCTGTGCTCTGCCTCATTGGGCAGAGTTAAAAGTGTGTACTCACCTCTGGGAAATGGAGTCATCTGAGGTAGTCCAATCTCTTTCACAAACTCTTTTCTGTACCAGATAATACTTCTGCATGTTAATATTTGCAGCAAAGAAGGGGGAACCTGCGATTTGTTGCTATAGGACCTTCTTGCTAATGGTGGAATCTGTTCTTTTCATCCCACTGTAGAAGTTGTATTCAGTTACTGTTGGTCTCTCACTGGTGGTCAGAATGTTGTCAGGATGAATGATGGCTCCCCCCAATAAAATGTTGAGCCTGAAACGTTGCTGACCTGGTCTGTTGTGAGACAGGTAACCACATCAGCATCTTTACCAGGCTAGCCAGGTTTGGGAGATGGAGTAATGGGGAATTGGGAGTTTATTACTTATCCTGGAGTTTATTACTTATCCTGTTTGTGCGTGGTTAGAGGCTCGGATACTGGATTGTGCCTTAGTGATTGTTTAAAACATCACCATTCTTTGAAGACAGGCATGCTGTTGTTTGTGATAGCTATGTCTCATTTTGTCAAATTGTGCTGTTGTTGGAGCTTTTGCTGTCCTAAATGTTGGTGTCTCAGACCTGGCTTGTATTTCAAATAGTGCCAGAATACAGGAATGGCTTTTTGTTTCTTGTTTAGTGTAGAGTGGTTCTATGAACCTAGAGTTAAGCAAAGTGTTCTGGACCTTGCTAGTCCTACAGAACATACACATTATGCTGGTACTTTTCTTTTTTTCTTGTCTTTGTTCCCACCTCATCTCCATCAATTATTTTGAGAAAATTGGGAGTTAGACACCGAGGCCGTGTTCTGTCTGCAGTGTACTGCCTGGGTGGAAAAATGTTTGCTGTGTTTCTGTTTGTTAAAAATGACTGCTCAATGAAGGGAGTGCAAAGATGGGTAAACCCCATTTATTTATTTGAATTCTCTCTTTTGGCTATGATATTTTAAAATGGAGAGTAGCCAAATAGGACTTGCCAAGCAGAGTCATCTTTGTTTAGGAGTAAATAGAACAATGAGTAAAGCAGGGAGTGAGAGGCCAGGAAATGAACAGAGGTTAATTTGATAGTATTTTTAAGATGTTTGGGTATTAGGGGAGTTGGCAGGTAAAAGGCCATGGGTTTATGTGTTTTGCAGGCTGATAATTTCTAAGTGAATGTAATTCACATACACCTCAGCTGTGACTATTGTGTTAATAACAACAGCTTTTAAGCAGCCCCCTTTAAACTCATGTGTGTTCTCTGTCCTTGATAAAAGAGAAAGCCAGAAGTTACCCACAGCATACACCAAGCCAAAGTGATACTTCTGAACTTCAGTCTTCCTAAAGCTCATAGTGCTTGCATACGGAATTGTAGTTTGCCTATGTGAAGTAAGAAAAAAATAAATAAATGTCTGGCCTCTTAAAGGGTGGCAGCACCACTGTGACTGTGTCATAATTCACATGCATACCATGTATGTACATTTTCAAAAATGCTGCCTGAGAGCGTTCTATTTTATTATGTTCAGTGTAAAGAATACCATTTTCTTCTTTTTCAAGTGGGTTGGGTTTTGTTCCCCTTAGCTTTTAGGTTGGATGCAGGTTGGATTAGGTTGGATACTTCATTTTAGTAGTATTCTATAAAATTCATTGATTCACAGTGTCCTTGTGTGACTGCATAGCAACTCAAAAAGCTTGTACTTGTCATACCTCAGAAAAGGTTCTAGGAGGGGAGAAAAAATATGCTAATTTTTTTTGTCCATGGTTATGTTAGTTGGTGGCTGGAACAGATAGGAAGTTACTTTACTAGAAGAGTTTCAGTATGATTCAAAAAATGTAAAAAAACCCCCAAGACCTTCAGGAAAACCTTCAAGTTCAAAAGTACACCTGAAGAATGTAAGAGAAGTTTGCAGCTCAAGCAACTTGTGCTCCTGAAATAATCTTCTATATTTGTTTCCCCTTTCATATTTTTATTTTTTCTGATGTCTCCTTTTCAAACCTATTGGCAACTTTTTTGATGTGTTTTGGCTGTGGCTGTAGCCGTGGACTCTTTAGTGGTAGTTACTGAGCTGAAGGATGAAGGATGGAGGTGAGAGGGATGCAGGGAGGTGTTAACTGAAGCCGCAACCTTTACCTGTGCCTAGGGACAGCAGCACAGCAAAGGAGGCAGTATCTGTCCACCCAAGTAATGTGGGTTTGGGCTAAAGAATAAACCAGGGTAAGGAGAGTTGCCAGCAGGGAATCGTTGTATGTACACAGGAAAGTGCGAAATAAAGACATTTTGGACTAGTCAAGTTTTTAAAATAAGTTAAGAAGCCTTTCTGTATTCACTGTTTTAGTGCACTGCAAAAACAGGAGGTGTTTGTCGGTGTCTCTAAAAATAGCTGAGCACCTTTGTTTTTCTCAAAGCATCGTTCCTCAATCTGCTGTTATTTTTAGAGGGTGTCCCTCTGCCAGACCAGACCCTTCTGAAGCTTGGTGTGTGGCAGCCTTCCCTCACTACACTTGTCAGGGTTGACTGAGCCCTGCTGAGGAAAACTTGGCAACTCCTACGTAATTAAATTTGCAACCTCCAGCAGCTTACAACTAAGCGTTGTCACAGAAGATTTGCATTTCTCTCCTCTGAGTATCGGGTGGGTTAAAGAGCATACAGTACCAGATCTATTACAGCAGAGCTTATTCCCATGTGTTTATTTAAATTTTTTTTCACCTTTGGGTTTATCAAATACCTTTAGTCGTTGTTTGAAATTAATCATAGTTATCCTGGATTTATCACTTAGACACCAGACACAGCATATGTAAATTTTCAGCTGTCCCTTGGTGGACACCACCCATCAGTGTAGGGGCATCTTGTTTTACTTGGTCTTCTAAGAGAAATGTTTAGTAAACATTAGCGTCTAATACCAATGAGTTAGTCATGCTTAGATATGCTAGTGGCACAAACTGTGCCCAGAAAGCAGGAGTGCATAACCCCAAGACACTAATTTCAGTATTCTTATACTGACTAATCCAATTAATATTTTAGAATACTTAAGTGACATCAGCTATGAAGTGCAAAGCCTCTTAATGCTTTTTGGAAGGGACATTCCAGCTTCTGTTTGTAAAAAATTAAAAGTTAACATCTTCCTAGAAAAACTATGGATCAACCCACAATGCTTTGTGGATTTCAAGTAAGAACAGATAAGTTGTAAAATTAACATTCCTGATCACTTGCCAATTTTAGATTCTTGTGCTATTTATAAGTCAGCCAGCCTCTGGTTTTTTACTTAAGTGGCAGGTTCCTCTCTGACAAGAACGCGTTTTTTCCTATCACCAGAAGTTGAAGGATGAAGAAACTGCTCACACTTTTGTTTTTGTCTGCAAAAACAAAAAATTAAAAGGGAGAAAATCAAAGCAGAAAAGTAAATGCTTGATTTAGATAAGTGTGGCAGTTTTCTGGACAAGTCAATAAAGGTTCAAAGTGTTACTTAAATTAATCTGTTATTTTCTCTTGATAGTAGGCTGGTTTTTTACTCACGATAAAATAGAGGAAGTTCAGCATGTTTATATTTAAACCTGCACGACAGAGTCAAGTCTCAAGGGGCTTTAGAAGTGTTAATAACACAGCCTGAACTTAAAGTTTCAGCTGCTAACATCATCTCAGCCTAAAGATCAGTTAAAATCTACTGCAGGCTTGTAGACCCTGGTAACTTTACATCTGCCTGGGAAGTTTGGGAAACAATAGAAATAATTTTCCTGCAGTAGCCTGGGAGAATGGCAGCATGGAGCAGAACTGGCTGTGGAGCATGGACCCCTCCCACCCCTCACCCCCCAGGACATGTCCTCAGAGACCAAAGTGGAGGGAAAAAAAGCAGACAAGGTTTAGTTTTGGTGTTTGTCCTTCTGACTGTGCAGTCTCTCCTGATGAGGAATTGATGGCCTGTAAGCTGTTATCCCTCAGAGGCATCCTGCAAGGCATCCTGAGTAGGAACAGGGGAGGGGAGAGTATTGCATGCTCCAATCCAAAATGCGAAGTCTGCTGTGAAATGGTGTCTGTCTGTAATTGTTAAGCATTAAAGGTGTGCACAGGGCTCAGTCCAACAGAGCATGAATGGTGAAATTCTCACTCTAGTGATCATGAACACAAAGCTGGGACTGGTGCTGCCTGACAGGCTCCCCCAGCCTGCAGAGGCACTGCTGCCCCAGCCCTGCCCTCAGCACTGCCTGCGACACCAATGCATACAACAGCTTTTTCTTTGGTTGCAATAGCAACAACAATTAACTGTGACTTTTTTTGTGAGTTTCTCTGCATGTTTGGGGCTTGGTTTTGTTTGGGTTGTTCCCCTCCACCCTGCCACTCTTCCTAATGCCACTCTTCCTCTGTGCTTCCTAATTCTAATTACTAAAATTGGTTTTACTCTTCCCCCAAAATTTGGGGTGTGACGTCTTTCAAGCACGGCTTACAGCTTGTTCTTTGCTACACCTGAGTGTCTCAAATGCCAAGTACCATGCAGACCAGAGTTTAGCCTCTCTTGCCTCAGCACAGCATGTCAAGTTCTGAGTATTTCTTTTTGGTTCTGAAATCCTCTTGTTTTTGTGATTTGGCTGAGGAGGGTTTTTCAGTCACAAGCCACAAATGGCTTCTGTGACTAAAAGAGAGACATAAAAAGAGGATCAGAGGCATTAGCTGCCAAGGAACGTTTTCCACGAGTGTTAACAGAGCAGAGACATTTTTTTCTGATTGTTTGTGCTTTAGAAGGTTTGGGGTTTTGCATTCTCCTGTGCATTGATTGGTTTATATTTTGTTCTTTGTTTTTCAGGTGGCTTCCTTAGCAGGGCCAGGAGGAAAAGTTGAAATAGAACAAAATTTTCTCAATAACAAACTGAAGACAATAACAGCTTATTTTGGTGATCTAATAAGGCATGACATCTCCTGAACTCCATGTGAATTCTTCCAAACCCAGCCTCCTTGACTTCTGCTTTGCTTAAGCTTTTGTACAGCTGGCTGGTCAAAAATGACTTAAAGCCATTTTCCTCTTTAATTTCTGTTTACAGAATTTTTTTTCTGTTTATTGCTAGTGTCAATAAATGTTTTATAATAATTTTGACAAAACTGTAAATGTAGAAAAGCTGTGAATGTATGAAGGAAGATCTTTATAAAATGCAGTCTTTTAAGATCCGAGCCCAACCCGTGAAAGTGGGATTCAGGATTTCTTTTCTCACATGTGCTACTTCTGTGCTTGCCCTGATTTTGAACACCCAGAGGGTCAAGAAAAATAGCTTGAAAGCCACAGGAGCTGCTGTCTGTGCTTGAGAAGCAAAAGCATCTGAACATCAGGTGGAACTAGAGGGTGCACCACGAGAGGTTAACCCCAGTCCACCTCTCTCACTCCATGCTCACTGAGAAACCTTTTCAGGTTTTCTTTGCAGGATGAAGGTTCACATGTTAATTCTGAGTGAGTGCACTGGCTTGTTGCAGCTCAAAGAGAGAGCTGGGTGTGTTTGTGGCTGGAGGTGGGACTCTACCCTCTGGGTATTGTCATTTTATTTTATTTTTTATCACTCTGCTATTCCTCTTCATTGCAAAGATATTCTGAAGAAACCTTCTGCCTGGAGTTATGTATCAGTAAGCAGAGGAGTTTCTGTCCCCCTTCTTTTCTAGGCCTTTGGAATCCTCACACAGGCTTCAGGGAGGGCAGAAATAAGCCAGCTTTTCCTGCTGAGGGCTCTTTGCTCCCACTTGTAGTTTGGAGGGGAATAGTGGCCTTTGTGCAGTTTTCCAAGTAGAAGAGGAGGCAGGTGAGGAATGTCTAGGGCATGGCTATGGTGTTCTCACTGAAATATTCTTACATTAAGTCCCCAAGCTCAATGTTGAGCTTGTTTTTGAGGTAAGAGTGTAGGAATAATAATTTGTAAGATAAATTAATGTTGCTTCTCCTCTGCTTTGAGTGCAGCAGGATGCTGAAGGCAACAGAAACTAAGCACTAAACCATGCATTAGTGCTATCCAAGAAAACTAGAATTACTGTAGAATGACCAAATAAGAGGATCTATTTTCCCCATTAAAAAATGAAATTCAACTCTTCAAAACAGTTGAAGAGACCAAAGTGTTTGTGTGTTTATGGATTGTTATTGCAAACTCAGTGTGAGTTTGCAGTGCAGTAAAGTAGCCTTTGGGAAATAGTAGTTTTCTAGCTTTGCTGTCTTTCCAGAACCAGACAAGTGCTAAAAACTGTTACTGTTACATTCATGCTTCGTGGAAGGTATTTTATGAAGATACTTTGGCTAATTTGGATCACTGCACTTTGCAACAGTGCTACAGCAAGGAAGAAGTCTTATGCTGGCTCTACATCAATATTTAAAGGGAATTATTAAGGAAATAATATTTCTTAGAAGTTTCTATTAGGTCATGGGGGAATTTGGCAAGAGTGCTAATATTATAGGAGCTCTAAACCTACTGTGGCAGTGGCATGTGAATGTAATAATGCTGTTAGGCTTTCACTACAAGCATCAAACAAAAATCCAGGTCCATGAGGCTGAATGAAGAACAGATTCATTTATACTGTGTATGTCACAGTACTCTGTACACTAAAATTTTACTATATTTGGCTTATTGCTGCTTGTAGAAATATCCTTGTCTTATTACTTGGTCTTCTTTTTCTCCTTAAGGAGATGCTTTAGAAGCATTTTGAGACCTTGCTGATGCTGCTCCTGTAAAAGGAAGCTCTGATAGTGAAATGCCTGTGAATTTACTTTTACCTTCTGGAAAGAAGTTTTTGTTCAGTGCCCAGTATGGGCACAAATTGTGCTTTCCACAAAGTGTGGAAGCTAAAATGTAAAAGGTACAACATTTGCCTGTTTGAACTTTTGCTTCCAACTTAATGGTAAAAAAGGACAATTTCTCAAAGGTCTCTGCTGAGCTTTGCAAGCACATGGAGTGTCAAAAGCAGAAGAATATCTTTGTTCATAGCTGTTCCTCTCTCTAACCAAGAAGGACACAAGGGGGTTTTTTGGTTGGGTTTTTTGTTGTTTTTTTTTAATTACAACTTGAAGTCAGAATACATTCTTCTGGGCCATGATAAATGTTTGCCCTCACTTCCCACTTGCACAGAACTGGTGAAGTTCCCCAGGGCTTTGAATCTACCAGTCTGTTAAGCCTAAAGTACATCTGTTTGTACTTTTTTGTGAGTAGTTTTTTGTTAATAATTTCAACCAACAAACCCTTCATGTAGGAGAGCTTCAGTCATGACTTGCTATAAAATGTTATTTTGCTTTATATTGGAGAAAAAAGTTAACATGGGCTGAGACATGTTAAATTTCTGGACAGCTCATTGCCACTGTTTTAGTATGCTTTCTGAATTGAGGTAGTATTTTGTAAATGATACATTGGGCCACAAAGAAGTTACATTGCCACTGTAAATACTCATAGAAGTTTGATCTTTTACCCATTTTAAGACACAAAATAAGCTACAGGAAAAATGCATATTTTTGTTTTCTAAGGACTAAATGCAGTAAACACATACTGAGTTCGACTTTCCAGTATGCTCTTGAGCCCCTAGTCTCTTTAGGTTTATCTTAATTAAATCCAACATTAAATCATGCCCATTAGTTTCTTTTTCTGATGCGTGGCATGAAGAGAAGTGATGGAAGATGAAGTTAGGTGCATTGCAAGGCTGAAGCTTCATTGCAGGTTCAGGGGGACCAGAGCAGAGTGTCAGCAGGGCTGAGCAGCTGTGTCTTCATGGTAGGACGCCACTGTGCCCTTCTCTGAATGAGGCCCCATTAGTGTTAAGAGACAAAATTAACTGTTCCATGAAGTTTTCATGTACAGGTTTTAGAAAACATTTCCCAAGTGTGCTGTTTCTGAAATAACATCTG
The DNA here is from genome assembly GCA_013397155.1 of Irena cyanogastra. Classification (NCBI taxonomy): domain Eukaryota; kingdom Metazoa; phylum Chordata; class Aves; order Passeriformes; family Irenidae; genus Irena; species Irena cyanogastra. The sequence continues at coordinate 1,004,257 of VWZV01009463.1, read as the reverse complement.
GGTCTATATGTGCAACTCCGAGGTTATATAAGCAAATTAATGTTACACCACAGTGACCATGGCAACATTTAGCAGAGGGAAACCCCGTAAATAGCAGAAGAAAAAAATTACTTGCCATAACTCATTGAAAAAATCAGTAGAAAATTGGGTTATTTTCACTTAGTTTGCTCTCTCAGCTTTCATATGCTTCATAGTCACTGTTTGCTTTGTCCTCCCCTTGTACACAAACCTTCCCATCTCCAAATACCAAAAAAGGGGGGTAATCCTGTCACTTAGTGTACAGTGATTTACTGTTGCTGGTGTAGCCTTTCCAACACAGGCATCTTAGTGTTCCTGCCACTTGAATATCATTGTGAGGTCCAGAATACTTATAAAAAGTTGATTTTCAGTGGTGAAGAAGTTTCAAATTTCTTTATGAGGGCAGTAGAGATATCTGCTGTATCTGTATGTGTTGCAGTGGCCGAGGAGTAAATGCTGTAAAACCAGGCTTGAAATCAATTCAGAGCCTGTCCTGTTTCAGCTGTCTGATGATGAAGCTGTCGAGTGGCTCAGCCTGGTCCATCTGGATGCAGTATTAGGAATATGCACATTCCAGTGAAGTACCTGTAAGAGCAATGCTGTGTTGATTCAGTTAAATGAGATCTCCCAAAGACCAAAATTAATTCATACAAAAAACACCCAAAATGTGAAAAATGCCAAAACAACCTTATTACTTGGGAGGCTGCAGAGGGCTGCAGAAGCCATCAGTAACTGAAAGGAAGCAATAGGACTGGCTAAAGCCAGCTGAAGTGACTGACCCCAGCGAGGCTGGACATTCACCCAGGCTCTGAAGATCTGAGCTGCACACACGTAGGGAGGTGGCAGGAATGAAGGCTGCCTGCAAACAGGGCTTGTCCCCCACAGGGTTTGGTTTCTGTCTCTGCTCAGCGTGGTCCTGTGGTGTCTCTGAGGTTTTGATGGTGCCTGTTGATGCTGAGAGCAGGGCTACTGCCCAGGGCGGAGGTGTGGAGAGCAGCAGCCCACCTGGGAGCCCGGCAGCACTGGGCTCTGCTCAAAGGTTTCCTCACCCAGGGGAATTCCAGTCAAACTGTGCACACGGCTCTGCAAAACAGTCCCTGCAACATCCCTGCAGCCTAAGGGGTCAGCCCTGGGTTTCTCCATATAGACACCCATGGATCTGTGTCTTTTTAGCATGTATCACAACAGAGTGTCAGGAAGTGTGGTTTTGCTGCCAGCCCCTTGTGGACCCTTCTTCAAGCCTCATGCAAATGAGCCTTGCTTTCCACTCATCTCTGAGGTCTTGGCCTGCCACCTTGCAAAGTCCCAAAACCAGAGCAAGTTTCAAGATGTCTCCCCAGCAGCTTTACTGAAAATCTTACTCTGGGTTTCTGGGTTCTCAGACTGCTAAGGAAAAAAACTGTGCTGTTGGAGGCAGTCTGGGTTTGATTACAGCTCAATTCTTCCTGTCTCTCTGTGTGCCTTTGCTCATTCTCTTCCTTTTTCTCAAGATTGTGCTTCAACCTTCTTGTTAAACCCCTGTGGTTTATTAGAGGGATGCAATGGCAGCAGCAGAGCTTTAGCACTGTGTAGATATGAGTACAGGGGCTCACAGAGCACCTTCAGTGTTTTGGAACTAATGAGATGCCTTTCCCCAGTATTTTATCCTAAAATACAGCCAAAGAATGGACATCGGAGAGGATATGCCTCTGCACAGTCGTCACAGGTTGCTGCAGGTTGAACAAACACTTTTATCACATCAGTGCACTACTACCCAGACTTCTGGGGGATCTTTCACATTGTCACATTGTCAGCTACAGTTATGGTAACAGTGGCAAGAGCTTTGGTGAAAGGCAGTGCTGTGATCTGACAGCAAAACCCATCCTAAGGCATTCATTAAATTGTTCCAGGCACCAGGACAGCCTATGATTATGTCAAACAGGGGAGTAAATTGTATGCTCTGCTTTCCTGGTATGCACGAACTTAATCTGCAAGTCTGCCTGGGAAGGTTGAACACAGGCAGCTTTGTGTAGGAGAACTCCAGTCTGGCAGAGCCCATCGCCCCAGAGGGTCACCTGTAGGGGACTGCCTGTGCCAAATGTCTGTGCTGGTGTGGGAGTGCTTTCCGTGGGTGCAGGTTGCAGCTGAGTTTGTCCAAGGGGTTCCCTCAGATGTCACAACATTTGGATGTTCCCAGGAGATGCAGTGCTATCTGTGGCTCAGGCTCACATCTGTACTTCTGGAGAGTGGTCCCCAAAATTGAAGCTGGAGTTCCCCAGCCAGCAGCTGCGTGGGGAACTCTGGGCTCCTCCTGCAGGAGAAACCACACTCCAGGAAGTGTTTAGTGTGGGTTTTGGACATGGAAAGGGCTGGTTCTCACAACAGTAATGAGCCTTGCGGGAGTTCTAGACCTTACACAGAAATTTCCCACCAGGATATTCCTTAACCCTGCCAGGAAGAGGTGCTGGTAGAGTCAGGTTTGAGAACAGCCCTTGTGGTCATGTAATGCAGAGTGGGACACCAGCATGCAGGGGCTCCTGATGGCCCAAAGAGTGAGCCAAGTACTGGGAGCAGGACAGAGCAAAGGGCCCACTGGGCCGTGTTCAGGCTGCAGAGCCAAATGCCTCAGTGCCTGGGTTGTGGCTTCTACAAGGCACGCTGCTTTTGAGCACTTGTGCTTCTTACTGCCAAATTTTGTGACTTTACTTTTGGGGTTTTTTTTCTGCAGCTTGTAAAGAGCATTGTTTGAAAAAAACCCCAAACCTTCATCTAAAAATAAATCTGTAGTCCTAGCAATTAAAAAAAAAAAAAAAAGAGAAAAAAAAATGAAACCAAAAAATCCCAATAAAACAGCTGACATAAAAATAAGACCTGCATGCATTACAATAGTTCAGAAATCAGATAAGAATGTCCCAAATGTAAGTAATTTTAAATTGCTTTGTAGGCAGGTTCACCTCATGTTTTGGCCTGAGGCATAGAGATAACAACTGACATTACTTTTCAGCATTTTGGATTGACCACACTGCTTGTCCCTGCTGCTGCTCCAATTTATCAGCTTTGTTTAAAGATCAAAGCATTTACTATAAACAAGTTGAAGTTGGAAACAGTCTGACTTCTTGCATGTTTGTTTTCTCTGTTAATGAGAAGAATGACCTAATCCAAAATTATTATCATTTTTTTTAAAAATTCAAAGTGAAGAATTTAGTTGCTTTGCAAGTAGAAAAGCAGTTAAAAAATGGATGCAGAGGCTGCAGAATCAAGATCTGCCAAGAAGAATCCAATCTGGCTGAATTGGCAAAATCAACAGTCCAGATAGCTAAGAAAAAAGAAAGAAAAAAAGAGCTATGCCAGCATAGAAGATGCAAAACCCCCTAGAAGCTTCATGATTTCAAGTCAGCCCAGAAAAGGAACCAGCAAGGAGCAGCTGTTTGACAGCTCTGAACCGTGAGAGAAGTGAACGTGAGCATCTGGCCAGCTCAGAGCATGTTGACAGACATGATGAGTGACAGGGATTAAGGGACCTGGGAAAACTTCCAGGAGAAGAAATTCCAAGGAGCAGTGGCTCCCATCTTGGCAGTCACCTGTTTGGGTGAGAAATAAAAAGAGCCAGAATTTACAGATCACAGTTTATCTGGTCCTGCAAAAAGTTTAATGAGTTCTAACAGAGAAAGAAGCAGCAGATTTTTGTGCCCAGGCTACTGCAGGTATTTGAGGAATTGCCTGGGACCAGACCTGGATTACTGCATAGTTTTTGCTTGTGTTGAAAATGCTGCTGCCCTGCACTGCTGCAGGTTCATTGTCAGCAAAGAGGAATAGCAAAAATCCATGGCAATTTGCAGTTACTTACATAAAGCAGAATTAAGGAAAGATCAAATTCCTGCTGGAGTCCAGGTTTTGTTAAGCAAACACTGCCCCTTCCTTTCCTCTCCTCATCTATAATAGGAGTTTTGTATTGCCTTTTGGGCTGTGAAGGAATCTTTATTTTTCATTTACTCAAGAAAAGGAATCAGATTACCTTGGGGACAGCTATCAGGTCATGTTTTTGAGACCACATGCTGAGTGGCAATGCTAGGATCTCCACCAGCACTATCAATTTCCACAACTTATTGCTGAGCACACAAGCTTCTCCGTGCTGGCCACAGCAGGACTCTCAATCCCTGTAGCACACGAGGCAAAATGCATTTTAAAGAAAAATGCCACAGATGCTTCAACTGGTAAGGCCTGGGAGCCAGCTGTCCCGTGCTGGGGGTAAAGAATAACTGGCCAATGCAACCAGAGCAGGCAGCAGGTATCCTCTTTACAGCATCTGAAGCACTTCAAGCTCCCCATGGTCTCCAAAGAAAGCCAGGGGAAGGAGGCAGTGGGATGACCAGCCCCATTTAGGCAGGCTAGCACCTGCACTGTCCTTTCCTGGTTAGATCTTCATTAAAAACAGGTCAAAATGTGTCTGGGCCTTAGGTGATGGCACTTGCCTTCTGGAGTGTGAGAACTTAGTGTTCTGACCAGAGGAGAAAATAGCAACACTGCAGTTTGCTGCTTGCACTATAAAATGGATTTGCCAAGAGCATGGGGGGTTAACGTGAAAGAGCTGCAAATAAACAATTGTGTAGTAAGTAAGAAATGTGTAACAACTTTTGACTTCATGACTTCTTGCTGATACCTGGTTATTCTAGCTGAATGCTTACTTGGTACCATGGATGGGGTGAGCCCTAAATCCCTTCCTTTTAACCAAGGAGAGAGTCTCTGCCTTCTCTCTGTCCTATTGCCTTCCTATGAGGGCAACACAGATTCCAAACCGAAAACCAGTGTCCAGCCATGCTGGAGAAGTTACTACAGCTAGCTCCATATAAGCAAGTCATGCAGCACCCTGGGAAGGGAGGAAAACAGGCAGTGCAGAGAGCCATGCAGCCACACATCTCTGTGGTTTTACCACAGACCAGCAGTAACCCAGTCCTGTGAGTCACATGCGTGTTGATGATTGGAGTGATGTGACTAAGTTTCCCCTGGCAGGAATTTGGACTGCACGCTCCAGGGACTATGCTGCAGTGGGAGCCATAGTAAGGGGGGCAGCCACAAAATTATTTTAAAAATGTGTTTGTGATCCAAATTAAACTACCAGCCTGGAGATACTAGCGATAACAGGTGCCTTGCCCAGTGCCTTAATTCAGTGCCTTATGGGTGACTGAACCCTACTCAGCTGAGTATCCTGACACTTTCTAGCTGGGAGAACTGAAGAGCCAACTGCATCTTAAAAAAAAAGAAGAAAATCACTCCTAGGTATCTGTCCTTCTCCTTATTTCTGTGTCTGTCTGTTCTACGGGCAGCAACTGAACACTTCTATTTTGCATATCAATATAATTTCACTTTTCTTTCACTTAAAATTGTTTCAGTTTGAGGTGGCTGATGTCAGGCCGGCTGGCAAACTACAGCATCTCATTCTCTAGGGAACAGCAGTCCCAGATGGGACTGTGCAAGTGGGGGCCACCAGCTGCAGGCAAGGTCCATGTGGATTCAGAGCATCCTGCTCCAAGCTGTGAGGGCTGGTTTAAAGCAGAAAAGGGCAACTGGGAACTGGAGTAATGCTGGCATAGCCTGGGACAGGGAACACCCAAATCCTGGCTGCCTCTGAAATTGTAATCCTCTCCTCTCCTCTCCTCTCAAATCTGTGTGTCACCTCATGTGAGGGCTGCAGATATCCTTACAGGTGTTGGCTCAGAGATTAATTTGCTAATAAATATTATTCTGTTAATTATACATCCACCATGGGTTTTCCTAAAATACCAGATGCTGCTATGTAAACACTACAGTTATCTAGATAGGTTATCTCACACCCTGCCTCCCCCTCTTTCCCATTTGTCTCAATTTTGTGCTGCCCCAAATGCCTGTGGATGCTGGCCATCCTTGCACCCATGGATGCTTGGGACAGCACAGTTCCGGAGCTGCAAGGTAGAAGGGGAGCTACTGGGTGTAGGTCAGAAAAGAAATGATGCAACTCTTAGAAATTAATGATGTAGTAGCAAGTAGGGCAAGATTGTTTTGAAATAGGAATTAATTATTATTGCATACTGAGCTGGTTGTGCATCCAGGTTGAGACGTACAGAGTGGGTGGGCTGCACTCGGCTGGGAGGAGCAGGGCACACAGGCAGCCCCAGACAATGTGTGTGTTTGTGTGCCTGGTGGCAGGCAAATCCGTCACCCTCTTCGGAGAGCGGTGCAAAGGGGAGTGGGGCCTGCCAGATGGCAGACATCCGGAAAGGCACACGGAGACAGCACAGCGGGACAGCAGTGAGCACTCTGGGGCTCCACAGATGGAAACGTGCAAATCACAGCCCTGGGCAGAGCTCGGGCAACACTGACAGTCAGACCCCAACTCCCCAGACTCCTCTGAGAAACTGAAGAATCAGGATGACAGTCCGGATCGACCTCATCTTCTAAGGTTGCACAAATCTGGAGGAAATGGCAAGCCTAGATGTGGCTGAGCTGATCTTGGTGCAGGGCACACAGAAGGGCTGTAGAAGACAAACTGATTGACAGCTCATTAATTCTGGAGCTAATTAGAGTCTGGATTATAATCTGCAGCATTTCTCTCTCTGTAAACCTGTCTATGCACTAGATAGAAAAAAATTCCAAGATTAGAAACCACAAGGAATGCAAATATCTTCCCATTTCCCCAGCCTCCTTTGCTAGTCACTCTCCCTTGGCAGCCACAGGATAAGGTATCCTAGAGCAGCTGAATGCCAATGCAGAATAGGGAGGGGGAATTTTTATGTAGCTGTTTTCTCAGTTGCATCATGCTACTACTCCCAAAAATGGAATTCCATGAAATGAAGACAAGAATGGCTGGAAGGAAAGAAAGATTTTTCTTTCTTTCTTTCTTTTTTTTTTTTTTGGCTGTGGTTTGGTTTGGTTTTTTTCTTCTCTCTACAGCATCATGTCTGTATTTAACTAAGTTTCTTGCTCCTTTACAAAACTTTTGCCTTTTTTTCCCTCTCAAGGCAGGGTGAGGAAATAGAGACCAACATGGGACTCATGCCTGTGTCCTCCTCCCCTGCCTGGCCTGACTCAGCTCAGCACACAGGTAGGCAAGGATGAGCTGCAGCTCCCTGGGGAGAGGGTACTTACCTGAGACTTCTAGCTTAAGCAACAAGCCTCTGTGCAACACACTGACTCACTCGTCTCTGTGATAAATTGGGCCAGACTTTTAGCTTCACATGTCCTTTAGTTTTATTCTTATCTCATACAAACCCAAATAAGAGAAGGCTGAGACATCTGTCTTGATCCAAGCAAAAACAGATAGCTCAGAATATCAGAATAGTTGGTTTAATTAACACCAAGAAACAAACCTGCTTAGGAAAACCAGTAAATGTTTTTGTAGCCAGCAACTGATAAGTTTTTCTGAGTTCTACCTTATTCAAAACAAAAAGATCTTGCAGAAACACCACAATTTGGGTGTTGGTCTGTGGCATATTTTAACATCTGTGCAGCAGCTCTTGAGACCACGTTGGGGTGTGGTTTTGTGTCAGAGATTGACAGAAAGGGGCTTTGTAAAGGCACGAGGCGCTTCCACACTGCCATGATATAATGGGTTATTAGTGACTTGTCAGTTCATGTTTTCAATTACTGTTATTGCTATTATTTCTAAATTGTGGGAGTTTCTAAAATTGCTTTATATCAGATAATAAGTATACTCATTCTTCAGTTACACTAATTAGAGTTCTGAGTTTGATTCTGCCACCTTGATGGCTCTAAAAGCTGGGACTGGTTACCATATACACAAAGCTCTTAGCTCTTTTCCATAAATAAATTGCAATCTTAAAGTTTTAACTCTTGATGTCCCAAAGACCATCTTTCCTACCTCTGGCTTTTCCATGGCTCATTCCTTTAGAGTTCCTTTATTCTTATTATTTCTTCAGAATTTCTCTCCCATCAAATGATGTATCCAGCAAAAAAATGAATCTTTTTGTCCAAAATAAAAGTGCAATCCCTAAGCAATACCCATCCCATGGCATGTTGCTGTAGAGCACATTTCTTTGAAGCTTCCTGAGTGAACAGCTCCCATATTATCTTCTCCTGAGCTCCTCTTGTGTTTCCTCCCAGTTGTTCATGCATTTCCCAGCCCTGGGAGGGGACACTGCTGGCCATTGCCAGGCTACGGTCTGCAGCAGCCTAAAAATGCTGTGCATGCCCAGTTAGCTGAATGCAAAGCTGGTGAGCAGTGGGTAGAGCTCAGAAAAATCTTGCTTTTAAAAACTGCCTTAAAAATATATGAGTCTAGCCTGAAAAGAAGCAAAGTAGCAGAGCAAGTCAGGGCAAAGAGAGGGGTGGATTCAATAGTGTGGCACTGCTGCTCACAATAAGTTTAATGTAGGATATTATACCAGAAAAAATGTTTTCCTGAAAATGTTATGGTATTCCACAGGACAGAGCTCTAAAGGAGCATTGCAAAGGAAGAATGAACCAAAAAAAATCCAGACCATATGAAACCTTGTAAGATGGTCCACAAGGACTTGCACTGAAGTGGGGAAAAGGGACTAGGTTAGCTAATAAAAGTGGCTGAAATTTTTTTAAAGCCTTGTTTAGGAGACTGTGTATGTGCTTTATGGTCCACCTCCAGTATGCAGACTATCATTTTCTCAGAGAAAATCTAAATCTGCCCTTCTAATGATTAGAAGTTAAGTAGACCCCAGAAACTGTGGCATAACCAGCTCTATTTAATCAGGTAAACTCTTTTGCTCCTCACTAGACTATACATGCATGTCATTCACTTCCCTGATTACCTTCTCACCCAGAAATTTCCAGCTGCTCTCCTATTTCCAGATGAAGCATCTCAGCACGTTTTCTTACAGTATGAACATAAAGGAGCTGCTGGTGGATACCCATTATGATGCTCACTTCACACCTTTGGTTTGCCATCAGCCAAGTGCCTTCACCTTCCAGGCCCATTACAAAGCCTTTCTTTTTCTCATCACTGATAGAGAGTTTCCTGTCTGTGCAATAGCTTAAATTGCTCACATAACAAACACATCCTCCATGGAACCAGTGGCATGGGGAGAGATGAAATGGCCCTCTAGGAGCTCAGGACAGAACCAGGACTGTCGATGGCTGCCTGTGTGTGCAGGCACACAGGACACCTCGCTCCAGCTGGGGTCCAACCGCTGTGAGCTGGCTTTACTAAAGATGCAGAAAGAGCCAAAAGGGCTCTTCTTTTAAACATGCCAAGGTCAGAACCTGGTGGGTTTATTTCAAGGAAAAAATAAACAAATTCTCCTTTTTCTAGGACATTTCTTTGATATCTAGCAGGTCTATTTGTAGCAAGTGTTTCCATCAACACTATGAGACAGCTCCCCAACTTAACCTATCAATGGTCCACTTACTGCATAGAATCAATATGTCCTTCTTTCTGAGGTAATTGGATGTATTAATAAAGCAAACAACAGCCAAATAATGAAAGTGAGCTCAAAACACTGCTCCTGGCTTGGTTTCTGCTAGGGCCCGCATTGCAGATGTGATGAATTCAGACCCTTTGCCTTGGTTTTTTTACGTGCTGAGAAGACATATCTTGGGGTGCCAGAAATGCCAAAGAAGCTGTGTAAGTCTTCCTTGAAGGCTGCATCCCAAAATAAACGCCCTGTCTTCAGGAGAATAGTACCAATCCATTACATACTGCTGTTGAGGGAGATTTTAGGTCATTAAGATTCAATGAGTAATATGTTTGAAAATGCAATTCATGTGTTTTTCAATCATTCATGAAAACTCTTTTGAGGCAGAGTAAAGCTTGATAATGTCTGTGATTGTGCCTTGACCGATGAAAGATCTGAATGGAAACTTGTACAGTAGGTAATATTTATTCTGGCACTGTGTGTCAGTAGGCAATGTCTACTGCTTTTATTGCTTTGTGGAATAAAAGTTTTGAATTTTGCTCAGTACTGAACCATTTATTGTCTTGAAATTGGCAGCAGTAACACCCAGCTGGATGCCGGTATGTTTTGTGTTTGCGAACAGACTGATCCATGGGAAACAATCTAGCAGACAAATCAACTTTGTTATGAATTAAACAAAATCTTTACTTGGGTATGAGACATTTGAGCCTGAGGGAGCTATTATTTTGGAAAAGGCCCATAAAAGGACTTTTTAAGACAGGGACTTTGTGAGTCTTTATGATATTCTTAGACTGCCTTTAGTTATGCCTTGCTTTGCATAACATAGTGGATATTTATAAAACAATAACTTCTATGTAAATGGTACTGGGGTCCAAAACTCTGAGATGAAAGTCAGAGCAGTGCTCAGTGCCTGGCCAAACCAGTGAGATGCTTGAATTGTTCTTCTTCTGCCTGTCCCCAGGACAGGAACTGCCATTTCCTATCTGTATCTCTATTGCATAGCACTGAGAAAACCATTCTTATAAGCAAAAAGAGAGGTAGAAAATTTACCCAGAAATAACTGAGTACTCAGTACCAAAACTAAGCATAGTAGGAAGAGATTGTTCCGTGTGCTTAGAGCCAGTCCTATCAACTCTCAGAGCCTTGTGAATGTCATGGGATCTGATGTTTTCTTAATTCCCCATCTGATAGTAATCAAGGAACCACATGATAACCTTGACTTCATTAACACAATAAAAAAAATCACATGTAAATAACTTACTTTGTGATTGCTGAGTAAATATGAAGTCTTAAATCCTGAAGGTAAATAAAATCACCTGGTGGTAATTCTGACCCTTCATTCACTCTTCATGGGTTATCATTCCCAATGTTTCTTAGCTGCCTCTTAGACATGACCACACAAAAAACTGGTTCTTCATGAAATATCCTGTAACAGTCTTTGCATTCACCTCCAGTCAGCAACCTTTATGATTAATCTTTTTTTTCTCCTTTACTGGTCCAAAAGCATGTGCTGACAATCAGCCTACAGCAGCGTGTGTTGGATATTCTCATAATTTCCACGATTTGTTCTCTCTGTAGCTTTAATGAAGGCCTCGTGCTCTTCTTCTCTGAAAATGTTGTATGCCCCTGCTATGACACATGAACTCTTTGGAAGTAGTTTCCATTCTCACAGACATCCCACTTGATTCTGGGGAAGTTGCCCTAACAGTTCCTCCACTCTTTCTGTATGAAATGTGGATAATTTTATTTCCCTTCCTGATCTGTTTTGGACAGGTCGTTTCTTAGTATAGGTATGTGATATAAAGCCAGGCTTTATAACTGATCTCTGTTTACTTTCTATGTCCCTTGGAGCAGGGACAGGGATTCAGAGTCCTCCACTGCCAGGCTGGGCCAGAGGAGATGTGACAAAGGGAGGAAGCAGACACGGCTTGTCCCCACAGCTGTGCACAGGCTGAGTGCCAGCGATTACAGCCTGGACACTCACAGGTGAGCAACCTTGCACTGGGTTACATGAAACACCAACTGAGAACAGCTTAAGGCTGTTAATGCTGCTCTGAGCTGGGGCTGGCAGGATAACCATTCAGGGGCATTTTTAAATTACAAAAAAAAGAAGAATCAGGTTCAGTCTATAACCTGTGTCAAAGAATATGCTCCAGGCAGGACTTTTGCCAATGATTGGGATGATACCATTTGCTCACTTGTAGCACAGCTTTCAAAGATGGGCAACCAGATTCTTTCTCTGGACTATGATAAGCTTTAAAAACAAAGTTTCTTTATTCTTGCCTTGAATTCATATAGCTTTAAGATGCTGCTGAACCATAGCTTTAACTGTGTTTCAAAGCTTGAATGCTTGATATTTGCAGGAAGAAATGTGAAAAAGAAAGAAAAACATAATAGTTTCCGATCATCAAATATTTTGGGTGAGTCATTCGCCTGCATCGCCAGATAAATGCAACAGGACATCCTGTGACCGTTGGGCAGTTTCTTTAACTTCTCCCTTTTTTTTGCCTACAACATAAATAGTGAAGTAGGAAAGAAAGTGGCAGTAGAGTCCTGCCTAGGCGCTCCTCTTTGCTTGGATTGTCTCCCACATCAGGAGAGGGAAGTCAGTCACTTCTGGGGTTACCACCTACACTGGTGCTGGGATGTACAGATGAACTGTGGTCTGCTCCTGGCTAGCAGCAGGTGATTCAAAGGCAAAGCCTGCTGAGTGAGTTTAGAGAAGCCGATGTTATTTTCCTGAGCCTTTTGCCTTGTGGAGGAGTTTCTTCACTGGAGCTCTTCTGGGGAAGACCTGGAAGGGGCATTTCTGTGCTGCCAGTCCTTTCTCTCACCCAAATTCAAGACTAATCATCCCCAGCTAAATTTTTACATCTTGCATGCCTAGTAGAAGAATTTCTAAGAGATTTCACTCATTTCTTTTGGATGCCAGTAAAGGGACACAAATGACCAGAATACCAGTAAAAGTGATGTAACTGAAGTCAAACAAATGCTGCTCCCAACAAAAGAAAATTAAAAAAGCAATAAATCAGAACACTGTAATTCTGGTCATGGTGTTGGCATATTTAAAGAGACAGAAGGAAAAGCTGAATAACTGGAAAAATAAAAGACTTCTTTCTACTCTATATGCAAGTACAAACAGAGCTTTGAACCTTAGATCTATAAAAAGCCAATCTGATCTTATGAAAAGGCCTTGGAAAAAAAATCTGATCCAAGGAAGATAAACATCTAGTCAGAAATCTTAGAGTAAGCCTAAGAGACAATTTGCATATGTGTGAGTATACATATAATAATCACCAAAAATTAAACAGACAGCTTTATGTTGACTGTTCAAGTGAGAGGGAATTAGTGGAGAGAGAACAAATCAATAAAGCACAACTTTCAGTAATAGTTCTTGGCAGAATTTTGGAGGCATGACTTCACATGCAGTAACTGGAATCTCCTGAAATTTATCTCCCTCCTCAAAATCCCTTTTCCAAACTTGTTGCTACTATGACACTTAGAAGTTGATGAAACTGGGATTGTCATGTATTAAAAAGGGTTTTATTTCATTTTAAATTGTCTTTTATTATATCTTTTTTTTGTCTTTTATTATATATATTATATATTTTATTATATATTCCCTTTACATCATGTCAGGAAACGCTTTACTTTGTTTATACAGTACCTAGCACGGTGGTCTTCTGTTGTGCCCATGGTTTAAATTAACCCAACTAATAATTACCAGGAACCAAATCTATCAATAAACAAGTCTCATAACTCCATGATCTGACAGTGAAATGAAGAAATATCAATGTCTAACTGCTATCATGTATGTTTAATTGTGGCACTGTTCTTCCCCTCTCTCCCATATACAGAGAGCTTCAGCAGCAGAACAATAAAGATAAGGCTCCTTGGTTTTATTTGTTATTTAATCACCATTAGCTTCAGGGTGAGAAGTTCCCCATAGTTCTTTTACACACCTCTCATCTGGACTTCTCCCACTCCATCATTCTTTGAGTGTTTTCCTGCTCTGGTCACAGGTATGCTGGCAGCAGGCATTCAGTTCTTTGTATCAGCAAATTTTTTCCCCCCATTTTTCAATCACTGATTCTTTTCCTCTTCCAGTTCCATCTATTTCACAACAGTTTTTGTCAACAAAACACCTTCAACTCCCTATCTGCTTTCCACATCAGATTCATGCCTTAAGTCTAGACTAGAAGTCTTTAGGGCAGGGACTGTCTCTAGGTTAACATTTTTATATGTTTACTTATCCTCAAAAAGCCCCACCTTCAAACCTCAAAGTCCAATTACTGTAACTAATATTGGTGTGGGTGAAAAGGTTTTAGCCTATTAATTCCAGGAACCACTCTAAACACTACTTTCTAGCCTTAACCAAAAGTTGGATGTTACTATCCATTTCTTCCTGACCCTCCTAACCCCTGAGCTCTTCTTTCATCTAGCTTCTGCAGCTTCTCTTGAGACTGTTCAATACTTGTAGTACAAAGCCTTTTCATTTTCTCTCTTTTATTTGCAATCACCTTCCTGAAAAATTTGGGCTTTCTCAGCTTTTCTTCAAATATTACCTGAACCATATCTTCCCCTTCTAATTGTTCTCACACTATTGTTTTCTAAAGCCTTTGATTTAGCTGGCTTAGTAAAATATGCTATAAAAAAAAAGCCACAGGAAAAAAAAGTGTTCCTTTGTCCCAGATGCTATTTGTATTTCTGTAATAGCTGGGAACTCTATATATAGTTTACCCACTAACTTGCTTTCAGTGTTTGTTGTTGGTGATTGTGGTGTCACTTTTTTATTACGTTCTTTTCACCCAGTCTGGCGTAATCACTGTAATCCTTTACTGCCCTTTGTACTTCAGAGCACACCTAATACTCTGCTTTAAAGTTGTACTTGTTTCCTTTATCTTTGATGACTGACACAGTTGAACCAGTTCACAAAAACAGTCTTTTCTGAGTAGTTAGTAGCAAATTTTTTGTTTAAATCATCCCAGGAAATAAACAGTGGAGCTGGAAAGGTTAGGATTTTACATTTATGTTCATCATTTTGTTTATGTATTTTTGCAAAGCCTGCTTCAATGTAACCCACTACTGGATAACATCAAAAAGCATAACACTCACATAGCATGTGCAGCAGCACGTTCAAAGGTGGCATACTTGTTTTTGCATGAGGAGTGGGTAATTCTCCACCTACTGCCTCTATCTAGCCTGCTTTGTCTGGCTGAAATGCACCTCTGCCAGAGAACTGGTGGATGGCGTACATGGAGGTCACACTGCCCCTCTCCTTTAGCGTGGCACAAACCGTCCTCAAGGTTCACGGTTTTGTTTGCAGGCAATGCAAGAGAATGATAAAGGAACAAAGGAAGCTGCCCTTTCATGGCTTGGCTTTGCCCCAGTCTCCCGGGGCTGGAAGTCGGGGTGATGGAGCCTGCAGCTGCAGAGCAGGGGTGTCCCAGGAGGTGACATGGCCTCCCAGAAGCTGTGGCCTGTGTCTGGGGCTGCCTGGGGCTCTGGCCAATGCTGTGTGACAGCTCTGTGCAGGAGTTTGGTCCCGGCTGATGCACTCAGCCTCAGAGTGCTGCATACAGCTGCTGCCAGAGGCAGGCGCACAGTGCGCTGGTCCTGGGCAGGTGCTTCCTGACCACCTTGGAGCTGAGCTGAGCCTTGCCTTCACCCACCCCATCAGCCGAGCAAGAACCATCAGACCCTCCTACAGACATCTTTGTGCCTCGCAAACATCTGTCTCTGCCTCTCCTTGCCTTCACGTGCTGCCACAGCCCAGTGTGGCAGACGCTCCCCCTCTCTGAATTCACACATACAGGTAGCGTGAGCAGCCCTCAAACCACAGCCGAAATGCAAAGAGTGGATTTATTTCATGACCTCGCTAATGAGGCCTGGCCACAGAGACACAGGGACACAGGGACACAGGCTCCCTTTGGCTAAGCTCATCCTAGCTGGCAGCAGGGACAGGGCCTCGCTGCCTGCCTCACCACTACAAAAGATGTCTGCATGTCTCTGACAGGAATTCTCCTCAAAACAGGCAGGGGATGAACAACAGTAGCCATAAGAAATAGTGGTTTCCCACATCAACATTTTTAGTGTTCCCAGCTTCAAGGTCACTTTGAGCAAAACTCTTCCCTCCTTGTCAATCTTCCTGTTTTAACCCTTTTCTCCCAAGAGCCTCACAAGTGCAACACCTAGGAAAGCAGTCCTGGAATAGTGAGTGAAGCTCACTCCCATTGGCAAGGGGAGCTGTTGTTCCCCCCCAGGCCTCCTCACATTCACACATTCCCTTTTTGGAGGTCCAGAATGTTTTGGGATCTCCTTGTCAGTTCCCTCCTGGCACATGCCACCGAAGTGTGGCTGTTTAGTGGAGAAGTCCTCTACACTACTGAGTTCCTCTTTCCTGTCTGTCCCATGCAGCCTAGCAGTTTCTTTGAGCAGTGGGAATCCCACGGGACTCCTTCACAGAGATTTTCACTGTTTCTCTTTTTAAAGAAGTAGCCCATGCTGGTTCCTGTTTATCTTCATTTGTAGTCTCCAATGTGCAGATAAGGGGGAAGCCACGAGATCAAAAGTAAATGGGCTGCTTAGTCCTTGAAGACTTTGTCTGCCATGCCTGAGGCATCTGTCATATCAGTGAAATTTTTAAGTGCCAAAATTAAATATTTTTATCACAGAGTCAATTAGGTTGGAAAAGACTCTGAGATCATCAAGTCAAATCTTCTCATTCTAAGCACTTTGTGTTCTGGGCCTATTCTTTCAGGAAACACCAGCATGCAAGGTTTCTTTATGTGTTTACAATTACTGAGCAGCTTTAACTTTGCTCTGCATGCCATAAAAGCAAGTTAATACTGCTGTTGGTAGTCAAAACCAGACTCTTGCCAAAAGTGCTATTCATAACTTTCCTTTCAAGAAACAACATATTATGGACTGCAGTCAACATCCAGTTCTCAGATATTTGCAACTTGGATTTTTGTTTATTTGCAATTACACTATTTCTTATAATTATACAATTATAATTGTATTACTGCAATTATTGTCATTTTGTCCTTTTTTTTATGCACTTTGCCTCATACTTGGGACAGATGTGTCCTAATATCTCTGGTTTTGTGTTTTTTCATCAAGATTTTGCTATTCTTGTCATTAAATTATATTGGATGTTAAGAACTATATTTCTAAATCTGGCTTTTAAATATCAAGCAGGAAAATAGCTGCAGACAGTGGAAGTGCTGTCCTATGCAGACACTGGATACAGCATCAAGGTACAATTTCGATGAGTGGGCTCAACCTCATGGGCACCAAGTTGGCTGTGACTCTTCCAGCAGATTTCTTGCTCCATAGATTTCTTCTAGCCACTATCTGCAAATCAGCAAAGAGCTAAAGCAACTTCTTCCTGTTCAAAGACAACCAGGCATGGGAGAGCATGATGAAAAATTGTGGAGTGAAAGGTGTGCACATGAATAAAAAGCATGGTCTCACTTTGGGGCCAGAGTTGCTGATGGCTGACACGGCAGGGAAAAAGGCTTGACTGGGGTGGATTGAAGCGAAGCTTATTTGGGAAGAAAGCCTTAAGGAAACAGAGATTAGCAGATGAAAGACATTTAATGTTCAACTTCCCACTCAAATCAGAGCTAGTTTCAAAGCTGGATCAGGTTGCTGAGGGTCCTGTCCAAGATTTCTAGGAGTATACAGGAGTATCTCCATGGATGGAGATCCTACATGCTCTCTGGGCGCTTGTTGGTTTAACTACCCTCATGAAGAAAATACTTTTCCTTAGATCTATCTGGAATTTTTACAGCTGTAACTTTAGCCATTGCATCTTATAATTTCATTCTGCACATCAAAAAATCTGACATCTTCTTCCCTATAACAAATCTTCAAGCAGCTGAAGACTAAAATTAGACCTTCATCCAGCCATTTTTTCTCCATGATGAACACAGGTGTCATCTTTTCCTCATGCATCATTGTGATGCAGTTCTCTAACCATCTTCATGGCCCTCTGCTGAACCAGCTCCAGTCTGCAAATTGATCACTGATGAGGAAAGCGTGAAAGATAGTAGGGTAGGAGAAAAAGTAGGAGAATAAAGAGAACAAGGAGGGAGACCTTCAAAAAGCAAAGCCCAGAGCAATTAGGATACCACATGAAAAAGAAAATAGAAGGTAGAAAGGCAAAAAAATAGCAGGAGAAAAGTGGCCACATTGTTCCAGCTGTACTCTGCAGCAGCTCTTTTACTAGATTACTAGAGCATCTCAAGATTTTTTTTCAAAAAAATGAGAGAGCTGTTGTTCCTCTGATTCATTATAGAGGTTAGCATTGATGTGGTTTTCTCTCAAAAATGGCTTACTAAAAGTCTAATTAATGTTGCAGTAGTGTGCATAAATTACAGAGAGTGGGAAGTGGGAGGTTATTCACATAAGATAGTTGCCCAGAAAAGTGAGTGATACTGGTTTTTGCACTCGACTTGTTATCTCACAAACACTCATGCCTAAGACAAACAACCCTTAGATAAAGATGTAGGAGTGGCAGATAGTGATTTCCAGGTCCAGATTCTTTTATTTCTTTATCACAGAAGGCATGTCCACGAACTTGCTGTGCAGCCACAATTCCCATTTGTTTTGAAGAATCCTCATCTTATGGAAGCTGCTTGCAAAAGAGTCATATGACAGTTTTTGCTCAAAATGGGCTGTAGCTGTCACTAATAGAAATGTATTCTACTGCTTTGGGACTACTGTGAACCTTTCCTCTGATCATGAGCTTGACAGATCAACTGGCTGTTGCTTAATGACCCTGTTACTGTAGCTAGCAGACATTAACTTGACACACCAGGGCAGGCAGGTTCTTTGGAGGCTGGGTGATGTCAGCCCCTGACAATGCACTACATTCATGCAGAGATGATGGCAAAGCAGAGCAACATTGAAGTAATGTCACCAAGCAATGGTAAAACAGCCCACATGATTTAAAATGCATGCACATTTGCCTTTTTAGAGGAAATATTTAGTGTATTACTCAGTCAATTAGATATTTTACATTTTCAGCAAAACCTGCAAATTATGAATGATCTACCTCTGCTGTGGGTATTTTTTCCATTTTAATAAATCTTCCTGACTAATCTGTTTGATTAGTCATCTAAATAGATGTCAATAGTTTTCCAAAACTGTGACCTATATTGAAATAATAATGTAATCAATAAGGGATGGAATTTCACCAAGGACAAGTCTGGCCTGACCAACCTTGTGACCTTCTAAGATGGAGTGACTACATCAGTGGACAAGGGAAGGATTAAGATGTCATTTATCTGGACTGCTGTAAAGCTGTTGGCATGATCCTCCACAACATCCTTCTCTCTAATTTGGAGAGAGATGGATTTGATTAGCTGGATAAGAAATCAAAGGGACAGTTGCATCCAGAGGGTAGTGGTCAATGGCTCAGAGTGTCAATGGACATGAGTGACAAATGAGGTCTGCATTGGGACCAGTGTTATTTGTTATTTAATATCTTCATTAATGACATGGACAAAGGGATTGAGTGCGCCCTTAGCAAATCTGCAGATGACACCAAGCTGAGTGGTGCAGTTGCCACACCTGAAGGACAGGATGCCATCCAGAGGGACCTGGACAGTCTCAAGAAGTATGGGAATCTCAGTTTAATGAGGTTTAGCAAGACCAAGTGCTGGTGCTGCACCTGGCTCAGGGCAGCTCCCCACCTCAACACAGGCTGGGGGATGAAGAGATCAAAAGCAGCTCTGTGAGAAGAACTTGGGGGTGCTGATGGATGAGAGGCTGGACATTACCCAGCAGTGTGCACTCAGCCCAGAGAGCCAAACATGTCCTGGGCTGCATCCAAAGCAGCCTGGCCAGCAGGGTGAGGGAAGGAATTCTGCCCCTCTGCCCCACTCTGGTGAGACCCCACCTGCAGTGCTGCACCCAGATCTGGGGTGCCCAGCACAGGAAGGACATGGACCTGCTGGACCAAGTCCAGAGGAGGCCACCAAGATGATTAGAGGGATGAAGCACCTCACTGATGAGGAAGGGCTAAGAGAATTGAGTTTGTTTAGCCTGGAAAAGAAAAGGCTTGCAGGTGACCTAATTGTGAACTTCCAGTATCTGAAGGGATCCTGCAAGGAAGATGGAGAGGAGATGAAGGATCTTTTTCCAAGAGCAAAAAGTGACAAGGACAAGGGGGAATGACCAAGGTGAAAGAGAGCATGTTTAGCTTAGACATTAGGAAGAAATTATTTTCTATGGGGGTGGCGAGGCACTGGAACAGATTGCATACAGTTGTGGGAGCTCCATCCCTGGAAGTCCTGCCCCAGGCTGAATGGAGCTCTAAGCAACCTGTTCTAGTGAAAAACATCCCTACTCATGCCAAGGGGTTGATCTTTAAGGTCTTTTTCAATCCCAGCCATTCTGTGATTCTATGATTCTCTGAAGCCAACTGACTCTTTTGGTGACAACATCCAAGGTGTTGGGAGTCTCTCAGTAGCTACACATCTTCTGGATGGTTCTGATACCCTTCATTCTCTTTGTAGCTCCCTATTTAGTAGCCTTCCTGGGAGGTGAAAGACTTGGAAAACATATATTGTGTTTTTTATTTTTCAAGCCCAAAATGTAATTTTTCCTGTTTACTTTCACCAGCTTTATTTAGCACAAATGTAAAACTGGAAAAACTCTTTCAATGATAATTTATGTAGAAATTTAAATTAAAATAGAATCTACTGTGTATCAAATTTTAGTTAACAACATTAAAGATTGGGTTCATTCAGTTTATCTCTGGGCCTGCACAGTTCATAAGACCACTCACAGCGGCATCTGAAGAAATTGTTATAGACAAGCAAATAGCAAATTAGCCATAATTATCATTAAGCAATTTGCATGTCTAATGCAATGCTTCTCCTTTGATTTGAGGACTACACAGTGCAGGTCTGTGCTTCTTTTTGTGAGTGAGCTAGACTTACTTCTGAGTACCAGGAAGATAAAATTTAACCCTTAATGGGCAAGAGGGCTGCCTCAGCAGCAGCAGTGTGTGCACATGCATGGAACCTAATTTCAGGCTGCACTAATGACCTCGTGTTAGTAGTATGAATGGTTCATCTTGTTAATGGAAGCTGTTTAATAAAATTTAATGTTACAGCATGGACCACAGAAAAAGCGTTGCCAATATGCTTGTCAATTTACTTCATATGGATGAAAATTAATTTAAATAATCTGACATCTCTTAACAGGCATGCCATCTACAACAATGGCCTACTCCAGAGCTCAGTCTGAAGTTACTTTTGACATTTGAGTTGTGTTTATAGTGCCACCCGTGCCTCCAAGGCTGTGGTCCAACTCAACAGTAAACTTCACTTTAAATAGTACTGGACCAACATTGCAGTGGCTGTCTAATACAAAACACTGCTCTGATACATACAGTGTAATGTTTTGATGATTTAAATTTGTAGCAATTACCTTTAAGCTGGCTTTACATTGAGATGGTTGTAAGTATAAATTCAGTGGTTCTTTCACAGCTAGCACTGTTCCAAGAGTCTGCCCAAATGCCCTGTTGTCTCTGCCCTGTTCAAGGATAGCCACCTTGGATGTCAGCTGCAAGCTTGCAGTCTTACTTGTGTTGATCATCTCTAATGCACACTGGTCAGTCAGATTTCTTTGTTGTGGATCTTACCCTGGATTTCTGCCTTGCCTCACATCTTTTCACCAAATCTTTTCCTTAACCCTTTCCTTTGCCTCGGCATTCTCAAGTCTGCTAATACAGCACCATCACTGACTCACAGCCAAGCCATAAACCTATGCAAGCCTTAAGTACAGCTGGTTCTCCTCAGAAACCACCCCTTAGGCTGCACTGCACAGAAGCTGCCAACAGCTGAGCTGATCCAGTCAGAGCAGAAGCTGCTGGTCTAGACTTTCAAACAACCTTTGTAAAGTTTCATGACTTATTTAGATAAGGAAAGAACAAGGATTACTTGTATCCACCTGCTAAACCAACTCAGATGACTGTGGCCAAAAACAGAACAGCAAGAACAGGGTGAGTACGGTAGGCAGTAAGCTCAGCAGTCCTGTGGCAGCAAATGGGTGGGTGCAATAAAGAGGTGGTTGTGATACTAAACAGAGTATCCTAGCACATCCAAAGAGTGGATCCAGGTGACAAAGCTCACATGGACTAGCATAGACTCAGAACAGGTTGATAGCGACCATAGAGAATATCAGCAATTGCTACTTCCTCAGAATTTCCTGCTACCTCAGTCTTAGCCTTCCTGACTGCTTCATATCTTATCCTAAACAGTTCCACACCAGATATCTTACCCAAGGCTCAGCAGCTGCTGAGGAACAGCTCCTACCAGAGCAGACACTGCCATCAGGAGACACTGTATGAGCTACTTGCTACAACCTGATCCAGGACAAGAACTCTGGCAGGTCCACGTGTAAATGGAAATAGAGCCTGTGTCCAGTTTTGTTCAAGATATGATTTTCTTTTTGCCTTTGCTTTTCAGTTACTTTTTACTTTTGTTTTCAGCTGAGACTGTTCTTTGGGGACTCTCACAGAAGGGCTGGATGACATCAGAGATGTCCAGGGTTGAAATTCCAAAATCTGGGGCAGAGGGTTGCAGAGCTGAAATGGATGGGATGGCACAGCTGGGATTCCAAAGCTGCTAGGGCCTGTCTCCAAGAACAGGATACAAAGAGCTTCATGTGGGAACAAGAACTGGGAACAGGAAAGTCAGAGAAAAGATGATTTACTGCTCATGTCCGACATATGCGTGATTTCAAGTTACAGCAAACAGCTGTCAACCACTCAACAGAAAACAATTAGTCAGGTTGCCCCTGACAACATGACCCTCACGAATTTCACAGGAAATGATCAAGCTGCAGCTGGTGGAGGGACTCACTGTAGTTCCACTTGTTACACTCCTACCCTGCCACCATCTGCTCTTTTGGCTCTCTGAGTTTTTGTGAAGGACACAGCCTGCAGACGGGAGCCTGGTTTGGAAGGGCAGTTCAGAAGCCCTCCAGCAGCCTTTTAGACATGCTGCACAGCCCTTTTGGAAGGGCAGTTCAGAAGCCCTCCAGCAGCCTTTTAGACCTGCTGCACAGCCATTTGGAAACCCCACCCTGAGCTGGTAAATTTGGAGGTACTAGCAACAGCTAAGTTGCTTCTAAGTGCGAGAACAGGTAAGCAGGCTCATTCAAGATGAGGGTTATTCAGCAACTCCACTACTCCAAATGGGCTCAGCAGCAGGTTTGTACATGGCATGGCTGTGCAGCATCAGACAGGCAGGAGATATGAAAGCTGTGAGTGCTAGACCAGCCAGCTCCAGCTGACAACAGTAAAGCATCTGTGAAATGATCCACACTAGCTCCTCTCAACATTCCTGATGGTGGAAAATTGTGCCAGGTCAGAGACAGGGAATAAAGAGATCACCCTTTTGAGGTTGCCCTTACAGGTAGCATAGCCTTCCAACACATTCTCCATGTCCACAGGGAGTGCAGGCTAAGAACTTTATGGATTGCAGGTGTCACCTCCTAACTTACATAGGCAGCTGTCACTTTCTCAAACCCAAGTTGATGGGTAATGCACCAGAAAAATGTAGGTGTTTCTAGGTTTCATGTAACCAAGGCAACCTTCTTCTTGATGCTCAGCGTTTCTCCAGTGAGAGCTACTTTCTGTCCCAGATAAGAGCTGCTTCTCAAAACCCTGTGCAACAAGGGGAGGGGATAACTTCACTTGGTACCAGTTTTTTACTCAACAGTACCAGCTGTTTCTTCATTAACTCAATGACCAGAGGTTACCTGATGCTCTGTGCTGGAAAAGGAAAAGGAGGAAAAGGAAAGCTGTATGTGGTCCATGGATGCTTCATACAGCTGTGTGGCTGTGATCAGCAATGGGATTACCTGCCCACTGCTACTGCAGCTGTTCAAGGGCAGCCTGAGCACTGCGCTGCCCTTGCACGGCAGCAATGCTAACAATGGTCCAGTGCCTTTCCACAGGGAAATTTTCTGTAGCAAGTAGCTGATCCTGGAAAAGGAAAGCTACTCTTCAGCAACAGCCCGCTGTGGAAAATGCCTCCAGAAACACCATGTTGCTTCTGAACTAGCAATCTCTGTGGTGCAGGACCGGCAAGACACAGGCTGAATGCCCATCCAGGCTGGCAATAGGAGGTGCAATGGCCCGAATACGAGGCAGAAAACAAACAAGCAAACAAAAATATCACCACTGTGTGATCTTGCTAATTTGAAATGATCACACACACCTGCTCCTGAACTAGCTCAAATCTGTTCTTTCAGGTAATTCAATATTAGTGACCACAGAACTGTGTACTAAAATAAGCATAAATGAAACGCATCCTTTATTAGTGTGGGCAGTCTCTTCAGATCAATAAGGATATCTGCAAATGGCCACAAATCTTTAGAAGAGGAAGATTCCTGGAATCACTAGTTGTCAGCTCAACGTTCTCATTGCCTACCTGAATGAACTGTGAAGAACTCATCAGTCCAGCTGCTTTTCTCGGCTCTGTAAGGTGATATTCATGAGAACCACTTTATTTGAGCTGTCATTTCTACAGAAAGGCAATTGGGATATTCTGTAGAGTGCACATAGGCCATTTTCAATTGCCATCAGGATGCTCAGGATGTAGTCCCACAAACACAACCGAGTTCATTGCAGATGATTCTCAAACTGGCTTCCAGTGTTGGACCTGCTTTGATTCACTAAATAACAATTTTCCTGCTCATAGCCATGGAACAAGTGGAAACAAAATGGGAAAGATTTCTATGTATAAAAACAGGTAATGGCAGGTGAATAAAATATTTAAAATCAGCAAAGATGCAGAAGAGGCAGCTTTTACTAACTTTCAGAATTAGAGAATCTCAAGGTGAGTATTTTTTCTACCTGCTGTATTATTATGAGTTGTTGAAACTGGAAGTAACAAGATGAAATAAAAAATGCTGAATTGAGGATTTATGGCCAGAAAATATCAGTGTAATAAATGCAAGCAGCTGTACTGTAGGTAGACCACTGCCTACAGGAAAGATACCAGCTTTCCCAGCTTTCCAGAGTTAGTATGTGTATTGTTAGGTCAAATGCATGTTGAGTCAATATACAAAGTTTACAAGGATCTGTGCATTATTCCCCGAAGTGTATTTAATATTTTCCAAAATTTTAATCGCAAAATTAGTCAAGATTGTAAATTATTGTGTAATACACTTCAAATAATCATAATGTAACTATCTTTAAAAACTAAGATTTTCTTTGTTTGTTTTTATTTCTCTTTAGTGTCACAAAACTTAATATCTCAGGCTCCAAACTGGAAATGAGAGCAGGAACTGATTAATATCCACATATAAGGTGCATTAACTTGCTGTCTCATATTTGAAATTAAAATTTATTTTATGTATTATTTTTCTTTGAACAAACAAAAGCAACCCATCTTTAGCACATGAAGAGCATATTTAGAATAAAATTTATAAATATTCTGCTTATAGGTCAACATGACTTTCTTTAAAATAGTAGGTTATGATAAGAAAGGAAATGATGAAAAAATTAATGCTAAAGAATATACTGCTTTTATTTTCTCCAGCAACACTGAGTGAAGGACTGCATGACTTGTATCTCATGTTTTATAATCCACTCTTTACTACTTGTTTAAAAATTGCTACATTATTATAAAGCATGTTGACAATATGCAATTTATTTAATGTCTTAGATAATGTCTTGAGATAAAATTATGAGAAAAAAAATACCAGTAGTGACTGTGTAAGTGCTGGAGTTTCTAAAGAAAAGATGTTTTACTGTGATTCCAAAACTCTGGCTTATACGAAACAGCCAGATGTCTAAATGTTTTAACTTTACATGTGTCTGTGCTCTATCTTCCCTTTCTTTTATAAAAAATTTAAATCCCTGCAAGTCTATTTTGAAATAAGTGATCTTTTCCCTGCTTTTTCTTTAATTGAATGAACCCAGGTATTCCTTGTGATCTCCCTCAAATTATTTCACTGGTTATACCACTTATGGTTTACTATTTTTTAGTCTTCTATTAATGCTCTGCTTTTGTATTCAAACATACTGCAGAAAGACCTCAGCAACAATGAGGTCAAGGAATATATAAAATGTAGAGAGAAGTTTGTTGCCTGTTTTCATCGTCCATGACAAAGTTTGATTTACTGCCCAGAGCCAGGGGTCAGCAGCAGCTACCTACACAGGTATGTAGAGGGATTGGTGTGGCCCCTGCAGGGCTCATTAACTCAATAATTAACAGTGCCAAACCAAACATCATTGGACATTCCTCTGAGTCTACTGACAAAGTGCTCAACTCATCCCTGGCCCAAGCCACTTACCATTGTCAAAAAATAATCTAGAGCTGATCTGATAGTTAACATGGTGTTGTGGTTTAACCCCAACTGGCAACTAAGTACCAGTGCTCGCTCACTGCCCCCTTCCCAACGGGATAGGAAGGTGACCTGGAAAAAGGTAAAAACTTGGGAGTTGAGATAAGAACAGTTAAATAATTGAAACAAAGTAAAAAAGAATAATAGTAGTAGTAGCAGTAATGAAACGGAGAGAGATAGAGAGAGGAACAAAACCCAAGAGAAAACAAGTGTTGTCCAACAGGGTTGCTCACCACCCACTAATTGGTGCCCAGCCCACCCCCAAGATAGGATCAGCCCTCTCCTGGCCAACTTCCCCAGTACATAATAATAAATATAATATATTTAAATACTGGGCATGACAGATATGGAACATCCCTTTGGCCAGTTCAAGTCAGCTCCCTCCTGTCTTCTTGTGCACCTGCTCACTGTCAGAGCATGGAAAACTGAAAAACTTTGACTTAGGGTAAGCATAAACAACTAAACTACAGTGTGTTACCAACATTATTCTCATACTAAATCCAAAACACTGCACTGCACCAGATAACAAGAAGAAAATGAGCAGCAGAAACCAGGACACATGGGCCAGTTTGGGGTCATTCCTATGTTCTGGATGCCAGGAGCATGGACGTGGACTCCTACATTGCCAGCTGGCCTTCACATTGGAGCCCTGCCTTGCAGCCATGCTTAAATCAGCAGAAGGGACATTGTCTGGGAGTCAAATCTTCCCAAAGCGGGAAATCAATTGCTGGGCATGAACACTGGCTGGCTAATGTGACTCACAGCCCTTCCTGCAAGGACTTCCCCTTCAGTGACAGGCTTGAAGTTTCATTCTTGCCCCATTTTATACCATCCCTCAACTCTCTTGATCTATGCACAAAGACATTTAAAACGTGATGAACAGCTGATCTAGAGATGTAGTGAGGCTGGAATCAGCTTTTTTTCCCCTTTTGATGAATATATAATGAGAGAGAGTTCCTTTCCTGCTTACGCTTTCTAAAGTAGATTTTGTATATATTCTTCTTAACTGTGGGAACAAGGATACATAAGCCCATGAGATTTCAAATGATACTAACAACCTGTCTTTTTAAAAAATTTTTATAAAGCACAGTGTATTTATTCTACTCTAACCCTCCTTCATATTAGTTCTTTTAGGGCATACCTGATGAGTTTGTTCTATGTCTCCTCAATCTACTATTGCACAGCAGTCTATTAAGGGTAATTCAGCACCTCTTTTATTTTTTCAGATTATTCAAATTATAGATAGGGTTGTATTCTACTAAACTCCTAGAATCTATTATGCATTTATGAAACTAAATTTTATTTTCACCAATGCTTTGTTAGGAAAAGGTGAATATTAAACTCAGCGGAATACTTGGTAATGAAATGAAGATATAAAGAGGAAAGAAGGGAGAACAAGGCAAATGTGGGATCTGTGCACCACTTCTCCAAGAAGAAAGGTACAAGATCAAGGTGCTTGCCCTATAGACGAAAATGGAAACATGAGGTACTAACAGTGCACTTCCAAACAGAAATAGGTCATTTTACATAAACTTTTTGAATCCAAATTTCCTACCAAAAGAAATCTCCAAACCCAAGACAATGTATATTTAGTCAGATCTTGCCTTTCTGTATAAACTTTTCATTGGGAAAATGTCTGGTTTGTTAGTTTTATTGTTATTTTTCATTATTGTTATTGTTATTGTGAAATACCTTTACCTAAGTTGGGGGAGGGGAGAAAACATTTATCAACTTTTTTTAATAGGTCTTGAGGAATTTCTTATTGTCTCACCCTACAATACTTTTAGAGGCTGGTCTAATACTGAGTATTTACACAACATTATTTTAATCATTGATGATAGAATTCAAAGAAGACCAGAAACTATTGTCCAATACTTTTCAGAGCTCCACAGATGCCCAGAGACATCTGGGACAGATTAAGATATGTGACAGATTATAGTTTTTACTGCTTCTATGGACTGAGTTTTCTAGAGGATCAAGGCAGTGACCTGTGTGCTGGAGCCAGGGCATTGAGAGGGGACTGCAGCACACACCAGCCAGAGGGAAGTGACTGTGCCAGCTGCACATCACCATGAGTGGCAGGCCTTTACATCAGTACCAAAGATCTGTAAATCCTAGGAACATTAATCAGGTTCTTCTCATAAACCATACAGGGTGTGAGCTGCACTGAGCTGTTTTCAGCTATTTGGGTGTCCTGTTAGAAGTTCTCACCAGCTCACTCCAACCCACAGTCAGGCTGTACTGGTGGACTTTGGGAAAGTGTATGGAGGTGCCTTTGAGTGTCTTGCATCTTGTAACACTTTGACTGTTTCTCAAACTTGATCCATTATATAAACACTTTTATAGGGAAAGCTTAAATGCTTTTCATTTGAAATTCTGCCTTAGGAATCTCCATGACCTGAACTTGCTCACATGGTCTGGCAGCACACACATGACACCGTGACTCTAGTTCTTGCAAAGCTTTTCACCTGCATCCTCTGGCTGTTATGTCCACGCATTCATATTTCCTGTTTTGCTGACCTGAGATTTTTATGTGAGATTTGTATTTCACTTTTCACCAGGCTAGTAAATCATTCTCGAAAGAAAAGAAACACTGAAAGATAAGCTTATTTGTTCTTTGTTTCTCTCAACCAAGCCTCCAACGGACCTTAGAAGCTGCTTACAGTGGATTTTTGGAGTCCAAGATGGTTTTTTGGCTGTTGGCGGAACAAGAGAGCCTTTTTTTGCCTCTCAGACTAACAGGGTTTTATTTAGCTGCAACTTTTAGAGGAGGCTCGCTCCTCTCACGATGTTCACTCTGAGGCAGCTCGGCGGGTCCGACCCCCGACACCCCACCGCAGCCCCTGCCCCACCTCGTTCCCAGCACAGCCTCCAGCCGGAGGAACCGCAGTCGCCGGGCGGGGGCCACCCCCGCTCTGTCGCTCTCCCCGCTGTCCACCACATGCAAATACTCCCCGGCAGCAGGAAGTAACCGGGCTGCGAACCACCCGCGGGCCGCGCCCCGCCCGCGCAGCGACAGCAGCGCTCCGGCCCCGCCGCCCGGCGCCCGGGACACCGCGCTCCGCGCCCCGGCGCGCACCCTGCACCTCGCCCGCTGCCGCTCAACTTGCGCACCCGGGAAAGTAAGTGCCTTCCCCCGGC